>CM060951.1:92638106-93030606 GCA_030765055.1 Mantis religiosa
TCATCATCATCATCATCATCATCATCATCATCATCATCATCATCATCATCATCATCATCATCATCATCATCATCTTTATCATTATCATTATCATTATCATTATCATTATCATTATCATTATCATTATCATTATTATTATTATTATTATTATTATTATTATTATTATTATTATTATTATTATTATTATTATTATTATTATTATTATTATTATTATTATTATTATTATTATTATTATTATTATTATTATTATTATTATTATTATTATTATTATTATTATTATTATTATTATTATTATTATTATTATTATTATTATTATTATTATTATTATTATTATTATTATTATTATTATTATATTTATAAATTGCAGTACATATTAATGTCTTTAGTTTGGCTTTAATATTAAATTTTTGTCAAACCAATGTAGTAGTATCTCCTTACATTTTGGGATCTAGTAGTGAATATAATCAGCTTTTCTGCAACTTTGTTGAAAAGCAATAGATTAGTTATTTTTCTACACAACTTTGAATGACATTTTTGAATGTCTCCTGTAGGTTCTTCGAATGGCCATAGCCCAGTGCTGAACCTGAGCAAGAGCGGAGGAGGTTCAGGTGGAGAGCACTCGGGTAGTGAAGCTGGACACACGGGTCCAGAGGATGACGAAGACGACGAAAACGTCAGTGATGTTGACGAAGAAGACGAGAAGGACCAAGGTAGGCATGTTCTACTTGACAGAGCTTCTCAGTTTAAATTGTCTCATGAAGATAATGCATAATGGGTTAAAGTAAGAATTGCATTATAGCGGGTTCGCTCTGGCCAGGGTATTCTAGGTCACACAACAATACTTACTGTCCTATAGTGTTTCTATAGTTCAGCCGCCTGTGCAGGCGAGGGAGCCCTGCAAATAGTGGAGGAAATGACCTTAAGTAGACTGGTAAAATGAAAATATTGCTGTGCTTTTGCTATTTAAAAGTATGTACGTATGTAGGAAGCGTAGAGCAAGAGTGGAAAATTCAGTGCCATAGCCAGGATTGAACCACACACTTTGGGGGTTTCATACCTTTAGCCTAACCAAATAAGCTACTATTTTAAATTCACTACGTGACTCACAGTCTGGGGAAGTTTAATATCGCAACGTACCATAGTAGTTCGGTTGTTAAAAGAAACGGTATGGAAGCTGAAGATCCGTGGTTTAAATCCTGTGTTGCAATTTTCAGTCGGTCTACCTTTCTACAACTATTTTAGACTCGAAAATTATTGTTTTACACAGGACAAAAGAAGCTTCTAAATTCAAATTAGAGGCTAAGTCGTCGTTAGAGATCATAAGCAGGTGTTATTCACATCGGCTTATGATAGAGCATAGCACTGGAAGCCGAAAATCTGTTGCCAACTCCTGACACTGAAATGATCAAATATGATTTTGTTTTGCAAATTTAGCTTAGATATCATTAGTACAAAATTACAAGATTTCGTGGTTGTTTTTACTTCAAAGCAACCTGATCTTGGTATAATAGCATGTTTTATTAGGAAGTTTATTATATCTTGTTAACTTAAATAACAAAATGCAAATAATAAAACTATTTTTATTGCCTGTGTTTATACAACAAATCCCTACCGTAATTATTGCTGTATTCCTGGGAAATGCCACTTCTATTTTCATCTGCCAACAACATTAAAATCGCTCTTGATATTACTACAGTTAAAGATTTATTTACCATCACTAATTGGGTACCTTTTTGGGTCTGCCTATGGAAACATAAAGAAAAGAAACAGGTTTCATTCCGAAACTGCCTGAAGCTTCTATCAGTAGCAAAGTGAGCGCGGGGCATCAAACAAGAGACTAATTTCGTGATGCTCACAAATAATTCATCCATTACAGCCTACATGACAATTTTAATTAAACTTCAGAAGGGCAGAAACTGGAATCGCAATACTGTCCGCCTAACTGTGCATTTATTTCAGCACTTGTTAGTTCGGTGCAGGTACAAAAGCAGCTTTGTGTGTGTGTATGTGTGTGTGTGTGTGTGTGTGTGTGTGTGTGTGTGTGTGTGTGTGTGTGTGTGTGTGTGTGTGTGTGTTGTATGAAATTTCGAGTCAGAGGCTGAATTTATAACCTCGTTTATAAAGCAATGATGCTCTTCCCGCAAAGAACACGAAGAACGAAGAAAGCTGCTTATTGAAATGATTACCTTCGTGCCGCGAACTAATAAAATACCAGCAATAAGACAAGACACCTAGATTACATTATGATGCTAGATCGTACGTCATTTATTTCGCCTGACCAATTCGTACTACAAACCGAAGCTACATGTTCGAAGGACGTATCATTCAGGAGATTTATGGGATGACGAGGTAATCCTCTGCTTCAGTTCCGTATAATATTAACAACAAAAATAAAAACATATTTTTGTTTGTACACCTTGGAACCGTGTGAAGCTTTAGGATCCACAGCTGTTGCGCTAGTTTGGGTGAGTGATTGCGAGTTCGTAAACGAATCGTTCAAAAATATTCTCCCCTCTTGTGAACTTAATGAGCCACTAAGTCACTAATGATTTAACAGTCCATTTTTAACGAAGTGGTAGAGCCAATAGTTTACAGACCAATGCCAAAATGTCCGTATTTGTTTAATAGCTTCGTATTTTACACAGTCCTTTACGCCTACTGTCCATAACTCATTATGTCGGATCTGTAAAGTTGTTCAGCAAAACTTAAATAAGTTCTTCTGGTTAATGAGTAACATATTCGAATTCATAACATTCTGCCAACACACTCGTCGTGGATTATATTCACTTTCAAAGGAAAGAACTTCAACTTTTAATGTTGTTAACGAGATTCTTTCATATTGACATGGAAAATTAATATTCCATAACTTAACTGTGTTAATTAGCCACTCGTATTACAAAATTAATATTATTACACACAATGGAATAAAACTTTTACAACATTCTTTCTTCTTCTTTGTAATTTACGTCCTCCAGTGTTAAGTCATATCGGACGATGAATGGAATGGGTGAAATGATACTCAAATGAGACCAGGGTCCATAGAGCTTAAGAGTTACTCGACATTCGTCTCACAGGATAAGGGAAAACCCCGGAAAAACCTTATCCAGGTAACTCACCCTGATCGAGATTCGAACTCGGGACCTCTTGAACGTGAGGCAGACACGCTACCACCACGCTACCGAGGTGGGCTTTTACAACATTACACTGCTATAACCACTGTCTCTTGGTATGAAAATTACGGTATACTAAGCGGATGTTGCTTGTCGATATGTAAAGACGGTTTGTTTGAATCGCTGGAAAATGGATTATTTCATTGAATTCAACTGTTTCCGATCCAAACAATGAAATAAAAACGTTATCAAATCAATGCCCTTTATTCTTAAAGGGATTAATATTACAAATTGCAACAATTCAATATCAAAGTGTCATTAAAGGAATGACGTAAATAATAGATAACATTAATGAAATTATTGTTACACTATTAAATTGATCTATGTTTACCTCAGCCATCCATACCTTATAGAAAGTTATTATTAAGTGATTGTTTAAGAATTGATGCTATGATGATCAAATAACACGAACGCCAAAGGACGCAGTAGAGTTTACTATTGCATATGCCTGAATGTGGACTGTTGTTTCCACACAAATACCATCAAATTCGACTTAAAATGATTTTACTGTGCTTCTATAATTGCCCACACTCTACCATTTAGCCTGTTTTACAAGCTTTTTTTTTTCCTTCTATTAATTTACGTCCTCCAGCCTTACGTCATATCGGACGATGAATAGAATGGATAAAATGATGCTCAAATGAGCCCGGGGTCCATAGAGCTTAGAGTTACCCGACATTCGTCTTTCAGGATAAGGGAAAATCCCGGGGGAAAAACCTTACCCAGGTAACTCACCCTGGCCCACATTCGAACTCGGCACCTCTTGAACGTGAGGTTACCACCACGCTACCGAGGCGGGCGGTACACTTCTGCGTCATGGCATTAGGCCATTGTACTAATTCCGCATCATGACATCTTGCCTCCTACTTAAGGATCATCCATTAGTTTCCATTTGCTTCCATCCTGTTTGATGACATTCTTTGGAAGTTTTATACTAGTTATCTCTCATCACTAACATTCTTTTAGTTAAACTGAAGGTATTCAGATGTCTTCTTATATCCTTGTCATTTTTTCTGCCACCTGCTACTGAACATTGCAACCATATTTTTTGTTTAATAGTATCTTCAATTAGTTCTATTAAACTGTCCAGTTCTTGTGTTTATACAATATTAACAGTAGTACTGTCTCAAAGATTTGAAGCTTAAATCTGTAGATTGTTTCAAGCCATAATCTGTACATGAGATTTGATTAATTCAGGGTAGCTATAGCTATAACATAAATTGATTAAAAGCTTTCAAAGCAGTAAATAAATTGTTTTTTAAACTTAAGCTGCAGTACAAAGGTATGACTTGTTTGTTTTAATGATTCATGCGTCCAAGAGTATTGATCCTGTATTTATTTCCTATAAAGTTTACTTCAATATTTTTTATTTTTGTTTGCGCATTTAAGAAAGTTCCAGGTTATGCAGTTTCAAACAAATATTGTTGAAATTTTCAGCACAAACTCAGCAAGAATTAACTTTAGCCAGTATCTTCCCTACACATTAAAATTATTCAAGAAGCAACATAGTTAATTCGACCACAAACAACTTCTTAAAACATAATATTTAACGGTTTAACATTATTTAAGCAAACATAATATTGATTAAAATTTTACATGTTTAGTTTTTGTACATAAATATGCGTTTTATTTTTTATTTAATTTTATTTATTTATTTTGATTTTTTAAAATTAGGATGTGAGCATTATGTGAACACCATCTAATTAGCACAATTAAAGTAAAATGGAGATTTTTCTTTAAAATGTTAAATATGTGTTTGAAATTAAACGCTCTTGCAACTGAAGCAGAGCAATATGTGACAAAATTTTGAAAACAACCAGCAGAATTTAGAAAATTCACGTATGGCTACATTTTAAACTATTATTTCATTTTGTTAATAAGATAAACTTAAAACACAATTAAAAGTGCTTACTTATATACGGCTTCATTACTTATCTCTGCTGCGTGTCTCATATGCCTCTTTCCCTCGAATGCTTCAGTTTATGTATTTTGGTCGAATATTTTAAGTTTGCTTTCTCTAAGTTACTGATCAGGGTTTACAGACCATTTTCAGATTAGTTGAAAATTTCGTGATTCTTGCAAAATTCTTGCCACTCTTTGGCGAAAACAAAGTAAACGTTAAAGATGCAGGCGTAAAAGATAGCTTGACTAACCCTTATGTTCATTTACCCGTTTTGTTGCCTGACGTTCTATAAAAGATTTACTTTAACCTCCATAATATTTAAAAAGGTCAGCTGCCATAATCAATTATATACAAGTAGCTAAATTAGTTCTGTATGCACTTCTTATATGTCCTGACTTAAGAGTTTATTCACCACCTCAATGGTTGAGAGTGAAGGAAGGTTGGATGGCGAAGAAAGTAGTACTACAAACGACGAATGTGTTGTAAATGTTACTCTGGGTTCTGCATTTAATGAAATACAAAAATTTAAATTGATAAATATTTTGTATCATTTTAACCTGTACTCCTGCTGTTATGATATAGATATACATAGTGCATGAAAAATAAGGTTTCTAGAAAGATCCTTTAATATTCACATAGCCATTCGGGCTTTGATCAACCCATAGATTTTGGAGTACCTGTTCATTATACTCAAGTCGTATATTTATGAGGCTGAAGTGCTCATTTGAACTGCTTATTTGTAAACTGCCCAACACTAAAAGACAGGGTGAAGTAGGCTGGGGATCCAGTCATTGATAGTTTTACACTCTTACGCCACATAAGTCCTTGATGCCATGGGTCACGGAGTTGGTTAACTTAAAAAACGGTTATTTGAAGAAATAGTATTATGGTACAAGTTTAAGAGACATAAGCATAACCATTTCTTTATATTTCTCTATGCAGCAGAGCTGAGTGATGCCCCCGAAATCGGCGGCCTCAATAGTGCTCCGGGAAGCGACTCGCAGCATGCCATAAACTACTCCACCTTGGCCTCAGCGGCGGGAGCTGTGGCGCCAAGCGTCGGAGTTGGCGTTGCTGTGGATCCCAGCAGCATCTCTTCCACGGAAACCTTGCTTCGAAACATCCAAGGGCTACTCAAAGTGGCTGCTGACAACGCGAGGCAGCAGGAGCGTCAAATCAACTACGAGAAGAGTGAGTAGCTGATGTTTTAATATTAAGTACTATAGGTGTGATGAAAATGAATTTGTTCCCTCAGACACCGAAACATACAATGCACAACACCTTGTAGCAGCATATGTAAAATAAATGAAAATCTGGCCGAATGTCGGCTAGAAGTGGAGCACTGAAGTCCAACCGTAATCGACAGACTGTTTTCACCACGCCTGTAGTACAGTAAAGTGCACATGAACCACTAATCTTTGCTTTCTACTAACCATTCCTGTCCAGTTATGCATTAATGTGCACTAATATTGAAAATGAAATCCTTTATGGCTTAGGTATGTTAAAGCGAATAAAGTATTCAAAACAATGTTCCTGTAAATTATTCGTTAAATACAACCTATTAGTTTAGGCTGTGCCTCAGGGCTTTTACTACAATATTTCATGTTCTATGGACAGTTATAAACAGTCAACTATTAGCTTCAGTTACGTGATGTTTCAAACATACTATTATTTATAATAATGTGTGTCAGTTTTATTGTTTAATTGTAGCCGTATTGTCAATATTCCTTATTTTGACGAGTTTTCGTAAATGAAGAATCTTGAAGTAAGGTTAGAAAGTTGTTTAAATTATTAGACAATAATTAGTGTTTGCTTTATCCACGTCTATTTTTAACTCTGTATTTAATAAATTTTACGTTATAGGGTTAATTATTCGTCGTAAACTTATTAATATATCCTGCTCACACTTTTATAAACCAACTTCAGCATCGTCCTTAAAATATTCTCTTTAAGAACGTTAAAGATCTAGGTATATATAATTTATTTCACTGCGTTGAGCCACTCATTATATATGTCATTATTAGTTTTAATTCTAGTTGAAAAAATTGTTAAAATACACTGCATAGCTGTAAGAAAGTATTGGTTTGTCTCTGAGGGTGTAGTAATATTTAGAACTATAATTCACTTAAGTATTATAACTCCAATTTCATGTCCACTCTTGTAAAAATTTTCCTGGAGTTTTATAATATCGACAGAATTTATAATAACATTCTCCTGACCTTGTGATATCTTGACATGCTTTTAGTAACTTTATAACATAAATCACACTGAAAAGAATGTACTAAGCAGTACCTTTATGACTTTACAAGACTTTTCTTGAGTGGAGGTTACGTTTCCTTAGACATAACTGCACATACAACATTTATAAATAGACCTACATTTTATGTTTTAAAGGCATTATCGGAACTGGGTGCAAAAATACAAAATATGGTTTTAAATTAAGCAGGGAAAAGGGAAATTGAATATCAATTATTACCTATGCACATATAAAAAGTTTTACGCTTTCTGTTAGTCTACTTCTACCCATATATGGATGTAACAGTGTATACAAGTTTAATCTGGACTTCACCAGAAACACTCGCTTGAAAAATTCCCTTATTTGAGAGTAAGAGATACAGAGAGAGAGAGAGAGAGAGAGAGAGAGAGAGAGAGAGAGAGAGAGAGAGAGAGAGAGAGAGAGAGAGAGAGATAGAGGCAAAAGAAAGAACACAGTGTAAATCAATAACGGCAAGTGTAATAAACACGAAATTTGGAATTTAAGTCTAACGTCTTTCTAGAGTAAAATTAACAATCCCTTTTATGCAAAAATATATCGCAACTTTTAATTTTTCAAAAGTGCATCAAAAATAGTGTTTAAAGCTTTGTGTTTGAGTTATTTATATGATAAATGACATATATACATTAATTATTCGGAGAATAGACTGTGAGAACCTCCTCATTCTTATTAGGAATCGTAGCCGCAAGCCATACACTAAACCCGTCTACAGAAAATGCGTGAGGTAATTAAAATTAATACTTTGTATCGAATAATCTTTCAACTACCTTAGCAATGTTCGAGATATTCCTTTATTGCTATGTCTCCGCATGTGTTCACTAGTTTTGCGTAAAATGTCTTCTATTGTTCCTTTTGTTTAAATAAACACGAAGTTAGGGCGTAAAAATCCTTTGTGTGGCTTCCTTCGGATGGTAAAGCAAAGCTAGTGGCTTCTAGACATGAAATAACCTCAAATTTCAGGCTTTGTTCACGCTCAAAATTAATCAGTCCTTTGCGCCAATATAGAATGGGAAGCTGAGAAGCACAGAAGTTAAAGTGCGTCCATAAAAAAGAAACTGTCAGGAAGAATATGGCAGAGGCGATTTGTATCGTCTTTGTACACTCTATGCAGATAAAATAAATACGCTGTTATAATGACTTTTCCTAACATATGCCAGACTTGTACATTCTTTCTACAAACGTAGGTTATATGCATTAACTACGAGAAGAATCGATGCTTCGATAAGATTATGCATTCGTGCAACAAAACAAAACTAACATTATTTCTGCGTGTAACATCTTTTAATTAGGTAAAAGCTACGCTAAAGATTCCAACTCCATCCAAGAAACGTAAAGTGAATCAGTTAAACGTTTTCCTTTTTCCTTCGATACTTATTTACGAAGGCAACTTTCCATTCTTGTTGCAGCTATAAAAATTGCTAAGAAAAGAAGACGTTTTTACAGTGCTGTATAAGTCAGTCACCATAATTTTACTGCGAATGCCTATCTTTAACGAATACGATCTCCGGAAAGAAAAGTACAAAGTGGAGATTGTGGTCCGGCTTTTAGTTGTTAATGATGTCATTCCGCAGCCTTGAACCGAACAATAAAATCATGATTCACAGCAAACACAATGGGAGAAACGGCCGTGCTGTTCCTTCTTCTTGCGCTAATTAGCGGTGTATTTAATCTAGAGGTTTGCTTTAGAGCTGCTGGTGCTTGTATTTATATGTACAGTGGCTGAGACGCAAGAAGCATGTGATTGTTTGCAGTCTAGCTTAAGCTCTGTAACTGCTTTTAGTTCTAGAATCTTGCCAGGCACACCATGTTAGTGCTTGGTTTTAAACTACAATGCTTCCTTATATAAACTGTGCAAAAATCGCTAGAATTGTAGACTTATTCATTAATTCATTCAATACTTTTATCCCACTGAGCAGTGGAAAACAGCTACTCAAGAATCTACATATAAAACTATGAATTCAATATATACAACTCCAAAGTTCAGTCTAAATTTTCATACCCACTATTTTCTATAACTCTCCTTATAGCTTTGGCCAGAATCTATGCTTACGCAATTTCTAACAAATCATAGACTTTTCGATTCTAATGACAAAGAATTAACATGGCTCCCTCAAATTGTCTTGAGAAAGCAATTCAAACGACACAGCTTCTGATTACGGTGTACACAGCCTTCTAAAGAAAGGCCTGCAGTATTTAGAAGTCCCCATGTATTAAAAGCTTTACATCAAGACGCTCGCGTTACCTGCTTTCTGAAAGCTATCTTTGACATACTTTAGAACTAATATGATTACACATATTATTTAAACCTGTGATATGCGTATAAGTAAAGTGTTTGAACTGATTAGTAAATAAATGAAAACACAAATCGTGTAATGTTACTTTTATCCTTTGCAGAAAAATCCCCACCTCGTACACACATTAAGGAAGCAAATCTCCTTCCTCTCCTTTTATCTCTTAAATTGGCTGTTGGAAAAACCCTTCAACTGACAAAACTGATTCTCAGATGTTTAGTTGGCATTTCTTTTCTTGGTCCATTGCATAACTGGAGCTTTGTGTCAGATCTATGACTCTTATTCGGCACGAGAACTATAAACAAGTATTCGGCTTTCGATATTAGGTACTCAAGTTACCGACAAACAAAAGCGCTCTCTGTAGCGTAGGTGACAGCGTGTCTTCTTCGCTTTTGAAGGTTCGAATCATAGCTTTACCTGTTTAAAGCTTTTACCAGGATTTTTCTTATCTTCAAATATAAATGTCATGTAACTCTAGGCTCTATGGACTCAAGGCTCTTTTGAACATAATTTCACAGATTTCATTCATCGTCCGATAGTGCCCACCTCGCTAACGTGGTGGTAGCATGTCTGTCTCACGTTCAAGAGTTCCCGAGTTCGAATCTCGGTCAGGGTGAGTTACCTGGATAAGGTTCTTTTTCCGGGGTTTTGCCTTATACTGATAGACGAATGTCGGGCAACTCTAAGCTCTATAGACTCCGGACTCATTTGAGCATCATTTCGCCCATTTCATTCATCGTCCGATTTGACTTAACGTTGGAGGACGTAAATTACAAACAAATAAACAAAAATAGTCCGATATGACATAGCACTAGAAGACCATTTTTTTTCTTTGTTGAAAGAAGAGATCGATAATTGGTGGGTTGTTTTGTACAGGAACAATGGTTTCAAACACAATTATTGTAACTCATTCTTTAGTGAAACTAGATTACAGAATATAAGGAAACAAAGATTTGAGAACTCATTTGAAGAAATTTCGTTGTGCTAAGCAGCGGCTATGCAACACGCCACTTGCCTAGTTAGTTAGTAAATATTGATTAAGGTTGTTGTGTCATAGTGAGTTAAGAATCTGCAAAAGTCTGCTGATGCATCTTGGTATGCGATAAAAGCAAACAGCGTAATGAGATAAGTAACCAACCACTGTTGTGCAGAATCGTGGTCGTTAGAGAGACTTGATGGTGGTCCTCGTGTGTGGCGGCTGGTCTTCCTCCACGGCGGCGTCGTCGCATCCTCCTTTTTAAGTACTATTTATTGCAGCGGCTCTCTGCAGTTTGTTATTCCCAGATACCCATATCTTTTGCATATCTACTGAGTTTCCATGTCGTATACAAAACTTGTGATAAACATTACGTATCCTTCAAAATAAATGGTCAATAGTTTTAATTATTTGCTTTGCAATGGAAACAGTTAGGATCAGACGTAAGGCCAAAATGGTTTACAACATTGATTGAATTCCATTTAATTGTTAAAATTTTCCAGTCCAAACCATACTTGAGTGACACCTATTAGCTTTAAATGCATAACCTGTAATCCCCAGTTAAACATTCTAAATTATCCTAATTTATTTTGAGGCTATTTCTAAAAAAAAAAAAAAATGCAAATAATCAGTGTTACGTTCCCTTTCAATTTTTGTTTTCTTTTTTCTCTACAGAATAAAATTATTCAAGCTCTAATTAAACTATGAGGAGTGTTTCTTACCCTCTATACTTAAATTACGTTCTATATTATTCTATATTATTCTATATTGCCGTTTTCTCTTAAGGAATTTTTATGTAATAAAGAAATATTTGTGCAGCTTTTAGCGTTCCTTACCCTTGTTATGTAAAAGGGAAATGAACAAAGCTGCACGCCTACGGACCATAGACGACAAGTGAAGGTATAGTGAGCAGTGTGGAAGAATTTGGAACAATTGTAGTTTCATGTTTCACATCACCAACTATACCACTTGCGTGCCTCTTATCTCTTTTCTTACGGTAGTCACAATAAATGAAATACACTGAAAATTTGACTTTTTAACTGCTCTAGTGTGAACAATTTGAAATACTTTACATGTCTGTAAAATAAATGTTACTAAACAAGTTATTTCCTCCTAATTACTTTAATAACGTTTTTCACATTTAAAAACGATATAGTGCTAAATATCTGATTTTTTAAAAGCTCCTATAGCTCAGTACTTCTACTATGACTTAAGTTTGAAGTTTTTAAGTTCAGGCTTCAACAGGCACAAAAATATCGACTCGTTACGTTTTGGGTGAGTCAATTTCGTGATGCTTTGATATTTTATTTAAATATTAATTCAGCTGAACTCAAATATGTTTTAAGCAAGTGCTTAAGACTACCCTAAAGGTATTGTAAGAGCAATCAGAAAGAGACAAATTCACAACCCCAGTCGACCACTTGCCTCAAATAGTTGGTCATAAAAAGGTCATTTTATCATCGTCTCATCACTGTTAATCCCCTTAAGCCCAAAGGCAATAACTAAACCGGTAATCGCTTGACCATACTCTGTTAAGAACCTCCAAGTGCCATTTTACCGCGGAAATATCACTCCAGTTAATAGAACATTAGTTTCGGTTTATGCTTGACAGACTCATGCAAAAACAAAAAGCAAACGTTTTACGGGACGAGATTGTTAGGGCAATCAAAACGAAATGCTTGTGCTAACATGTGCAGCGATAAAAATGTAATATCGAGATTAATCGTGTGCCATAATGTAGGACGTCTTTTCATTTATCCGTTTTATCCTTAACGATAGTTCAACGACCACAAATCTTGTCTCTTTATACATTCGGGTATTACACACCATGAAAAGGTTTGTGTGTGTGTAATAAGAGATTTATTACTCGTACAAGTAGAGACCCTTAGCGGTTACCAGAACTGTTGTTCCTTACAAAATCATAGCCATTGTTTGTCTGTTTAAAAGTGTCTGAAAATAGACAATTTACGGTAAATTTCGTAATAATTTTATGCAATATTTTGATTTTTTAACAAAATGTTTTGTTTTTTTTACTTTGAGTGTAGGAGATATTGATGAAATCTGATGAAATGCTTTAAAAATAAACTTTTTGTTTATAGGCCTGTTATTCAGTATAGGTAATCTAATCTCATAATCACTCTCTGCTGTCTGTTGCCACCTTTATAATTAATTTTACAGAGATTCTAAATGATCTTGTTCAAGGAGCAAACAGCCCTTTAAATCTTCAAAGTCTTTTTTCTCGCTTTCTGTCTTTTCCACACAACGGAATTCAATTTTTACTTTGTAGAGAAACACCTAAAACTATAATTACAAAATTTTTGGGAGAAATATTTTGTTATCGATCACCATGTGCTGAATTAGAATGTCTAATTAACACACTAACAGTAACCATTTGGAATATCTTTCAAATATTTTAAATTTCGTGAAAGTTTCCCTATGCTTTTGTTTAAAATGCTATATATTAAATGCAATGACTTGACAAATACAATACATATTTTGAATTTTCCAGGAATGACTTGCAAGGTCCTGTTCCTTCGGAAAGAATTTTGTTAAATCTTGTAAATCTGGAAAATATTAAGCAATAAATAAAAACGCACTACATAAACATTATACTTTTCTTTGCAACACGCAAAGTGATATTCGTGTGGTATGCCAATTTTGAGATTTCGGTTATGAATTATTTGAATCGTTATGATAGTGTAGATAAAGTCCTGTAAACTTAACACATTAGATTTTATTCTTTGTATGATCTTGTATATACTTGTACAAAGCGCATTTTTGATATCTGTAGGATACAACAACCCTAAGAACTGCACAAAATTTATAAGCATTTTGTATCCGATTGCTCGCGTGAGTGAAACCTAGGTGACCTTTGTGATCCTTGAACAATCGTTAAAAGTAGCCAATCTTAATGGCTTCACACACGCGCTTTACTCAGGGGAAGATTCCTTGGTCTATGGTTTCTAACCATTCTGCTGCCAACGCTGCTGTGTGTTCAGTATTTAATTACCAGCCCTGGGAGAACATAAATCCTTAAGCAGTATCCAATATCGTATATTTTTCTTTTGCCTCTCCCACTTGTTCGGTGTACTTCATAGACTCTTCAAAACAAGTGCCTCTTCAGTATTAAGAAACTATTGTTTTCGAAGCAACCAAAGTTTCAAGGTACCTTTCAATTTTATATATTGAATCTACGTACGTGCTTTTTTTTTAGTGTTGTAATTTACTTCCTCCAAAGTTAAGTCATATCGGACGATAAATGAAATGGTTGAAATGATGCTCAAATGAGTCCGGGGGTTCATGGAGCTTAGAGATATCCAATAGTCGTCTTTCAGGATAAGGGAAAATCCAGGAAAAACCATTAACCAGGTAACTCACCCTAACCGAGATTCGAACTCCGGACCTCTTGAAGGTGAGGCAGACACGCTACCCAGGTGGGCAGATATGTACGTAATGAATGTATTGCAAGTATGTACAGTAGATTAGAGTATAGCTTAGTTAATCTCTCCAAAATATTGTTTTGTAATGGTGTGCGAAGTAAAACTTCCACGCAACTGGCAGCCCACCGCTTTCAGGGCACTATACAAGTTTGTTCCTGTTGCAGCCGCGCATAGCCCCCAGTTTCTCTCTTACTTGAATAATGTTAATGATGAAAAACAATTTAAATGACTCATTATTAATTTTCGTAATAAAATGAGTTTCAGTTCTTTCAGCTAAACTATCTGAAAATGCACGCCTGAAACCGCTTTCTAAATCATCGGGCACATACGAATTAATTGTATAAACTTTTTACGTAAATCTTCCGTACAGATAATAATTACACGGTGTTTAGATATGTGGTGCGAAAATATTAGGCTATTATTGTCTCATTGCGAACAGCGAATTGCCTGGAATTATTTTAATGACAGACCATGTTCTCTAATGTTTCCAGTTTAGGAACTGTTTGTAATATGTTTTGTTTTGTTTAATTGTATAAATTGTTTGTTAAAGCAAATGAGTTATTCTAATGCAGATTTTGTGACATTAGCAACTTTCGAGTACACTTCCGGCTACTAATTTGTTTGTCGTAATGTCACGCAAAAACTGGTAAATTTTAAAATACAATCTTACTACAAAGAGAATATGATCTCGTTCCAAATAAATCTTTGTGGCTATATCTGTTTTCGAGAGAGTCTTTGTTTAATGGCTTAAATGTTCTAATAATTAAACACACTTTCGTGATAATGTAAAGAAGGAACTTATAAGCTGCTAAATATTGCAATCTGCTAAGTGCTGCTTAAGCGGGCTACATCTCCTTGTGTTTATTAGGGATGTATAAATGTGTAATACAAGTTTATTTCGAATAACCTTAAGTAAATACAGGAATAAGATTTTGAAAGAACAGTGGTTAGGTAATTGGTAAAATGAATAGAGAAAGACATGTGAATTCAGCAATAAGACTCAACAATAGCTCTCTGGTTCAAAATATCTAAATATGTTTTACAGTTACAAAAATAATTTTCAGTGCATTGTTTTGCACCGGAGTCATAGTTTTTGACAGAAGAGTTCGGAATCGGTAGAAAGAAACTGAAACACCTCTGGAAGTCCATTTTCTTCGCAGTTCACGAGGCAGAGGTTCCCTATCTGTGGAAATCTCCACACGGCATAATCACCGCGCGTGATGAACAATATTCGTGTTAATATACAGTGTCCGGAACAAACGTTTCCGCTCCGATACACAATGGAGGCTCCACCCGTGAAATTATTGATTTGGTGGCTAACGTCTTCTGGGCGAACAAAAATAAAGTAGAAGAAAACAACAGGTGCTTTATCAAAACGTGAAAGTTATTACACTGCAATAAATGGTATGCCATTATCCGGCCAGACTGGAATCTCGCTATATCGACTATTTATGGTCAGCGTGTACGTTGTGGCCGAAGAAGACAGGAGCTTTACTGTGTGCGAACATGTACAGGCACTTCATTGTGAAAGAGGGCAAGCGCTCTCGTAGTATAGTCCAGTGAAGAAGCATAAACACTATGGATACTTTCTTGCCAGCTTATTTATTTTCTTAAAAAGAATCAGCCTGGATATAGTTTCCCTAGAATTAAGCTTAGCCTTATATATGCTATTGCTATTCATTGCAGTAATTATTGTAATCTTACTGCCGAAGGCTGAAAGCAGAAAAGCAGCTCCATCAGCAGGTTAACCCGACAAATCCTCGTAACGCATCCAACAGATAAATCTTTTACATTTTGAGCCGGTTAGATAATTATATGTAGACAATATTCAAATGTTACGAAGTAATTGCCTGCACCAAAATTACTGTATAAAGTAAAATGTGACTGATAACAAAGGAAAACAAAAGAGGATTGGAAATAAAAATAAAATGAAGCATTAATCCCGAAAAATAAAGGAATATAGTTAGTTACTAACACTCCCCACATGGCAACCTTGGCCTTCGGGGTAACCTCACCCCACCAAGTGATGACCGGACCCATTTCTCAGGTGGAGGCACCCAGAGGGCGGTGTCCATTACCTCCGATGATAGGGTGATAGTGAAGCTGGCGGTGAGGTGAGAGGACCTACAGTTTTTACCGTGGACTCCGAACCACGTTGGGCATAGGGGATACTTCACGTGTGCTAGACAGAGGTGAAGGCGTGGATAGGGCCGACTTAAAATCGCCAACACCAGAGCCGGGAATCGAACTCGGGACCCTTAGAACGGGAGCCGCGAACGAAACCACCGAGCTACCCCGGCGCCCAAAAAAAATAAAGGAATATAAAACTAAGTAAATAAGATTATATTTAAGGAATATGACGACTCTATCATTCTATTATAAGAAATACAAAATTGACCTCCAGTATCGGGGCACAGTATTTTAATATCAGGCTGTGTACTAATGCACAAAAAAGCAAATTAATTCTGTATGATTTTAAGAGACGCCCTTTCGAACTTCAGCTTTATATAGGCAATAGTCTAGTCCAGTGTGTAAAAAGTGTAAATATTTTAGGTTTAATCCTTGATGACAATTTAACTTGGAACAACGACATTGAAAAACTAGAAAGTAAATTAAGCTCAGGACTTTTTGTGTTGCGATATTTAGCCAATTTTCTCTTGGCAGATACCAATAAGTTAGTATATTTTGCATTAATATATTCACACATCCCTTATGGCATCCAACGTGGTGACACACTTCCAAATTAAACTTTAACAGAATTTTTCTCCTACAGAAAAGAGCTATCAGATACCTGGCAAAAATAACACGTACGAGTTCATGCAGTTCATTATTTTAAAAAATTAAGCACACTTACTCTTCCCTGCATATTTATTCTGCGAACAATACTTTTTTTTACATAACAGGATTATAAACTCCACAAATTCCGATGTCCACACATGTGAAACAAGGGCAAAGAATAACTATATAGTTAAATGTCACAGGCTAAAACTTTTTGAACATAAGCCCCAATACTTTGGTGCAAAGGTACTTAATAAGCTTCCGGAAAGCCTAAAAATACTGTCAGCTGCTAAGTTTAAATCTAAACTGACTAAATTCTTGCTAAGCAGAGGTTATTACAGTATAGATGAATATGAATGAATAATTATGTTTTGTCTATGTGTGTGTGTGTGAGAGAGAGAGAGAGAGAGAGAGAGAGAGAGAGAGAGAGAGAGAGAGAGAGAGAGAGAGAGAGAGAGAGAAGATGAATAACCTTTTTTGACATTTCTAATCGCTTACTTTTAAGACAGAGTATGTTTTACAAATGACATGCCTTAATTGTGTTCAAGCACTGTATTAACTTGCAATAAATATGGAATGAATATGAATATACTAGGGGAAAGTCTCTGCTAACGGATTCTTTGCAGTTATAGCAACGTGAAACAAACAGAAAGTATTTATGATATGATATTTGTGGATTAGCTGAACTTGGAGATAAGCAACATCTTCGAGTTTATTGTATTGGATACGCATGACTTTCTGTAGAAATATTATCACAAAAACCAACTCTTTTATTCACTATTTCCTGTATAGTTTCCTTTAACTTCAATGTCATATCGGAGATTTTTACTGGATAAACAGCTCGTTTACACTTAGGGCCTTAACCTTAGATTTTAATCAATTTTTACTGTATACGCTCAAAGTCACGTGCTAGTGTATACTTTCAGACTTTGAAGAACATTGGGAAAGATTCTAATATAAAATGTCCGCACCGGCCGAGAAAAAAAAAAAAAAACCTGGGCCGTTAGTTTGAGAAGTCAGAACGATGACCACTCATTATTAATTAGTATATCTAATTCATATCAATAGACACAAATTTTCATTACATTTTATTGTAGGTTTAAAAATTTACTGTAGATGGAGCAACAAAGTTCCTAAAAGCAAGTTAACTTTAATATTCCGTGCCCCACACTAGTGACTCAGAATAAGGTTGAAAAAATGCACGGCATTCTTTTAAAACCTTCAGTGTACCATCCTTGAAAGAAGCTGAGCGTAAGTACCAACTTTGGTATTAAAATTGTTCTGAAAGTGTTTATTTTTTAAATTCAGTAGGCCTCAGAAAGCAGACAAAGTAAAAGAATGACATATTATTTATTATGCTTCACCAAACATAAGGAAATGGCTACGGGCCTGACTATGATTACATCTGTGGTTCAGAGAAGTGATTCTAGCTTTAAAACATGCAGAGATGTTCGTGCTATGCAAGCTCGTGGTTCCGTTATAAAACAGTTGCTCGAGGCGAAACAGCAGGTGTGAATAATATCAGAGTATGCGAAGTGGTGTAGTCTGATTAACTCTAGGTCCACAAGCTGTTGCATCAACCTTTGATAAATCTGGCGTTCCGGTGTCATGTATTTCCAGTTCTGCGATGCTGAAGGTCACAGAGTCAGCCCTAAATTCCTTTAGCACTTCTCATCTCCAATGCAAGTCCGGAAAACAAGCATCAAACAAAGTTATGCTGTGATACATTCGGCTTCCATAAAAAGAACCGACCATGGAAACTAGAGATTAACGATGTACCGCAAAGGGCAGGAGAAAACGGCAGTCGTCTGACTTTTGAACCTGGGATTCGTAAAACGTTGAGGTTATGTCCATAGTCTCAGCTACTGCTGGCGATTTTCACGCATCAGACATCGGGGAATTGAATGTGAGAGTTGTGGTTACTGCATTATGGCTTTTATTGACGCCTTCTACGTTCCGGCTGTAAATATAATGCTGTTAGAAAACCTTGTGAGTGGCTGTCTTCTTCAGCAAAGTATATGATACGCTGCTTGAACTCAGTGATACCCTTAGCATTACTGCTTCCAGATAGAACATGTTTTAATGCTCAGTGTGTTAAAATGTGCTGGGATAGAATATAACGAACACAGTAGTTTAAGTCAAGCCGTCTTGATTTTTTAACGAATAGACATTTCGAATATTAACCATAATTTGGTCAAACGTTGAGGAACGTCTTAAAATTAATTAGCTTGTCAGCTAAGACAAAGTTCTCGTTGTATCTCGCCAACCCTCTTAACGTCAAAACCTTCATTTGCTGGACTAAAGTTTGTTGCCACGTCGATTTCATTCAATATGAATCGACTCACATTAAACTTTTACCAAGCAGTGACGCACTAAGAGGCGATCTACTTTATTGTTATTAACACATTAATTGCGAGGTCATCTGATTTTAAAATGGACTATACAAGTGGAATACTTTTATACCAGAAAGGACAGTTTGAGACATCACCATTACATTATAATATATTTTTCCAAAATTAACTGATATTTAAAACGTATTTTGTTAATAAAGTCAGAAACCTCCTAATTTGTAGTATAAATATTGGAATAATTTTCTTTCCCATAATCTGCATTGACTATGATTAAGAACGTTTTATTTGGGGTGGAGGGTAAATAGAGGCATAGGTACTTGGATTATCACGCAACTTAGAATCATAAAGTTTACTGATATTTCAAAAAGAAGATACTATAACTATTATTCTTTAAACAAAGGACTAATTATTCCTTAACCAAAGTACTTAACGTTCTTTGGATTTTTACAGGACTAATAGAAAGGCGAAACAAGAAAATACATAATATGGGTCGATATGTAGGGATGTACCTTCCTGACACTGTATTATGCTTTTTGTCAGTATTATGAGTTTCCAAAGTGCAATGAAAGGTAGGCAGAGGGGAAGGAACAAGGAAGAAAAAGGGAGAGAAGAAAGAGAACGAGAGAAAGAAAGGAGAGAGAGGAAGAAAGAAATTTAATAGCGGCATTAACGTGGTAGACGGCTAAAGAATTAAATGCTGCCATTTTTCGTTTTTTGCATATTATTTAATACGTAAGCAAAGGGGAATAATTAACATTTGTACCAAACGAGTTTGCTCTGCGCTAACATGTAAGGTTTGGAGTGGGGAAGTCGGTGGTTCAAATGCTGCCAGAAGTGTCCTCTCAGAGGAGGTACTTTTCATGCTTTCTTCAATATCATAACTGTCAAAGGTCGGGTAAGTATCCTAAACTTAGGGTGGTACGCTTACTCTCCAAAATAACTTTCTCAAATGTAATTTAATTCCATGTATCACCATTGTCCACCACTTATTGTACCGTAACTGACAACAAGCAGAACTAAAAATTGAAAGAAAAAAAATTGAAAGTTGGTAAACGATGACGTTAAGTGTCAGGATTATACCTATTTATTTGCCGGTTTCTGTAATTTCGTCCCACAGGGTTTATTTTATATCATGGGACATTGGTGTCGTTCTGTTCAAACTTGTGGGTTTAATTAAACCCACAAATTTGGGACCAATAGGCCAGAACCAAATGAACGGAAACACAGATTGAAAAAAAAGAACTTAGGTAATTTCTGATATTCTTAATCCAGACAAACCTCTGCATTGCACACTTTGTTCCAGATACAAAGGCAAATTGGGTCCTTAGCTCAATCCTGCATACTGTTCGAGGGGTTCCAGGTACGATTCACGGCTGGGGATTGGGATTTTTCTCCAACCAAGATGATTCCACATCTTCCCCAGAATCTGGAAGTATGAATGGGAGTGTGAAGTTGTGCGTGGTCTAATGCTTAAAAAGCCAAAGTACCAGCAACCCAATGCATACGAGTTGACACCATGGTCATTAGGCGATATGTTCCAAAGAAGAACGGCCTCCGATATGACCATTACAGTTAACTGGAGAGGGAAAAGGCAAATGCGACAGTCAATTTTTTCAGAGCTGGTCTGGTGTGCCACCCTGAATATGAAATACGAGAAAAAATTGAAAATGGACTGAGTCAAAAACAATTTCTTTTAAATATTGAACAAATTAAGTAATTATTAATAATAGAGATGCCTGGTAAATGGTGTATGGTACAAAGAACTGATTAAAATAAATCAAGTATTTTAAAAATATGTTCATCTTTTTCGTAGTATGTTTTCCCGTAGTCTTAGTTTACAAGAAACATGACCTTGAAAACGTAAGATATTCATTTTGACATATAAATATCTTTAATATATAACATTTTAATCAAAAGAATTAGAGACAATTCTTGAGATAATTATTTCGAAACATTTTCCATGTAAGAGTAGTCTAAAATGGGCGGATAGTTTTTATAGATCTATATATAACATTTTTGGAAAACAATATCGAGCTTTTGGATGAACCTTGTCTACCTACCATTTACATGGAGAGAAAGTAAAACCAGAGCGACGTGCGCAGCAAAGGGTTTGATGAAGTGTTCATTTCCCCTTTTGATCAATTCTCAGTTTCTTCCAATATTAAGTAATTTACATGAGGAATCATTTTCGATGCACAGTTATTCCTAAAGGAGTAGTACATATCACGATTGCTAGTACAAGCAGAATACATAAGTAAAATAACTGAAACACAATAAAACAAACACACCAAGAATTGAAAACTAGAGAAAGAAATAAGAACAGCAAATGAGGTTACCAAGACCTTGTTAGTTAATGGATTCTCTTCGATAGAATTATTACTGCATCTTGCTCGCTACTGTCGCGGCAGTAATTACGTGGCAAGAAGAGAAAACACATGCAAATAAAGTTCGTCCCTCTCTATCCCTCTTTTAGCCTTAAGAGAAACCTGTGGTCAGTTTATAATTGTCACCACTTGCCTTAAAGTAGCTCCCTGCCTACACGTAATGTTTATAGTTGGGATAATGGGGCAAGAGAAAACCGTCTGCGAACGTTTAACATCAAATGGTATTCCGCTGTCCCTTGTTTTCTCATCTGGAAAATGAACCGGTTATGATTTATGGGCGTTAGTCTTTATATTTTACTGTTAATATCTGATTTATCCCTTTGTGCTTACTTTTTATATATTTTTGCTGGTTTTTGCAGCAGTTCATTAGAATTCTCTCAAATTCTTGCATTGCTTTCTGCTTCAATTATAGGCAATTAGATTGTTGCTTGTAGTCTTTAGTCAGAAAATATTGCATTTGTAGCGGATGATAAATGGGTTGAGCATTTACCATTTTGACCGTTATAATAAGTCTAATTACATTCACTTGCTTTTCACAGAAAATGAAGAACAAGTTAGCAAAGATACGCATATCATTAAATTCCATCTGTATTCATTTCTCATCTAAAGTATTACGATTGGGTGGCAAAATGTCTTAGGAAAATTTAGAGCAAAATTTCTGATCATAAATGGCTTTCCATATAAACTACCCTTAATTTGGTTTCAAATGTGAAATATGTTTGTTAAAAACAATATCTTATATGTATAACCTTTTATCCCATAACGGCAGCAGTTTTGCATTAAATTCTTAAATTGTGTGCCTATATCTTAGAGAACTTGTTAAAAAGTGATTTTGGAGCTTTGACTAAGGAATTACATTTCCCAACGGTTTCCGATAGACATAAATGTAAATTCCTTAATGCTAATTATGTTCTCATTCAGTTTTTGACTGATCATGGTAAACTTTCTGCTTACTTTCGGTTCCAAATCATATCCACGTCCGACTGTATCTGTGTGAATCACCTTCAAGGTGTCTCTCACATTTTATTTGATTGCTCCTTTTTCTGCTTTGAAAGATATAAACTTGAACTATTGCTTCAATCCTTAGGTTACACTTTTTCAAAATCATTTGCATATATTTTGATGAATGTAACTTACCAATATTTCATGGCTTTCTTGAACAAAATATTTCTTAAACCAAATGATTAACTTTGAAGATTACTATTATTCATTTTTATGGTATTCTATTTTACTATACTTATAATTTTATTACATTCATTTTATAATTTGTTAACTATATTCTGATATAACTTTGGGTAAAATATAAATCGCAGTGCTGCATAATAAATCAAACTTAGAGAAGGCTGAACAATATGTGCCCAGTAATGGATAGTTAAAATAATTCCATTATGGTTTGAATATCTAAATATAAACTTAAAACAGAACAAAATTTTCATCATGACGGAAGTTGAAGATGATTTTATTTGCAGTATGATTTGAAACCATTAATTATTTTACTTAAAATTTGCATTAAAATAATCTCCTGCATGCATGCATTAGCTCATCCAAAAATGTTAAAACTTATTTATGATATTTCTATTTTGTAACAGTTTCAACCAAATTTCAAGTGTGTTAATCCTACCACAACTGTTTGTTTCCATTCCAGCTATTAATTTCACATCTAAATGAAAGGCTGAGGTTTTTATCCCTTAGAATTTGTTAATGTTGTATGGAATAAAGTCTTGACGGCTCCTAACATAGTTCTGGAAAGGCAGAATGAGATACAAGCTTTCTGCAGTCAATTGGTTGTCCGAATCAATATATTAAATTGTAACAGCAAACTCAGCTGTTATCTTCCACTTATTTTACCATCAAGAGTAAACATCTTGCGATGAGTGTATCCCATTATCCTAGTTATCGTACAAGGCACTTCTGTTTAGCTTATACAGAGTTTTTATGGACAGTAAAACTGATTGAAAACAGGAGTCTTTTGCGGGAATGTAATGAGTTTTGTAGCTTAAGTGAGTCAGCTGAGATAGGGAACCCATACCCATTTCATTTAATTTATTGCTTCAGAGGTCAGGCACCGTTGCACTAATTTAACTTAAAGGCACCGAGATTATCTCCTTGTAGCTTTTGCTGCAACCTTTCAATAGCATTTGTAGGAAAGTGATAGGTACGCTCTGATTTTTCGCATGTATTACCCATTTTACATGCAACGTTTCGAAGTGAATTAACATCTGCGCAACTGGAAAAGTACACCAATGTTGTTGTTTTCTATTTAAAAAAAAAACACTTTATGTTTTCTTCTGTTATACCATTTTACCCATTTTCTTCTTCCTGGCTCGAAAGTTTTAAACCTCTTGTTTTCATGTTATGTTTTCCTTCATGTTGCTCAATTATGTTGGCGTGTCTACCCCGCCTGTAAAGTTATTTCATTTTAGATTTGTAGGAATGTTACTTAACCACGTTTGATATTTATTCATACTTATAGGATATAGGGTAAACAGGGGGGCCTCTCACGCACTAAGCTACCATTTCCCGGAAAAACGTATGGAGTAATCATGTAGGATGCAACATAGGGCAAAGGCGCGCGGAAGTCCTAACAGCTGAATATCAACTACTGTCAAGAGTGGGCGCTCAGGTCCACAGAGAATAGTCCTTTTGCATCCACACCATCCATTTGGTACCGCCTCATACCGCAAAACTTAGGTCACCTGGTTGAATTGGATTGTTCGGAGGGGATTCGGCACCTCGACCAGATTGCTCTTTTGTAACTATGCCACAAATGGGGCACCCCTGGGAGAAAGGATGAGGTAATAGGAGGCAGGGGCGGCCAACCCAAAGGAGTCAGTATAGTACAGAGGGCGGGGATAGAAGCTCCTCGCTATCCAAGACAATCGTCATCTCACCTACCATGGTCTCGATTTGGAGAAGGTTGCACTCCCCCTCCTCCCCTCCCCCAGAGCAAGGATGCTTCCAGGCAGGCATACACAACCGGCATCCCGCCAGCGCATTCCTGAATTGGCTAGGCCGGCTCGGAGACCGGAGTCCATGCCGCCGGAGGAGAAAGTATTCATGCAAAGCATGTCATCCCACCATACACCGCCGAGACTCCCGCCGACAATTCTACCTAGAAAGAAACCAACAGATGAGAGATCATGTGAAATGATAGTGAGGATGAAATGAAGAGGCAGGAAATGTAGGTGATGTAATTACCTACCCAGCATTCGCCTAGCGACCCGGAAAAAATCCCGAAAAACCCATCGGTCAGATAGGTCGGCTATGGGAATCGAGCCCGTGCCCGAATACGACTACAAACGAAACCGCTCGATCAGACCAACGTAATTTCAAAAGTATAAAACAGTATATTGAAGAACTGTTAGTGGACGAAGTGGCCAAACCAAAGACTTCAAGACGAATTTGGATATGGGAAGAAGGAAACTCTCAAAATATGTGGAGGAAACTCTGTTATAGTTATTAACATTATGCAGCAATGATGCCTACTGCGTCCAAGCACTCTGCTTTTGTTCGTTGTACCTATACAATCTTGCACTTCCACTGATTTATGTACGGGCTTCATGATTTCCTAGTTATCTTCCCCAGTGTATATTTTCTTCTGTTCCCACGTAATGAAGTCTTTTCAAGCAGCAACTGCGCGTGCTGAATATACACACCAATCTCGAAAACAGAACGGAAATATCAACGAGAGTCTGGAATGGTTTTGCTATTTCTATTTGTTTCTTCTGTCAGGTTTGCGCTAAAAAGGTGTTGAGAAATGTTTAACACGATTCCTGAGCGGAAATCTCACCAGGAGGGCATTTCTTCATGTAAACCTTTTAGATTCCACTGTTTTTAAGTTTGTGCTCATCATTTTTTTATTTGCAGCCAAGTAGTGGCCTATTTTCAGTGCATTTTCTACCAGAATTCTTAAATGCCAAGATTAACAATTTTATACAAAAATGACAGATAAATAATTTCAGTAAATAACCCTTATATGTTAAACACAACGCATAATGTTAGAATGTACGAATGCAAGAGTTACAATTTTGTAAGGGAGAAGTTAATAGTCAAGTTCAGTTCCGGGTTAAGGAAAAATCATTAGTTAAATAAGTGAAATTAAACAGCCGCATAGAAATCGAGTATAGGATTGTTAGAATTGACCAAGTTACGGCATAATCGCAGTGTTTAAGATGTGAAAAGAATTTCAATATTTACCGACTCTGTGTAAAAAGTGTGCTATGATAGCGATGAAGTACGCAGACCTTAGAGATTTATAAAATTCCTGTCTTACAGAATTATGTTACTCTTATCGATATCAGAAGTCCGTAGCATCTAAGAGTCACATTGCAATACACACTTCTCATTGTTATTATGGAAAGTTATTTTAAACCACAAAGCAATAATACATTAGAAGTTAGGACACATAATTATGCACTAGCTAAAATCTCTAGTGCAAAGATTCAAAATCAGTTTTATAATCAAGGTTAAATAGTCAGTAACTAGCTTCAGATAGTGTTAATATAAATATATCAGCAAACTTAACTGATATTATATATTCTCACCACACCACGCATTCCTCGATAGAGGATTCATCTAAGATAGATCCTCATTGGAGACGGTATTAATTTTAATTTGGATTTCTTAAAATATAGTCAAAAAATTAGTATAACGCTCATGTAGATACGTTTGCTTTCTCATTTATGTTCATAACTTAAACTCGCCTCAACTGCTAGGGTATTTTTTGGAAAATGAGTGAATTAATCAATAAAACAAGATCTAACATACAACAAACACACACACGCACACCGTTACACCTATATTTTAATATTTACTCACACTTTCAAGTTCTGGAGAGGATGGAGAATAATTCGGGCTAAAAACATACCCATCATCCTGCTTGGAATCTAACCCAGATTATCTGGATTTGGAGATTGCTAACAGATCCCCAGTGTGTTGGACATATGAAGATAAAGGTAAAGGAAGGTATGGGGGTTATAAGACACGTGTTCTTGTTTTTTAGTAAACTTAGACATTTATTGGGAAGAAATTATTTAAATTTATTGAAATTTCAATTGCATTGGCTTTTCTCTAAATGCCAGCAAGTTCTCTTGCACCTTTATTTTCTAAAGAGATATTTTCTTCAGCCATAAAAGTAATTCCAAAATACTGATTGTTTAAAGGATATATTATATTACAACTCCAAATTTAAATTATTCACTTTACTTTTATTTTTATATTTTACTATTTATATAGTTATATATTATGTACTCATGTATGTACTTAGGTATTATTAAGAATCGTGAGTGGTTACTTGGTATTTGCTTCGTTCATTACTTTGTATCTGTAAAATTAAAAATCATTCATTTCGTATCAAAACATTTAAGTGTAAATATAGAATGAAAGAAGTGGTATTTGTAATCTTTTAATACTTTACCATTAGGAGTTATTTTCCTGGTAGCACATCTGATATTTGAGATGCTACAGTACCTTTCAGGCAAAACTCAAAGCACAAAGGGATTTTAGCTGACAAGAAAATGCAAGAGCACTTATGAAGGCTGGATGGAGTCTGTAATATTTACTCATAAATTAAAACCGCTTTGTTGGGGAGAACGAAGAGAATGAAATGCTGACGTAAGGTTCGTCATTTCTGCTTCTATCTTTACCTGTGCATACATTCGCCTTGTCTCTCGTTCCCTTCTTTTTGGATATAGCGTTTAGCTCTCTCTCTGTCTCTCTCTCCGTTAATAAATGTCCTCTTCTCGCTTTTTTCTTTAACATGAAGGACCACTTTAGTAACAATTGATAAGACGCGCTACTACAACATTTAGGTGTCCCAATTTTGATTGCAAACTATGGTTAATTGGAGCAATGGAATTAGACTTTTAAACATCAGCATCCTTTACTTAAACTGTTTTAGTAGTTTAATTAAGACATTTGGAGTGTCTTAACTTTTAAAAATTCTTTTTAAACTTTAACCTCATTCTAGAAGTTTAGCTTAAGCAGTTACAATGTTTCATTTAAGAATTTTATGATTCCATCAATTAATTATTACTTACGTAAATTCTGGTACATAAAATTGCCATAGTTCAAATTGTTAACGATTTAAAGTAGTAAATGGTATTGTTAAAGGCACTGAAATGTCTTGATCCATATTTTTGTTTAATTTAAACATTTGTTCTTTATTACTGAAAAAAAAAAGTTCACACAAATTCGAATTATTCCATATTAATTTGCAGAGGAGAATTTTAACCACTCCCGGATTTAAAAAGTACTATTTAAAACTGTATTGCACTTAACTTGCAAACTTTATTAAGACATTGGTGAATCATCTTGAATGCTGAAAAGCTGTAACATTTTTGTTGAAAATCAGCTTTAGCTGTGCACATCTCATTATTTCGTGTTTCTGATCTTGATATGAGGTTAACATTCCCCTGCATAATAGTTGTAAATGTGATAACATCATGGAACATGTTTCAATATATTGTAAATTACCTACCTACCATTAAATGTAGAAAATTGGACCTTTTAAAGCTGTTACAACTAAAATCTCACAATGCGATTACCTTGAGGGATAAACAGTTGCATGTCTATATATACGTATTCAGTATTATTGAGATTTTTCATAAGCAACTATTTGTATATAAAAATTGGTTTGGGAAGTACAGATTAAACATTTTCTTGAAAATTTTCAGCTAATATTCTGAAAATAAGAATATATCTGAATTATAAAATTTGGCTGATGCTCTTCTCAGACTATATATTCAAAAATACTTTGGGGCCTTATGAATCTTAAAACACTCATTGGTCCATTCTATATTGGTCGTGATACAGTATTTCATTTTTCTCATATACCTCTTTATCGGGCTATGGTTGTTTTACATAAATCTACAACATGGGGCCACCGACTTTAATTTACTTCTGAAGTAAGTCCTATTAGGACACAGGAACTAGAGGCCTGTTACTCCAGCATAAAGAGGTTTGCACAGTAGGGAAATACTAGTTTGAAAATACTTTGTTCCCTACGCATCCTATCTGGTTTTAGCAATTCACTTAATTTTCTTTACTCCCTCGATACCTTTGTTCCAGAGCCTGAAACCCAACTGTGTTCAGGTTAATGTTTGAGTGCCCAGACCTCTAATATGAAACCAAACAGATCAATCAAGAGCCGTATCAACTTCGTTGTGAAAAATTTCTTCCACTCATGTAAATGCTCCTCCCCTTTAGCCCCTCACCACTGTCTTTCCTTCGCTCATATGCGGTTGTGTTAAATTCAGAGTAGCAAGAGATTAGTTCACCCAAGGCTGGCGTAAAACACAGATGATAAGGACTCTTTCTAACAATATTGAATTTAAAAAATACTATATGGACTCCTTTCTGTGTACTTAGCTATGCAGAATAAGTAAGAGGTGAAGAAAATATATTTATAGAAGCCAATGCATCTTTAAAATAAAGAGCAGAATTAATTAAGGACAGTGCTTCCAATTAGGATGTAATTTAAAGTATCGTATAAAATGTCCAATAAGATGTATGTATAAAAATTCATATTAAATTAAAGAGAAATATTTTTCTACATATTTTCGGCCACTAACTGCTAAAGGATTTCTTTCTCTTTGAGATTGCTTGTAGCCAAAAATGCAAACAAAGATATCCCATTTGTTATATTAGAAACAAGGCGAAGAAAAATCACGTTTTGGCTGTGAGCATGTATTCCTCTTATATAAGTTTACACGCTAGTTTTATCATTTGTCCATTTTATTTTATAGTCGCGTGATTGGCCCATGTTTGGATTGTATACCATGCCGGCCATGTATGTGGAGCAGAGAGCTCAATAAATATCGAAACCAATAACATTAATAGCGAATCTCCAACGCGACCCTTCCACCTGATGGCGACCTGACATGGAAGCGCGCGCTTTCCTCTATTCCGTCATCCATGGAAACAACGTCGAATCGGAAAGCGTTTACATGTTCGTTAAAATAAATAGCAGTTCTCGAAGAAATGTTTCTCTTCGCAATAATTTTAATTTATTACACGAGCCTCCTATTGGGAATAACAACAAAGATTAATATCGACATTTTTAATGCACGTATCTTAATGTGTTTGTAAAATTATAAGTTTAAGAATAAGAATACCGCATACTGAGTTTAAAGAGTAGAGAAGCCTTCCTCAAAAGACATAACTATAAGAACACAGATGAACAGAACTTTTAGTACCACTTTGTGAACGTATACTTCGGTAAGACGTTCTATCTTTAGGGGGTCATTACACACATAAAGAATTCTTAAGACTATTGTGATTATTATCGAAATATGCTTATCTGTTGTTTTAATTTCTCTACCATAATTAAAGAAATCAATGGATTCCACCCAAAATTTTTATACCTGTACTTCAATGGAAATCAGAGCTTTCACCAAAAAGTATTTTTAGAAAAAGCTTTGAAAATATAACACTATAACTCTCATATAAGAAGTTGGTGAATACCAAACTTGATATTTAAATTATCGATGTTTCATGGATGTACATTAAATATTTCTCAATTTTGCAAAAAATGAGAATGAACACATGCTCAGAAAATTAATCACATACCTTTCATTTGTAATGAATATATCATGGATATCAGAATATCACCAAAAACACATGTTTTGAATAATTTTTGGAAAAAAAGATCCCCTGTAGTATTAAGCAAAATCGTTTGAGCTATATTTGAGAAAATAAAACATTTGGAGACTTTTTCTAAGTAATGTGTAGTTTGGGGTGGGAGGAGCTTTAGGAAGTTATGTTTCTCAGCCTCGGAATTTGCTGACCTTAAATAAATTATATCGATCTTTCGGGTGCTTTCACATACAGAAGGCCATGCACACATAGATCATTTTCCAAAACTTTTAGTTGGGGTTCCGAAAGTAGATATACAGAATGAGTACAAAAACACTGACAACGCTTAGTATGTTGTACAGAGCAGCACATTGATCATTTTTAAGAAGGGCCTCAAGTCCAGAAACGTACGGTTTGGATGCTGTAGGATATCAAAGTTAGAAAACTGGTGTCCTAAGTGCACATTAGCGCGGACGAAAATCTATGTGCGCTTGTCGTTCAAAGTCACCAACACTCGCTAGAATCAACTTATGGGCTGGAATAATTACTGACCATATCACTGGTCCGTATCTACTCCCGAGCAGACTAACAGGACCGATCTACCTCGCAATTTTTTAGATATATTTTTCTACCTTATTGGAGGATGTTCCACTACACATTCCGCAGGTAATATGGCTGCAACATGATGGAGCACCAGCACACTTTGAGAGAAATGTGCATAACCCCAATCAATGGATTGTCAGAGGGGGGCCAGTTCCATGGCCAGCACGATCACCAGATCGGAGACCACTGGACTATTTGCTATGGGGTAGTACGAAAACCCTGGTGTACGCTACTCTTGTAATGTCAGAGGCGGACCTCACTGCACGAGTACTTGGAGGGATTACCATTCTTTCAGGTCAGCCACAGTTATTGGAGCATATACGTGAAGCTCAACGCCAGCGATGTCAGGTTTGGATTGACGAAGGAGGTACCCAGTTTGAACTCCGTTTGTAATGATAAACTTCTTTGTACTGCAGACCGTTTGTGCGTTGTATTGGCATGTGGAACGGGCACTTTAATGATTTACTGCGCCCAAACCATGGGTTTCCGAACATGGTTTTCTGCTTGGAAAAGATCAAAATACTGAGCGTTGTCGGTGTTTCTTTCTTTCTTTTCCTTTTTTTTAATTTTTTTTTTAATTTTTTTATACTCATCCGGTATATCTCCGCTGAAATATGTATCGAGTTTTTGGGTGGAAAATAATAGTTTCTCATACTTATTACAAGCATTAGTGGATAAAGTAAAACTAGTTCAGTGTAAGATTCCGGGCTGTAAGGCCTTGTCCACTGGGTTTCTTCATATCTCTCCCAGACGTTTCGCTTACAACTGTAGTAGCTGTAGTAGCTAGGAAGAGTACAAGGAGGACTTTTCTACGCCACTGACGATGCTTACCACAGTTGTAAGCGAAACGTCTGGGAGAGATATGAAGAAACCCAGTGGACAAGGCCTTACAGCCCGGAATCTTCTACTGAACCAGACGCCGTCCGTGAAAGCCTACGTTTGTTAATAAAGTAAAAATACTATCGTGAAAAAATTTAACTAAGTTTCCATATTCATTTTTGTTACAAAATACCTTTCTTTGATAATGTTTATCTTCAAAAGAGTATCTTCATCTTACAAAATGTTGTTATTTAGTAATCATTTAATACTTAAATTTTAGAGAGCAATTTTCATCCACGAATTTGTTGCTTTTTAAACACCCGGTATAGCGTCTAATATTACTCAATCCCTAAGCTCAGTTTGTTTCTTTAGCGACAACATCAACCTTTCCTACTAACAAAATAATTTCTAACTACAGCTTTGAGCGTGCAGTATTAAACTATTCCTCAGCTGTCTTCCCAGCATTTTAAGTTATTAGCGGCACTGAAATGTAAAAGGTCCATTTTCTGTCATGAGAAGAGAAGGAAGATTCTAAATAAACAACGTATGATGCCACGAGGTTATTCTAATGAATGTTAAAGACTATAACTTCAGCCATAACTCAGGAAGTTGTTTTAATTACAGAAGCCCTAGACTGGTTGATATTCCCGATAGGTAATTATATAACAAATAATAAAACAAATATAGGTTGGATTTATGGGCTCCCATCAGAATGACACATAAGATTCTGAGAAACTGTAATTAGTCTTCGGCCAGTTGAACTCGTTAGGAGTAGTCGAATAACAGAATGAGAATTATAACAACCGGTTCCAACGATATATCATTTATACATCTGCATTCAATGACAGTCACATAAACCACTAGTTAATTTAGAATATTGATGTAATTTTGAAATTAAACGTAAAAGCGACACAAGTAATGGGATTTTTGTACCGAAGCGGAACAGAGAGACAAAAAAACTGAATTCCACTATTATTTTTCGTTTCCGTTATATAAATTGATGTTTCGGTTACCAGTTCTATTTTTGGATTGTTTGTGTTTTGTGTTCTAAATTGGCTGCTTCTTTTATGTTATATATTTTTTAATTTACCGCTCATTCCAACAGAGATAACTGTAACGTGATTTGATAATTATCTTCATTGCATATTTATATCTGCTCCGCATGGTGGGATTCCAATATTATTTGTGGCTTAAAATTACCTACAGGGTGATTCATTCATATGTTCATGTATCCTGTGGTGTTGTATGTGTTTGTTTTATATAAGAAATATACTACGGAATATGATAATGTGAGATGTTTTCTAATATTGCACTTAAACTAATATTAAATTTGATCGAATTTGAAATCCAAACATGAGAGTATCTGTATTCCATTTACAACATTGATTTTCACATTTTATAAATTTTAATTGCGATTTTCACATATTATGAGATATAGAAATTTAACAAAATAGTTTTAAAAAATTCATTGTTTTCAGTAAGGAAGTAAGTTCTTCCCGCCGCAGATTTAAAATCCATTTGTACTTCATAACGCATTCAAATTTAAATCACTGTGATGTTTGTAGTCATTGCACTGCAAGCTCATACTTAAAAGGATTTGCGGTTATCACTTAATTTAAAGATGATTATGTACTTTTTATTTAAAAGTGAAGCAACATACCTTATTATTTTTTCTTGTAATGTGTAATAAATCAGAAGTTTTAGTTTTATAAAAGCGGTCCCTATAACTCTATCCTTATATTTAAAAATTATATTGTGAAATACTTTTAAAACGTTTCATTATATTTTTGAAAATTAATATCCAAATAGGTGTAAAAGACATTGTGCCGAAATAACAGAATGGCAATTATATTTATTCAAAATATAAATTCACATGTTCATTAAAGAGTTCCTATAAAGAAACACAACCTGATTTTTTAAGTCATCCTTTAAAGAAATAAACTTAACTGTTATTAGTTTGTTCAATTAGTATATACAATGCACGTGTTACATAGATTCACTAAAACCGTAGCTTCTATTTATATTTGCGAAAAATTGACCATTTATTGTACATTTTGTCACGGTTTATTTTCACTGGTTACATTCAGAACTTAACTGGAGATTTTGAAGCCTTACCAAACTGCATACCCACCGCCCATCTGTAACAGACGGACTGCCGTTGCTGAAACCGATGATAAATAATGGGGTAGGGACACGATGGGCATCCATGTCCTCTTCTTGATCAGTTCTAGCCTAATATTTCCATGTCCACTGTTTTCCAAGTAACTTCTATTCGTTTCATAAATGGCCGCGACGTGGATCAGTGGTTAGACCGCTTGTCTCTCACCAAGGCGGGCTGGGCTCAAACCCAGGCGACCGAAAAGTGAGATTTGTGGTGGACAACACGGCGTTGGGGCGGGTTTTATCCGGGATCCTCGGTTTCTCCCGCCATCTCATTCCACCGGTGCTCTATCTTCATCTCATGTATCATCAGTGCCATCGCCTGCGGTGCCGTATGTAGTAAAAGCGGGCGTTACACACTACACACACATTCGTTTCATAAGCTACATGTTAAATGTTGACAGTTTATTTCTCTCATTTCGTCACATCAAGTTTCCACAGTGTAAAATATCATTCTCTATACAAAACATTTCACTGACATCCTCCCTTCGTGGGGCCCAAATGACCTTGTTGTCGACGGGCCCTTAAACACCACACTCACTCACTCACTCACTCACTCCTCCCTTCGTAAGCTTCTCGGCAATGTTAAGTATATTATTTTTGCTCTTGCATTTTCTTATATTAATTTCTATTGAATTGAAAATACCTTAACAAAAACAATTCGATAATGGTAGGATGCTTATTATGCATTTGTTTTAAATATTAAATAATATCTGCTACTTTTCTACGTAATTGTCAAGTTAGTTTAATAGTAAAACTGTTCAGCTGTTCTGTTTTGACATTTTACACTCTGCAGACCTACATTCAGACCTAATTAATACAATAACTTTCGGCCCATCTTGAAATACTAAAATATATAATTACATATCTCTTTAAATGGCATCACTACCTCATAAGTAGAAATGATTTCTCTTTCCATAAAAGTCAAGAGAAGGTATTTCATTACTGGCATTGCAGATAGCCTTGGATACGGTTTTAATCAAATGTCATTGTGTATGTATTTAGCCCATTGTTGTTCTATATCCTTGGAGAACAGACTATCAGGTTGATCTAACACAATTCATCGTACTGCAATGCTATTTGCTATTTCGTAATATGTCCCATTCGTGTAGCCAACCGGTTGTACAGCAATTTTCCGTCCAAGCACGCAATCCGCTTAGATATGAAAAAATGATTACAACAAATGAAATATTCGTCATAACTCTTTAAAAATGTTAGTCATTCTTCCAGATGCAGACATAAATGCAAAACAAAGGACTTTTATCTTGGAATAAAGCTACCACAATTCTTATTTCCATGTTTTCAAGAAATAAATGTTTATATCTGATGACGGCACTTAATGTTTTATTTATAAGGTAACCACAAATTAGTACAATTGTTCTGGTCATAAAATAAATAAACTACTTTGAATGCAGCTTTATCTCTGAATATTTGGAATGCATATTTTGGTCTATTTCAGTACTCTATTAGTACATGGAATTATGGAAATAATCATTTCTTTCACACTAGCCTTGTGTAGGCTAAGGTTTGGATGAGTAGAGCCAGACTGAAAAATTCAAAGCTATAGCCGGGATTTGAACCAAGGTTCTCCTGCTCTTCGTGCGGTTGCTCTAAACCACTGAGCTACTATGGCCAACATGCCGATATGACAATAAATTCTCCAGCTGACTCAATTTTTTGTCATATTTATTTATTGTCAAATCGGCATAATATCGGAATGTTGGCCATAGTAGCTCAGTGGTTTAGAGCAACCGTACGGAGAGCGGGAGAACCGTGGTTCAAATCTCGACTGTGGCATTCAATTTTTCAGTCTGGCTTTACTCATCCAAATATGGAATTATATTGAGGGTTGAGGTGAGAAAAGACAGAAGTTTGCCGAATCTATGAGATCGACAAGGGAAACGGCTTCTACAGCTTAATATTTAAACTCCCCGGCGGCAGCTCATAAGCAGAATGCCTAACCGTCGCGATGACACCCTCCTCAGTTCATTATATTCTTATAAAGCAAGATATATTTATAATCTCGATTTGTCTGCTGTAATTAACCCTAGTTTTAAAGCAGTGGCTGTCACATTTTCTTTTTTTTAAATTGTCAGCGGAGGACTTTGTTATGATCGTAAGAGATATAATACCTGTTTTATTATATAATACCTATGATTTGTAAAACCAAAGACTGTTTTGATTCTAGCTTTGTCTTGTGTTTTAGTTGGTTTTATTACATAAGTAATATTTTTAGATTTTCTATTTGACAATGTCGATAATATTAAACTCGATGATCAGCTGTATTTATCCAAGTCAATAAATCCAAGTAAATCAGAGTAAATAAATTCAAAATTCAAATGATTGAATACAAGGATCGCTTTCTCATGTTTTGATGTTGTTATTTTAGTTTGAATTTCTAAAGGCAACGTTTGAGACATGGCCTAGGAGAGAGAGAGAGAGAGAGAGAGAGAGAGAGAGAGAGAGAGAGAGAGAGAGAGAGAGAGAGAGAGAGAGAGAGAGAGAGAGAGAGAGAGAGAGAGAGAGAGAGAGAGAGAGAGAGAGAGAGAGAGAGAGAGAGAGAGAGAGAGAGAGAGAGAGAGAGAGAGAGAGAGAGAGAGAGAGAGAGAGAGAGAGGAAAGACAAAGACACATCAAATAAATAAAGGCTATCGGATAATAATCTAGGAATTCATGTTCACCAGGACTGTTTGACATATATCATTGCATTGTGCATGCCAGCACTTTGAATTCAGAATTTGGTTCAACGGCTTTTCAACCGCTTTCAGCACTATAATTATTTAAGTATCCAAGGGAAATGTAACGATAGTGCCACTTCACACAAATCATTTAAATGGCAGTGTTGCATCTCGATCTTGTTCCTTTGCCTTCTGATCAAGAAGTCGCGACCTTGCCTCCTTCGGTGCATTCAGGAACATCATTCTCAATTTAGTTATTATGTTGTCATTACAAATCACACAGAAAAATGGTTTGCAGAGCCACATCACGAATTCCTAATAATGGCTGAAACGCTATTTCTTCTGCGTGGCGCAAATTAACATCAGCTTTTCTCCGAGTCTTTTGAAATGTAGCGAAATGGCGACTTTGATGTTCAGACATGAGGTTTAAAGCCTTTATTTCGATAACTGCATTATTGTGCTGTCCATTCCTTTGCTCTGGAGCAAAATATATGGTTTGGGAAAGCAGCCCAGAACCTTAACCTTTGTATGTTTCAATTACTACATTAACATTTTTGTCTCTGGATTTTTCAAGGCTTTTAAGTCATTTGTGTGCCAGACATGCGACTTAGGTTCCCCAGTAGACTTCAGGTACCATACATTAATGCCGTTAATGTAATCCTAATATAAACTTTCTGAATGAACGAAATTTCTGGTAGATATATGAACCAATGTGATGCCGTAAATATGGCTTTAGATGTGCAGACATCTTTGGTATTATAAAGGTATTGTACGTAACCAGTGGTCTCTAATCTTTCATAAAATGAAACTGAATGTGATGGTTCAGGTGGTAAATCTTTGTCAACATTTGGGAAATTGGGAGTTCGATCCCCGGTGGACAGCCCACTGACTTGGATTCTTCATTGCTTTTCCTCTGTCAGTATTCGAATGCTGCGGTAGCATAGTTAATCCACAGGCCTAGTTTCTTCATTTGTTCATTTCGTTCGTCATAATTTAGGTGTGGTTGTCGTCGTGGTTGTTGGGGTATCTGCGGGCAGATGATACGGGCGCATGCTTTAATTTTATATGTGGAACTGATAGGGAGTTCCGCATACTCCTGTAACTTGCACGGACATCGACCTGTCTGTTTTATCCTTCACCTCGTTTCTTCCTCCTGGTGAGTAATAGCTTACAATAGATCCACGTTGGGTCGTAATGCAGCGTGATGTTTCCCTCCGTAGCACAACGCACTTGCAACTACACGAACTGAAGTGATAACAGTGAAAGGAAATATAGTAGATTTAAATTTACGATTTCTTCCTCGCATTGCCATTTATGAGAAATGAGAAGTTATGAAACCTCTTAAATGAAAATGGTTCTGACGGAATTTATGTCGCGCCTTAATGAACTCGACCACCAGTTGACACTTTTTCTTTAATGTTTCCTTCAGTCTTCATAGCTTTCAAATGCCAAGTACGCACCTCAAACTTAGGTTTCGGATGCTTCCATCCAAAACTGTCACCCTCAATTAGCATTTCATTACATGTATCATCACCATCTATTGCTTATGGTATCGGATGTGGCAAGGGACATTAAAGAAACTAGAAAAATACTTTTCTTTCTTTCTTTCCTCCTTTCTTTTCTTTTGCTTCATTGAGTAACTTAGCTGCCAGTCTTTAGTTTTCTGGAACTTTGGGTTAGATATTGAAATATTCTGACCAGTACAAACTTAGAGACTAAGAGAAACCGGAAATAGATCATAATTAGACTGTCCCGCTGTGCTCCCGAAACTAAACCTCAAGTGCTAAGTACTTAACAAAGCGTTATTTTTTATTTTAATGACTATATATTACCTCCGAATCATTTATTTGTAATCAATAATATATGCCATCTTTAAGGGTGACCGTCACTACAAATGCTGTTGGCTTATTGTTCTCAATGACAACACTGTACTATACAGCCTCCTCTCCTTAGTCCTGTTAGAAATTCTGGTGCAGCCTTTATTAAAGTTGGTTGGTTTTAAATGGGGCGTTTTCCTTTCAAAGATTCATTCCTCTCTCACATGGAAGGCTTTGAAGAGCTAAGCACTACCTAAATTGCTTGGCAAATGAACTCACATGTTTATTGTGAATTGTTATCTAATTATTTTCATTTCATTTTTATTTAAAATATGAATATAAGTCCTATATACTCCAACCTAGAAACCATGTATGGTTTAACTTTAAAAAAGAAAGTTGAAACAAGTATTTTTACTTCTTTAATCTGCCGAAATAATTGTGCAGAAAGGGAAGAACTACTTGTGTTATTTTAATGCTGTATACGTAATTTTGGATCGCATAGTAACTCTAATAAAAAGAGGACGAAATCTATGTAGTTCTTGTAGAAAGGCTTGCCTAGTTACCACTGCATCTGCAATATCCGGCATCTGGCAACGAAGTCGGGTCATCTAGGTTGCAGAAAACTAGTCTTGCCACTCAGCTAGATTGCAACTGCCATCCACTTGATAAATACAGTCATGGCCTGACATCATCTGCTGGTTTCTGTAATTCCAACGATATATCAACTCAAATACCATTCAATTTTATAGTTCAGAACCAGTATCAATCAGATAATTTAAACAAAATTGATTTGTGATGACATATTTATGTATTTTAAAGCTAATTCATATTTTTCTAGAACTTTTAGTAGAAATATCTTCTATTTAAGCTGTAAACCCGGAAGCCAAATATCATAGCTAGTGATATATTGTTTCTTTCATTCGAAAATACCTGAACATATATAAACATATTGGATACATTGTAGAGATGAGATTATATTTCATTTGTATATTTATATCAAATATTGGACATTCTTATTTTATTATGTTACCAAAAAGTCGAACTATATCTCATTATTTAGTGTTAATAAGTGTAGTTCAAAAGTATAACTATCGATTTTGTTAAATACATTAGGCAGGCCATGCCAGATTTTTGTTTATATTAATTGTGTACATAACTGTAAAGACTGAATATCCGGAATGAACACGTGACGTTAGCCAAATAATAATTTTAAGGGTACTCAAATGAACGTCAACAACATTTCGGCAGTTTCTTTTAATGATTATGTAAATTATATCCAAACACTGTAGAATGACATAAGTATGATTTTGTTTTTCTGTCTATTTAAGTTTTCAAACGTGTTATTTAATTGGACAACCTAGGTTTCTTTAAATCTGAAATTTTAAAAATTCAGTTTTAGGTAATGATATTCATTTGTGCTTTCGCCACTTTAAGATGTTCCTATTTTTCTGATAATTACACATGTTTTCCTTTTGAAGTAATGGTTTTGCACACTCATTAGTGCCGTGACTCGCACTAACGTTTCTCATGAAGTTTATCTTCCGCGTGTAGTTCAAAACAACACAATAACATCAACTACGCCCTCTTCTAAATAGGATTGATAATAATTACACTTAGAGAAGAAAACACGTATCGAACACATGTAACAGTAATATATTCTGTTTCAACCATTACGATCGTGAAGGCTACATGCTGAGTCGTGGGAAATAGCAAAAGCTTGGAAAACAGATGTAACTATCTAATGGTAATTTTCGTTTGACCAGGTTACGCTTTCTGTAATTTCAAGAATTGCTCACGCACGAGGCGGGAAGATTTGTTAGTTCATCTGACATTAATTATTGCTGCGGAGATAAGTTGCTCAAGCTCTGATAACTCTTGTTCCTTTCGAGCCTTGAGCCGTTGAACTTTACAAGATTTCCGATGAGATATATTCATGATAAAGGTTAACATGATATTCGAGAGCAATGCTTGTTTAACAAGCTTCTTAGAGATTTCTTATGGACGTGGGATTTTGTAGTTAGGCATCAGAGCAAGGAAATATCAGTTCCTAGAACTGTTATGACCTGCGGCTAGTACATGTTTTTCATTATTAGAAATAGCAAGTTGTGACGATTACATACTCAAGACTGAAGTTGGTATTCAGTGGGATAATACACACTTTGTTTATCAACGCTAAAACTGTATGCCCTTTTTACATAAATAATGAAGACGTCGATAAACAGATCTTATGATAATTGAAAGAATATATTCCTTTAATTCCTTTAAGTTTAAATCCCTTTTCATTGTATCATTATGACTTGAGATGTAGAGACATAGGGTTAGTCATTCAACTGTTATTAACCTCCATTGTATTCAAACCAAGACGAAACCCTGCGGACATTGCCCTCGATTTTATAGAGTAAATTTGACCTGAATGCAAGATTTATAGTTTGAGAAAAGTATATGCCTATCTTTTAATTTGCATCCATTTTTCCTGCGGAAAGCTGTAGCTTCTATATTTTAAGTATAACCAATTTTTCAATAACAAAGCACTTACGTGACAGAGAATGAGGTAAATTATAACTGATGAACTTTGTTACTCTTCTCTAACACATATTCATGTATAACTGCCGACACATTAAGTTATTTGTAACACAAAAGAAACTAATATTGGTGTACGGCAGTTCAGTAAATAAAGCAGCAAAATTTTTTTAAATATAAGTGCTGTGTGTCCTTTATTTACATAAAACATAGATACGTATATACTTAGGTACAACAAGTTTAAATTTAAGCGACTCAAAAGCTTTAGAAAGCAAATAAATAAAACCTTATTTTATAAATACAATATAAAGCTATAAAACTTAGTTTTAGTAACAATAACTAACATTTATTAAATATTTAACTTTCGATTTATGGTTGTCACCACTAAGAGAAAAGGAAGCAAAATTACAGAAGTACTCTCAGAGTTCAATAGGTGAGTTTCCATTTGCGTGTGTCTATATTGTGCTACAGTTGTGGTACGTAAGCTAACAGTAAATAATACTTATATATAATTAGTATATATAATAATTTTGTAGGTATATACGCCCGGGAAACGCATAGCTGAAATAAATGTTTATGAAAAAGAACGATCTACTGAGCGAAATGATTCATGTAAGCTTTACTACAACTTATATTTCGTAACCAGTTGCTAGAGTGCGGATGTGGATTACGTATATTTCAGACTGGCCTCTAAATTAAGTTAGTAGAGCACCTGCCAGCTTTTCGAGGATTCCGGACTCGATTCCGGTTGGGGCATATTAACTTTTGTATAACAAGGTTATTCGCTGTCTTCCAAGAGTTTGGAACTACGGATGTTAGTGTGAAGAATGTGTGTGTGTGTGTGTGTGTGTGTGTGTGTGTGTGTGTGTGTGTGTGTGTGTGTGAGAGAGAGAGAGAGAGACAATAATAAATCAAATTACAATAATTGTACGAGTGATATGTCAATATATGACTATATATTATATAGGTAAAATGCACCGATATAGACATCGAAGGTAAAGACTGGTTAAAAAAAAAACAGTGCACACAAACGGAAGATTAAAATCCCAGAGAAACTTAATATTTTTTCAATCTCTACTGATGCAGTTTTAACATAACTATTTCAGGGTTATAAATGAGCGTATTCTTTGCTAAATTTTGCATCGGAATATCAAAGTCTTACAAAAAAAAAAAAAATAGCAGCTATGTTGGCCGATAAAACAATACTGCTTGAAAACGCCCCGCATTAAAGGATCTCGTGTCAATGAGATATCACTTAAATGGCAACAAATGAAGGTAGAAGAAACTCTTCAGTAGAGAGAATAGTATATGAGAATTGTAATGTGGGTAATTTCTTATCTAAATTACCCACTTTAGGCTTTAGATGCGTAGAAATGTTTACGGCGTGTTGGAACTCACCCACTCGGAGTCTTAAGGAGGTCTTAACCTCTGATTTCATTTGCAGACGACAGTTTATGTTAGTTGCTTTGGTTATCGCGAAATGGTCATGCGTTAGACTGTCCCACAACTACCAGGAAAAGCTTTTTACTCCAACAACGTTTCCAATAGTCGATGTTGCTAGCTCGTGTTATCAGAACAATGGCGTCCCTTCACGGTTTTAATCCCTGTGTTTGTGCTCATCCTGAATGGGAGACAGAACCCATTTATCGACGGAACATGAGCAAACACACACTTGAGATCTAACCACCTGTTATTTCAAAGACACGGAATACCATCCCGTCGATCTACAGTTATTGTTTGGAGAGTCTAATACCATTGTTTAAGCAATGAGTTAAAAAGTTAATGAGCAGCCATTACATGGAAGGAAGTTGTTTTAAATATCCGAAATTGATTATCTATATATCACACTAAGCGTTAAATGACTCATGAAATGGGAAATCCGCTGTTCAAATCCTGTCAGGACTGCCCTTTCTAATTGAAGTTACATGTACTCAGTTACATGTTTGAAAGTGCAATTGATAGCTCAGAACTAAAGGTCTAGACCATTTTCCTTTCTGAATGGATTTTTCCAATTATCATTTCATATGTATTCAATGTCAAACACCTTGTTGCTACAGTAATGACATTACCTAAAACAGAATCAAGTATTAATCACGCGGTATTTTTATTTATATTTGAGCATAATTCTTACCAACACCTCATTATTAGTCATCAGTAATATTGCAAATTACTACATACGATTTACTCAGAATTATTGGTAATTTTTTTCTGCTAAGGTCATTGAGGCTGTAAGGTAACACTTCTTTTAGTTTTTCTTTCAAACACCAACCATATAATGTGATAATTATCTTTTAATATTTACAAATAAAAGATAATTTTAGAGAACTAAAACTTGAAAATTGTATCAGAAATAAGATTGGCATTTTCCAGTGTTTTCCAATATTTATATTTTCTTGTTAAAAGCTATAAACTTCTAATCCGTTTTATAATAAATTCTAATGAAGCTGCAGAAAATGCTGATTACATATTTTGTATTTGCTGCTAACACTTATCATTGTTTAGTCGAATCCACATTTTTCATGCTTCACAGATTTCATATGGAATAGAGCGAATTCTGATCATAAACTAAAATAGAAAAAAAGTGCAAATATCATCTAACAAAATTTCTTAGGTGGCGGAATCTGTGAATTTCATTCAGTTCTTAACACATACTGGTCGATCTGAATGACGCTTTACACACACACACACACACACACACACACACACACACACACACACACACACACACACACACACACACACACACACACACACACACACACACACACTATGTAGTTTTTCAATAACACGACCCCGAGCTCTGCCCACATAATTACGAAAAATAAAATCAAGGGCCTATTTTTGAATACCAATGGTTTAAATTTTTTATCGAAGAATAGATATATCTCCAAATGGAGTAATTTAATTTAAAATGTAGGAATGCTACAAATGTATAAACGCAAATTAGAAAATAGCAACTTCATAAAACATATTTTAATTCTGATCTTCAGGTTCCTTAAACAATTCAAAGTGCTTATTTTTGGAACTAACCAAACTTGACCATGTCTAAGACTTCCGGTTTCACAACTGGACGTCAGTAATTCTCCCTTGTGAGATTTGCGAGTGGAAACCCTAGAGAAAACAGGTTTCAATTCTGTTAATTACGCTTTGTTGACTTACTGACTTGAGAAGCGTTTAAAATTTGCTGTAACTTGACGTTGTTGGAATCCACCCTATGTGGTTATAATATTCACACGGTAATACGAAGAGAGCGTGACGTCATGCAAAAGGACCGATACATGTAATACTATATTGTATTTGTAAACTTTCAATCTTGTAATTCCAGTAGATCTAAAACAGAGAAGAATCGCCGGCTGCGGGATAAAGAATGCCAATCAATGGCCCACAAAACTAAAGAATGGCATCTGAGCGCGGGTTCCAGTGACTTCAGAGAGTCCCTTGAGATTAAAGGTAGCATATCTTTTTTCTGGTTAATTTGGTAATTCGTTTTTGTAATGCGAAATAACAAATTCATAATCTTCTTCATCCGTCTTAGAGACTGAGTGCATGAGTGAAAGTGTAAATGTGTGCGTTTGTATGTAGGCGCGCGCGCGTGTGCGTGAGTATGTGTGTGTACTCAACATAAATTCAAATTTTAACGGAATAGTAAATGAGTAAGATCACTGCGATGAGCAATTGTTCGGAAGGCCCAATATAGATATTAAAGGGGTATACAAAAGAAACAAATAATAATAATAATAATAATAATAATAATAATAATAATAATAATAATAATAATAATAATAATAATAATAATAATAATAATAATAATAATAATAATAATAATAATAATAATAATAATAATAATAATAATAATAATAATAATAATAATAATAATAATAATAATAATAATAATAATAATAATAATAATAATAATAATAATAATAATAATAATAATAATAATAATAATAATAATAATAATAATAATAATAATAATAATAATAATAATAATAATAATAATAATAATAATAATAATAATAATAATAATAATAATAATAATAATAATAATAATAATAATAATAATAATAATAATAATAATAATAATAATAATAATAATAATAATAATAATAATAATAATAATAATAATAATAATAATAATAATAAACAATCTAAAAATGACTCTTTCTTGTGCCGTTAGAGTACTTCAGAGTATCTCCATTCTGATCTTCATTTGTTCTTCCTCCCCCTTTCCCACAAAAACTACAGACAAAAGAAGTCTACGCCTTGACTGTTTATCATTTGTCTCAAATTATACGATTGTACATAGGTAGTAGTGGAAGAGAATTTCAAAATAGATAATAACAGAGAGACTAAGGCCAGGAATGAGCGTGGTCATACGAAGAGCAACGCAAAGAAAATGAACGTATTACAAAGATGTTATTTGTGTGTCAACATAGAGAGATTCACATTAAGATTGAAGCCAGTTCGACCAGCTGGAGGTCTGTAGTTGTTATGACAACTAATTTCCAATCGCTGTTTCTGTTAATTGTTTTTACGGCTGGAAAAGGCGGCATTAATAAATTACGTGCAAAGCCGCCTGACATCGCTGCAGACTATGTTAACATGTATGGGGAGGAGAAGGTATCACCACAACAGGTCAGGCTTCCTTCTAGGTGCAGCTCAACTCAAATAGTTTTACAAATAAAATCTGTTATACAGGGTGAAAGAATGTTAGTTGCCGAGCCATGGTAATGAGATTTCATATTTTAGCATAAGTCTCTGTCATCTATTTTCTGTGTAAACTTATCGCTTTAGACAGAGAGAATCGCTTTATCTCATAGCTTAGAAGTATCATAGGGCTAACATGCAGATGTGTTTGTTTACGATTAATACTTATAACCATAAATTGATACTTTTCCATTAGAATATTTGCACATATTTACATCGTTGTCAAAAAAATTTCTCGAAATTCTTAAAGGTCATGTACGTTTTCCTGCACAGACCGCTCGACCCAGGTGTTCACGTGTGAAGAATAAATAATTTGAATATGACACGAAAAAGCTCAGTATAAACATTAATGCTGTAATTACAATTAAGGAGAAATTTCAGGAGAAAAATTATGCCAAAATTTTCAGGTTGAAAGAGGAATTGGGAAGTATAAGTGTATTTCTCAATGCACAAAAGTGAAAAAAATGACACAAATTGTGTAACAGTAATTCAAAAGTAACATTTTTACAAAAACAATAGCTCAATAATGAAAATAGTTTTATAAAATTTTGTTCCATGTATGGCAAGGACTCATTTCATAACAAGTATGGCGCCAAGATGCCTTCAAGGATAGCGAGTTTATTTAGTACAAAAATGAAAAAAAAAAAAAAAAAAAAACTCACCTTACTGAATGAACTGTAATATTGATGACAGAAAAAGAGGAAGAATGAGATACCTATAAAGGTTCATGAAGCAGAAAGAATAGTTACTTGTAGTTAATGATGCTGGAAGAAAACGAATGAACAAAACGTCGTATCTACTAATACAATTAATTGCGCGTTTGGAATCAAGTTCCATGTTTTCCTAGATATTTCCACGTTCACTCTGTTCTTTTCGCTTAAGGGAATGAATTATCGGTAGCCAAAGCGCAGGCATTTTGTATTTCCTGCCAATTCGGTTTCTCATTACAAGCTCGCTCATAGAGATGTAATTTTTTTAAAAGACAGTTGTGAGCTTTTTAATGATTATTCCGTGCATAATTGCTTATTTTGTAAGCGGCTAAAAATGTAAAATTATCTAGATAATCGGATACATTAGCATTACTCCTAGCTATATGAAGTGTTTTTAACATTTATCGTACAGAATAATTCCAGTGCACACATATTGTATAATGAAATGATTCCAAATGCTTTACAGATGCGCTTTATTAAATCCATTGTGTTTCATACAAAACTACTCGAAATTATAAGTGTTGTTAATATCAAGTTACATTCCTGGATTAGTAAATTCCATTCCACTGCTGAAAAATAATAAGCTTAAAAGCAATGTCTAAAGGAAAACCATGAAGTATGAAGTTTGTCATAACTATAACTATAAATTTATTAAATTAAAAGCAACATAAGCATGGAATAGCAATGTGAGCTTTTACCAGGTAGTAGGTATGTTATAATCTCTGTAAATTCAGAAGTAGTAGTAGTAGTAGTAGTAGTAGTAGTAGTAGTAATAATAATAATAATAATAATAATAATAATAATAATAATAATAATAATAATAATAATAATAATAATAATAATAATAATAATAATAATAATAATAATAATAAAGTAAACTAGGAATTAGTTCCCTGGCTGTACTAATTGATTAGGTATCAACAATATACGTAAATTTGCACTCTCAAGTGAGGTATTAGGGTTGGAGGTGGGGAAGGTTCATCACTAAGGATTAAGTCAAGCAGCATGTAGATGCATCGCTCCAATTACAAGTGGTCTGTAATGGGAAACCCTTTACTTCCGAACATTCGATTGATCTGCACTAACTAAATCCTCTCGAGCTGTCAGCGTTCATTGCAAATTCTGATCGCTTTGAAACTTGTAAACCAGAAAGAACGGATTGTGTGAAATTAGTATGCAAATCCATCACGTCATATACTTTTGGAAGAAAATATCAATATCACGTTGCAGAAAGAAGGAACTTCAAAGTTTTTAAAAGTTAAATTAGAACTTCCATTCCATGACGAGCTGCTGCTTGTTTATAAAAACACCTTTATAAGATTAATAAAGGTCATTTGAACAATTTGGGCGTCGTTCATTCTTAGAGTAAGATATAACTGCTATTTCCTGTTTTAGTGCTACAAATTACTTCTTCGGTAGATTCAACAGTTATACGTCATAACCAAATTTACATATGCCACAAATATTTAGGAATTAGAAACAATTTTATTTGATTTGGCGACAACAGTATAAGTATGTTCTTACTAAATGTATTTAACTGTGTATAAGCCTTAAATTTCGTTTCTCAACTGAAACGCAGAAGTATTGTTTTCAAGACACACTTAATTTACATAAAAAGTCAAGATGACTTCGTTTTTATTCAGCTTATATAAATAAGGTGGGTCAGCTATATAGTCATAAAATCTATAAAAGGGGATTAAGAATTTTATTTTGAATCCAAAATTCTTCTAGTTCCAAACTGTTTTAAAGAACATTATGTATACAAAATGTTAAGCAGGTCAAAAACAGCTTGATTACTAAAGTTACCTTAGAACATCTTAGAAAGAAACATACGAAGTTAACAAATTCAACATAATTTGTCTCTGTCGTGAGTTAGTGTCTTCTATTAAAAACAGGAACGACAGAATTTGTCTTTTTTGTTGCATATGATAAGTGAGCAATGAATAAATAAAATCTAATTAACAGTCTTTTAGAACTTGATCAAACATTTTAAATCACCTCATTACTTAATGAGCATGAATAATAACGTAAATCATAAATTATATTTTAATAAACATTCTGTAAACATTAGAGAAAGAACGAATTAAGTCGGATCAACAGTTGAGAGTTCAGGATATGTAGTTAGTGATGCCGCCACAAGGGCGGCGGCACATGTAATGCCCATTTACACGTTCCATAACCAATAAACACCGATGCTGGAAGCCAGTTTGATACAGGTATTAACGATGTGGTTTTCGATTGCTAAATCTGTTTGTGCTGGCTGTGTGTGGACTATTAATTATCCTTATCACTTTGTGACCGTGGGAAAAGTGAGCGTGGGTGTCTGTTACAAGTGAAACAGATGGCAATAGCTTGGGGCTCTCATCTCGTGCAAAGTGGCATGACATATGGACACCTCTCACGGGCGTTCATTCACTTCACTCTCGTGGCAAACTTGCGACGTAACTCATAACATAACCTCTACAGTATCATAATCCATTTTATAATTAGGCGGGCATTACAACTAAGGTGTTCAAATCAGTAAAGAGAACAAGTTGGTACCAAATGATGTACTCCACGTGGTTAAGATATTATGATGGCTCTTATTGACAAAGTTTAGAAATGAATCAAGCAGGGATTCCACGAACTCTGTTCCAGCCAATGAAGAATATATCGAGTTTGATATTTAACCGACTTCTCCTTCAGTTGTCTTCCAGCTGAAGTGTTTCAAGAATAACCGCTTCCCAATTATGTGTTTACAATCAACATTTTTGCATCCTCTAAAGAAAGCCCTAAAGATCTATGTATATGCAGGGCAATAGTATGATTATATAAATGATTAATAATTTCAAAATACGAAATGTAACAGTTCATAAAATTCTTTGTAGAATTGCGGTTGCGTTGCTGCCTGCACTGCGAAGGTTCCGGTACCGTCTTGTGGCAGCTCTAGCCTCGGAAACTGCACTAAGGTTTCTTGAAGGAATTACCATGCTACTTAGCTCTTGTGTGAAGGGAGGGAGAGAGAGAAAGAGAGAGAGACAAAGAGAGAGAGAGAGAATGCAGTTCCCTGATTTTTGCCTTGTCTCTCACATCTGTCGTGGCAGGAATTTGCTTTTATCGGTTCAGTTTACCACATTTTTCATTTTTCAACTCATTTTTGGGCATGTGTCCCAAGTTTCTGGTAAATAAGGCATATTTGGGTAACAGTGTAACTGTAACACTAGCTTTAAGAAAAAAAACCAAAGCAGCGGAATTCTCAGTGCTCTAGAAGCTATCTGAGTAGTTTTAGAGAAATCGGATGATAGTTTCAGTTTTATCGATCTTTTGTATACAGTTTCGTTTCCTTCTCTCACAACATTATTAATGTCTTGATTGTACAGTTGTTTATTATTTCATTTGATTTACATGTTGACATATTTTGGGCACACTTCTAGAAATTTTGATATTTCATAGAGCAATTGGAAACCTTCGTTCAACTGTTTTTTTGGCTGTTACTTTTTTCCAGATCACTCTGTTGCATGTAAGCTAATACAAACTTTAAAGCAATTCTATGGAATGAACAGGGTCAACTAGGTTCAGCAATTCTGTTTACACAAACGCTCGTTGCTTCGTAATTTATGCAGACAACTCAATCCTAAGAGAAACAGATAATTGGTTTTGGTGTTCAGCAGTAATTCCATCAACAGTAATGCGCCCTCTCCTGAACGTATACGCACTCATGTTTCACCGCCTACGTATCGACGCTTCATGCATAAACTCCTACCGGCAGGAAGCAAGAAGAATTTACAATATATGTGAGATAATTTGGCAACCAAATGTTGACATCATCTTCAGTGGGCTTTGAAATAGATGGTTTGTGGACAACACCGTGTTATGTGTATGTGCAAGATAGAGAGAGTGAGAGCCAAGTCACGATTTCCCACAAGAAAGCTCGAGGGAAGGTGAACCAGAGATGTGGTACAAGTTCTGCATAAAAACGACATAACGTACGGAACAAAGTTTGCCCCTTAGATTCAGTTTTAAGCAAGTGTATTCTCTCCACCGTAATTTTTATTTATTATTGCTATTGTAAGACATTTTCGTGACTGTTTCATTCTTGGTGTGTTTTCATTGTCTTAGGACACTTTCTGATCTTCTTAACTATTAATACATAGGCAAATACAGTATAAGATTCGGAATATATTACAACATCTTTGAGCTGGTATATGGACCTATATGCAGCTTCTAAGTTAAATTGTTTAATCCTCATAGGTTATGTAAACAATAGGAAAATAGAAAACAAATATAGGTATTGCACAATTCCACACAACAAAACAAGCCAGGTTTTACTCTCTTCCTAATGCCCATTTTAGGTAAGAAGAGGCAACATTATATTCCATAAATAAATTATATTTGAAGGTTTAAGGATAGAAAAAATAAATAAAATAAAAGCATGAGTGTGTGTGGGCATCATTATTCGAAAATGAAAAGTCCATACATCAGAAATGTTGTCCTGAAGAAACCTATTTAATCCAATGGACTGATTTTAATACCATAAATAAATTGTAGTTCAGAAGTGCCAGTCTAAGTAAACATTTGCGTATTTCATTTTCGAATAATACTTGTCATTGCAGCTGCAGTTATGGTTAATTTACTTTTCCTTCGTAAAAAACAACAAGGAATTAAAGGTACATAAGTTACAATTTGTAAAGATTTCTCTTTTACCATTTTCAGCAAGTTAGAATCTTCTAAGGATATAACACGAGAATTACATAACAATGTTCTTTAAAAGAACATTTTTTATTTTCTAAATATAGCTCATACGATTATGATACGAATATCATGGATATGTTTTGGATTCTTGCCTGAATAAGAAATATTGAGTTTTCCACCATAAATCATAAATGAAAAGATGGTTAAAAGCAAATTAGTAATTTAAGTTCAGCAGCTGCTATGAATGCGAAGAAGATTTCTATGAGTTTGAAAAATATCCTTCCAACATGAACTAGGGCCACAATATTTTTAAGTTAGTGAAAAAAATAATTTGAAATCGTACAAAGCGAAATGAAGTTCTGAAGTTCTCTTCGTCCAGAAGGAATTTTGTATAATTCTAAATAACAGACGCAGGATATCATAGTAAAACTTGCTATATAGTATTGTAGTTCTCGTTAAATACTGGATGCATTCAACATTTTTGTGGAAACAATTAACTAGGAGATATTTTTCGCTATTGGTTTAAATTTTGTAATATGTTACATAATTTTGAAGCTTTAAAATCGTTACTTCTTTGTTTCTTGTGATGTGAATGGAAATCCAAAGCCACTCTATTTAATATTTGGGAATTGGAATAGCTTCTATAATCCCAACTGTGTGAAGAATGAAATGTGTAATGAAAGCATTTCTGCAAACGCTTATCTGAACTAACGTGAATAGTTAGAAAACTAAACTTTTTCAGGAATAGTTCTCGAAAGAGGTATAAAATAAAATTAGATAAGGTCTTGTAAATTGAGTAAAACCATATCTGATTTTATTCAGTTAAGCTCCTGGGGTAACAAAGATTGTTTAAGGTGTTAAAATTAACAGTTAAGGCTACAGTAATGCCGTTACCTGCTATGATTACAAGACGATATGAAACAAGGAAGAGATTATTCAACAGGTACCGATTATGTTTGGCCGATAATACGCTCTTGCATAGAGCTGCTGAGCTTCTCCCGGGCTGGAACAGAGCTGTTAATGCTGCGACTTGAAACTGGTTCCTTCCGAAACCACGAAACACAACACATAGCCATATAACCCCTTCTACCGCCTACTCTTGCATTAATTCAATTATTGAATCGTAAAGAAATTAATCTTGTAGTGTTTAGAGATGGAGCAAGACGGAAGAAGAGAGAGGAGGGTTTACCAACTACTGCACAGGATGGATCGAGAGCACGTTATGCCCTCTGGTTGTTTGGTTTTCGAGGAGCACCCACCCCATCTTTCCCCAAAGTACTGCAACAACCCCTTGCCAGCTCCTGGATGTAGGCAACCCACATCACAACGCGGATAGATGATGTTGCTCTAACTTGCTTGGTTTGTCCTTTGCTTGGGGCGTTCACTTAGGCTTAACGTACACTCTGCAGCACTGAAATTTCCTGCACTTATTGCGTACTTGCTAGACCCGCTTTGTGCTCTTAATCTATAACTCATTAAGACTGTTTGCTAGAACGTTTCCTTATTTCGGAGTATTTTAACAACAATTAGGCTCAGTAAACGTTCTGAAAATAAACATACTAATTTCAAACTGTACTAAACTATATTCATAGACATTTGTTGATATGAGAATGTTCTGATCCTTTCTAAATTTGTGTATCAGACAATTCTTTTAACGACTACCAAGGAGACCAATGTACCCCTTTGTGCTGCAAACAATATTGCGAGGGGGGGATGAGACAGATGCATAAAGGGCGACAACATCCGAGAGACAAGTGTGGAGAGAATCCTTGATGATTGCAGATTGTTCGTAATTAACTTTCCCACACTCTCCGATTGGTGGAAGATATAATGAATAGGAAGCTTGTGGGAGAAGTCAATCCGTAACTTCAAGTATGCCTCTATAGGCAATATATGGCTTAAAGAGAAACCTAATATTAATTAAATAACATTAGTAAAGAAAGGAATAATAAGTAGTCAATTATCTTGGAACAATAACTGGCTAACATTTGTCATCAGAAAAGAAAAAAGATTTTATCGCTTTGTACGATTTCAAATTATTTTTTTTCAATAACTTAAAAATATCTTGGCCCTAGTTCATGTTGGGAGGATATTTTTCAAACTCATAAAAATGTTCTTCGCATTCATAGCGGATGCTGAACTTAAATTACTAGTTTGGTTTCAACCATCTTTTCATATCTGATTTATGGTGTTCACATACATAGACATACACATGTGGTACTTCTAGATTTAGGAGTCTCAAAACATGTGTTTCCTGTGAAATCTTAGTATTTCTTAGGTTCCAAAAAAATTAAATTTACAGTTATTTACTAAGGCTAAAATATGAAGATCTATTGAATCGCCCGGTATATTCATATGAAAGATACTTCCTCGTTTCTTACGCAGACAAGATAGGCCAATAACTTGCAACAGTTGTATGTGTTCTAATTTGCTTTCTCTCTCTCTCTCTCTCTCTCTCTCTCTCTCTCTCTCTCTCTCTCTCTCTCTCTCTCTCTCTCTACTATATATAGGTAGCTACATCTCTTGTTACTTATCTTGGCAATCGTTGCAGGTGGATATAATGAAAAGAACAGATTCGTTTCCATTACCAGAGCCCAAGCAACAAACCGGTCGTGAGTTATGGCCACCTGCTACCAACAGTTAAAAGCTAAGCTGGATCAGTGGAAGCACCGCCCTCAGCCAAACTCTGCTCGTATGTCTCATTAACATGGCTGCTCCCATACAGCACACTTGTCGTTACGCACGTCTCATTAACATAATTTAATTAAACAAGCTGGCCTTGCGGACCTCGCGGCGAACATCCTTAAGAAGGCGTCACTTGTACTTTGACTTTTGTCACTCAGTGGAAAATATTAGTACTTTATTTTGTGTCATAGTATAATACTAGTCACCAATGATTGAAGGAAGTTGTGTTGAAATAATTGGATAATTAATAATTCCTCTACCATTAACTGCAGTAATTCTATGTGGAAATCCGTGAATTCTAAAGCTTTAGACGTTTTTTGAATTAAAAAGGAAAGCTTTTTAGACAAAGTTACGCGCACACGCCAGTACGTGTCTACTAGAGTCTGCCCACCACAAGAAGGATAGCGGGGCATCACGAAGGAGGGGAGCTTGAATTGTTTATCTGCTCTGTTCGTGGATCTGTTCATTACGAGATGAGTGTATGATATTGCATATAATGCTCGTTTCACTAACTGCAGAGATAGGTATTATGCATGCGTAAGTTATGTGACAACACTATTTTACATATTTAACATTCGGAAGGCGAGCATAAACACAGAAAAATTATTGGGTTACACAAGCCTCTGCCTTGCCTTCTTGTGCTGGGTAGACAGTGTGCGTGAAGATCAATATTGAACAACGAAAAGTCAGCTTATACACCATACCTTTTAAGCTGTTTCTGTAAAATTTTCAGGTTTCAGGCTCTAATGAGGTAACTATGTCAGGAATGTATACCTCGATAAATCTATTTGGGCTTTCCGGCCCATAAGTCTCTATTGTTACGTCAAATATTAAGCTGAGCTAAAATTTAACCAAAATATACATTAAAAAGTTTGTGTTATATTGTTTAATTTTCCATAAAATGGACGTAGTGCGCACATTATACACTTTGTATATCAAAACAGTGCAAATCCGATAAGTATCTCCATACGTGACACATTTTCCTGTAGCTTTATGGCTTTCGGCTCAAATAAAAAAAACAACCAATAGTGCTGTTGGACAGAAAATTTGGATTGATTTATTCTCTAAAATTCAAAATTCGGTTTAATGTGAATACTGCACCTATTGAATATCAAATAAAAACATAAGCACAAGCCATCGTTATAATTGCTTGACACATGTGGCAAGTGATTTATTATATCTTTGTTATATGAAAGACTAGTTGGTGGGTATTTATTTTTGGATTAAATACTTACTTTGTCTCTCCATAGATCTATCGCTAACAAAGATAGAGTAATATGCATTTGTATGTCATTTTGAGAGAAACAAGTAAACCCATATTTTGTTCTGTAATTTTTGGCTTACTTTTCATGAAGTTTCTATTCCATTGGCACTGTGTCTCCGCAAATTCCAACCACTGGAGGGAAAATAAGAGGACTAACTCCAAGATTTTAGTAGACATCGTACGACACATGTTATATCAATGTTTATGTCTGACTACACTTAAGTATTACACATTCCCAGAGCTTAGTGACATTAAACGTAAAGAGTTTTCATGCTTTAGGTACCTCGTGCTTGCTGATCAGTACAGTCACATGACTTCTTTCTGGGCTGTCAGGCAGCACTAACCTGGTTTATGAATTATGTTAATTCTTTGGCGGAAGGCACGACTTTCGCCCCCACAGAATACACTGTTCTCTGAAGTTCCCCACTGAGACAATCAATAATCCCAAACTAGATGTGAACCCATGGCCTTTAGTTGGAGGACACACGCCACGCCAGCCACTAATATGTCGTGATCAGCGCAAACATAGGTGTCGTCATATCGTGACTGACACTAATAAAACAAAGCGAATGTTTTGGCATTTGCATTGAAGTAGGTCAAGTTGAAATTATGGCCAATGTACTGAGTGATAATGATGATCTAACATACCTAGTGTATTTTACATTTTCTAGTAAAACTTACGAAGTTAAACTGCATTAAACTCGGATGGAGAAAACAGCTGATTCTCGAACTGATTTTCAATATTTTCTAAATCATGTTTCTATATTGTATGTGTGAATAATGTTTATAAGTTGTTTATGTCTTCTATTAAAATTGTTCTGCAAATTAGATTAAATAATTCATAAATATATTACTTCCTAAGCTCTTAACTGGTGATGAAACGACTTGTAATTGTGAAGGTTTTGATGTCAATATCATTAATAAGCTAAAAATATTAAGAACTCAATATATAATTCCATTTTAAATTGTTATCTGCAAATAATACAAAAAGTCACAATTTCTAGGAATTATTTTCTGATGAAGTTAAAACACTCACTTTGGAACCAAGCTCCAAAGGTTTGTTCACGTATTATGAACGATATTCATAGCCATCTATATTCAAAGATTGTATATCACCCTAGTTAAATAAATCAAATTCAGAACAGGCTGTTGATATGGAACATATTGGATGAATTAATTTTCTTAGAGTATTCGTGCATTTTCGAGTTTTCTAGAGATAATATAACTTTTGAATCAAAATGTAAACAAAAATGTCAAATATGTTTATGTACAATGAACAGTTAAGAGTATGTGGGAAAACGCAATGCTAGAGATGCTTCAGATGTATTTCCAGAAAGTGTATAAATTTGAGAAGCAAAATTGTCAATCTATACAAAGTTAGCTCACTATAATACCTGAATATAAAGTAAGCCAGACTTTGAATATGATATTATGCTCTATGTACGTGTTTATACATATTCTGACTTTGTGGTTTCGTAGAAATAAAAGTTTTGTTTGCAGAAATATAAAATGCTGTTTATTTCAGTAAAAAGACGCTTTGTAAAACCCTGGCAGCAGCACAATTACGTAACGTACACAAACTTAGTCTTCAAGGTCGTCTCTTTATTCCCGAAAAACGTAAACAAATGAAAGAATTCACTGCAGTACACTTCAAATTACTACACAGATGCACACACAATTAGCAACTCCCTAGCAACTGACTCGCAATTAACACTTTACCTGCTTTTATACCTCCAGCCATTACTCTAGAATTCACAATCACGATGCAGGGAGAAAGACGAAACTATCTCTGTCTCTCTCTCGGCAAGCGTTCAGCGCTCGCCCACGGGCTGGCTGCGGCTTGCGCTAGAGGTACAACAATGCCTCGGCGACACTAGTTTGTAGAGAGTGAGGGTAAAAGAGGGGTATAGTGAGAAACAGGGGGTTTGTAATGTACCAAAACTGTGCTCAGGTAAAATTCACACTCCGGTACATTGTGAATTATTACATGCTTGCCTTCCAGATAGCAGGAAGACATAACTTCAGAGGCCCACGAATCTGCGCCTAGGTTCAGGTCGACTGAAGCAATTCATCGTTCCAACTTTTCGCGCACCAAATCACAGAGAAGTAAAAGTGCTATGTTGTAATATTAGGGAACTTTGTGCACCGCGGTATATCGCGGTACATGATTCCGCGAACACTCTGGGATTAACGTTGATGAATAATGCCGTTTATTATACGCGAGATTACTTCCTTTGTTTGCTTTCAAAATATTTTCCCCATTACACGGACCCCCTGCTTCGCGTGACGTGGGTATATCTTTGGCAAAATATTCAGAAACTCCTGCACCTCGCTTGTCTTTAAGACAATGCAAGGAAGACACTTTATGCGTCCGACTGTACGGGATTAAATAACGGAAACTCCTCGCTTAGTTTCGCCCCTCTAGCCTTTTCACCCCTACCTGTTAGTCCTCCCCTCCCTCCCTTTCTTCTATGTTATCCAAACTTTAGTGTCTTCGGTAAGATTTTCTTTGCCCTTTCTTCGGCCCCCCTCAGCCTGTCCAGAGTTGCCTCGGCAGATATCTTCATTTTGAGGGAAGTTGTAATGCATAAGTAAAGATATACACCTATCTACGACGATGCTGCTGAAATGTTCACGGTAGTTCCAAACAGGGGTTTCAAAACTGCCGAACATGTGTTGAGAACAAAAATAGCTTTTTTCGATGATAGTTGTTCTTTTTTATCTTCTTTATGGCAAGTAAAAATTCTGCACGTTGAAGGTTTTGGAAACTTTAATGTGTATATTTGCTGTTGTGGACGTGCAATAAAATTGTAGTCGATAGTTCAATGTCACCACAACACGTTTATTTATTTAATTAATTTATGTAACAGTAAACTTTGGGCGTAAACAGCTACGTCATCTTCAGTTGTTAATTTGAACACACCACAAGGCGTGACCATAGATATAGGTTATACAACGGAAGGGAAACTTCATTAATCTAATGTGGCTATCATCCCTCAGGAGGAAGGGATGGAGTAAAGGAACCACAGGGGGCCAAAAACTGCTGGCAAACAGGCCGAAGAAACTCGCAGAGATCCCTAACAGTGCATCTGTTTAGAGAGGAATATGAACAACCCTCCCACCAAGTAGTCATCTTTCTTAGAGCAAACACCTGTGCCATCTGTCCGGCACAGTCATATGCCACGAAACCTAGAAGCACACCAGAAAGATAAGAAGGAAAATGGATTAAAAGAGAAATTATGGAATGTAAATCGTTGAAAATGAGATATCACCCCAATATTCACCTGCGATCAATGAAAACCATGAAACACCCAAAGCAGGAGTGGGCAGTTGACGTGAACTGAGTCTGGAAGCTTCCGAAAATGTCACACGCGTTACCATAGTGCTATCTTTCTCTGCAAGGAATGATTAAATCGGTCACCACATTAACGTGATTAACCTTGATCCTGCTTATGAACAGTCGACGGTGAGTAAGCATGTGTTAAGTGACTTTATCTCGTATTTACAAATCTGTTTTTCTTTCTGCAAAGATGCATTGCACTTACATTGAATTACATTACTAAACTTCAAGTAAATTGTAAATATTCTAATATTAAGTTTCAAATTACTGTGCTTGAAAACTGCGTTTCTTTTTAACTCTGTTCAAAGAAAGCAATGAGTATGTTTTTCAAACTATTAACAAAAAAGACATAAATACAGTATGAAATTTTTCGCCGATCCTTTTATGATGAAAGTATACTTAGCCGCTCCTGTAAATTGTTTTGATTAATATAATGCTCAAAATTCCTCTCAGTGAAGAAGTGAATGCCATCGAAACATACTTTTGTTTGCTCCTTTGCAACTCATCCAATCATAAATCCCATGGTTCCTGCAACAATTCTGGAATTTCTTGTTAGCGGAAAATAATTTTCTCTCTGAGTACACAACATTAAGCTTTTTGAAACTTGCCGTATAAAAATAATGACTAGGTATCTAAGAAATATCCTTTAGATCACATCAAATATAATTGAAATAAGGTGAGTAGTATACTCCCTAAAATAATATTACTAATCATGTTGCAGCTTTTTTGGTGCATTAATTTGCTTTAAACCTATTAACTTCGTTCAAATCATCAATCAGAATTGAAAACTATAAAAATGTCTTTAAAGGCTTATTAATGAAATCCAAGCTCCAAATTGAGTAGTTCTGCTATGAGTCTTCTTCCCAGACTAAGTCTTTAATGCAGTTTTTTCTTATCCCATAACGAAACGTTGGGTAACTCTTAGCTCTTCGCACCCCGGCCTCATTTACGAACTCCGTGGTTTGGGATGTAATGCATAACTCTTTTTAAAAGGTGGCGTATGAGAGAGAACGTATTTGTGCCTTTCGTTGATGAGGAATTTTAAGCACTGTACTTCCAATTCGTCTTATCAGCAAATGTAAGCTTAATGTGCGTGCGGTGCAGTCTGGATATTATAAATTCAAATACCTGGTGCCAGGCAACGTGGCTGAGACCATTTCGTGGTATTTATTGGTGAATATGCTAATACTGAATTGAATGATGTACTCGTTCGTATGGAATTTTCCATTACCTATTTCACTTCCTTCTTCACCGTCATACACTTGTTCGGGCTGTTGCTCCATGGTAGTCAGCATCAGGGTAGTAATACAACAGCCAGCTGCTCCTCAAAATGACCTGATTTGCAGCTATTATAGGAAAAGTAAATAATAGGATAAAAAGACAATTTCATTATGAGTGTCGCTATTAAAAACTTTATTATCAATGTTCTATTTCTATCGTTTTGTTTTGTGTGCAGCTCAGTCTCTATTTCACTATTAAATGTATATTTTCTAACGGTGAAATCTCCCTGTTTTGGATACCCCTGATTTAAAGCAAAATGCAGTCTTAAGAACAATCCTTAGGGGTGCGTTTTGTGGCTTCCGAGCCATATATTGCCTCCCCCAACCTCTCTTTTCTATTGGTGTCTTCACTCTCGCCGTCATTCTGTTTTCATCTCCAGATTACAAATAAAAACAACCCCCTAGGTAGGTGGCAGAATGGCTGCACACCCTCCTTGCCAGGATATCGCTGTTATACTTATTACAAAATATGCAAATATAACGGGCTGGAAGAAGCCGGGAGCTTCTTATGATTACCACGTACAAGGTTTTTGAATAAAACTGAGCTGGTCTGAATGTGGGACACACAACAGAATGTGCACTATCCTAGGGCGGTTTACATGTTGTGATTTATATATAGGGTGTAACACATTCAAACGGTTGTAAAAATGTGATTTAAAATCACATTTTGTGGACTTTACATTAATGTAATAAAATAATATGATTGAGAAGCAAATAGCCAAGACAGTGGGAATTGTGGCCCTCCTTTGAAAGGCTGCAGATTTAAGTTCTGAACACAAAACACTTCAAACTTTGTTACTATTTTTCGTTTATTTTTATGGTTTTCCAATGTGAATATTGAATTAAATATCCAATATCAATTCACAAGGTTTTGTCTATAGAACGAAACAAATTAAAGTGAAATTGGAAGGCGAAGTAGGGAGCTTGGTTACAAATAAGCCAAGAACAAGAAAAAATGTTTTGCATACACAAGACATTCATAGAGAAAGATGTAGAAAATACAGAAGTATACCTTACCAGTATATTCTATCTAAATTGATATTACATGCAACATATAGGTAAGGAGAATGCGTAGGTACTCAACCCAGATTAATATGACAAAAATAAATCTAAATAGATAGTTCAGCACTAAACTTTTTTCAGAAATAACTATTTTATGAACACATTTTAATATGTAGTACACTTCCACTTAGCTTAAAAGTTTAATTAATACCTTACATACCATATATGTTTTTATTGTTTTAAAAGGTGCAAAAATGTAGTGATGTGCGTTGCTCTCAGGAATTTTGACTACTGAACGAACATAAAGAAATGTTCTTACAGCTAAAACTATGTTCAAGCTCTTCTCGGGGATCAAGCCAGGTGAAAAGACGATTATAAATCGACGGTTCGGAATATGCCATCTTCAGGATATTTTAATAAATGTTATAACCACAAATGAATCACTGGATATAACACAAATATAAACAAAGACAAAACAAAGGTGCATATAACATTTGCGGTTATAACATTTATTAAAATATCCTGAACGTCGATCTAATCGTCTTTTCATCTGGCTTGTCTCCCGAGAAGAGCTTGAACATATTCTTCGCCAGGAAAGCTTCAGGTCTTATTTAGCTAAAACTATGTTAGGATTATGTTGTTTTTCTAATACTGACACTTTTATATAAATTGTTTAAATATCTCCTCTTCTACACAAACATGATATTTAAAATACAAGTCTGGTGTGCTGCATTGGCCTTCTCCTGCTTACTGTTGTACAAACTAATTTTATAGAATGTTTTTCTTCTTCCTACTTCATGTTAATGCAGATAACCATTCGTAAAAATGCTTTTATTACATATTTTTGTAGGTACGACAATATGAGAATATACGAGTAGTAGACTTTAGTGGTGGTCAAAATCCTAAAAAGTTGGTCTCTATGTGATGGCTATGGACATCCATTGTATTTGGATTTTATTACGGAGGGGAGTCGGTACGTAAGTCACCATGCTGGGCACTTGAAGACACCCCCGGGTGGAAGGATGAGGCGAAGGAGACAGAGAGTGGCCGACCCGAGGAGCCACGACAGTACAGAGGGCAGGGTCCCTACCGTTTACTTAGATGAAGTCTTCCCCCGACAGGCCAGGACGTCAAAGTCGCTCACCATAAAGTCCCAGGTAGGCGATCCGAGTCCCAAAGGTCCCTGGCTGGTGATCCCGAAATGGGCCCAGCGGAGGAGCGGAGACCGGCACTATCGGAGGAGGAGGAAGTAGTTTTCCTCAGAGCATAGCATCCTGCCATGCACCGCCGAAGCACCCGCCGATACTTGTACTCTAAAAGAGACCACCAGATGAGAGATGATATGAAATGATATGGAGATGAATTGGAGGGACAGAAAATTCTGGGGATGTAATTAACCTACCCAGCATTTCCCTAGCAACTCAGTAAAATCCCCAAAAAGCCCATGAGTCAGGTAGGTCGGTCACGGGAATCGAACCCAGGCTTACCCAGATGAAACCGCCTAAGCCATCTCGCTTGGTTTGGACGTCCATCCTCTTTGCGTGATCAAAATTGAGTAAGAGAGGAGGGAGAGAAAACGAATGATTTGCCATTTCAAGAAGACCGAAAATATTGGAAAATTTAGGCCAATAATAAGGAAATGGTTAACTGCACAAAATAATATGTATTTGACGTGTATCGTGTGTCTTCTATGCAAATGTTTTCCAAAGAAGAAGAATCCATAGGTTGTTCATAAGAATGCAATGTATACATTTCATTTGCTATAAAAGTATCTTAAACACAGAGTGTTTTAAAAAAGAATCGTTCGGACATTTCTTATAAAAGAAAATGTTCAGGCAAAATTTCATGCAAGCAATAGTTCAGGTCGAGGGAATTTTGTTGAAAACGTATTTGAAAATATGACAATCTTTAACTGATATTTAGTTTGAGAGTTATACTGTCTGCACACACAACGCAACTTTCTATAAAACACTTTCATCGGATTCAAGAGATCTCCAAAGTTATATTTTAGTGGTATCCTGGTATGGAATTGTGAGTGAAACTGCAATACGTGAACATTAAAATTGCAGTTTTTTGAAATACTAAAATCCCCTACATTGAAAAGCATTCAGGATATGTTAAATATTCCTGAATATTACAGAAAATAATATTGCGCAGCTGTTATGGAAGTATTTCATAACGCATTACAGATTAACAGTAGAGCATCAAATTTTACGTAACGTGCAGATATTGACTGAAGTGTTCTGTACAAAATTAATGACGCTATGTAATCTCTCACAGCGATCTTATCTGCAGTTTGCTTTAGATGCTCGCAGGTGTACTGACACTCATATTTTTACAGAAACATTGACGTAGACATGCCACTCTAATTTACTGATGGAGCTATTGTTCTCAAAAAGCATTTTCGTCACGTTGCGGCTTTATTGCAAAATGCTAGCTCCAGGACCCTAGATAACCTTCAGACAAGAACCTATGTTATTAAAACGATAAGCTAAAATGGTCTCATTACTGTAAGTTGATAGTAATTGTGCTCCAGGACAAGCATTTTAGGTGTACTTTAGCAAATAAAAGGCTGTGACGTCAGAAAGTTTTATACTTCGAATAATGTTTTATTTATTTCCAGTTTTGTTATTTCTGTTCGCAGTAGAACATTAGTTGTGGAAATTATCCTTTCTGTGACTCCTATCTGCTTCACTCCCTCATTTCTCTCTCTTTGGCTCACTTTCCTCATTTCTCACTTTCAAAATCTACTCCTCTTCTCTTCCTTCACTCCCTGTCTTACCAATGTTATCTCATTTATTCTCTCCGCTTCCTGTTAACCCACTTTTCTCTGTATATCCGTGCAACGTATATATCGTGTACTGTTTTGAAAACTGTTAATAAGACCGCTCTTTCGTGTGTGCTAACAATAAATTAAAATTTAAGTGTAATCGAATAATGTCCCTCTCTATTAAACTTCACATTAAAAGGTGCATTAACAAATTTGGTGTTTCATTCTGACATTTAGCGAACCATGAGAAGAAAAAAAACTTAAAAACCACATTCAGTATTGGGGAGGATCCTAATATTTACATTGGTCTCCATCAAGTCTGAAAATCATTGAATTCTTTTTTCATATTGTTGTAAGATAAACAGTTTTGGAAGATACTCTTGTATGCCGTCCTGACGTATGAATTTCCTTCAATCAAATTTTAAAATTTATAAGACATCTCAGCGTTTTTCTTGTAGATGGTTTTCTTGGGTCCGAATGGATGGATGAACAAAGCTAATAAATGCTTTTCAGTAGCGTACTGATGACGTGAATTAACCAGAGGAGGCTACAGGCCACAGAGACACGCGGAGCTTCCTGCGGTTTCAAACTCGAAGATTCACCCTCACTACCCAGAGAGAGTGCTTAACAAGTCATCGACCATGCAACCCTCTAGTGTCATCGGGGAGTATTATTTTCTTTTGTACAAGTGTCCGTGCCATCTGTCTTGAAAGAATATCTTACCAGAAAGAATAGAATCACAGGGAAATAGATGGAAAACTGCAGTAGATGAGATGCCATCACAGTTTTCGCCTGTCGACCGGGGAAAATAAAGAAAAATCTAAGGATACAGTTGACAGTCATCGAGAATTGAACTGAACCCTTCCGAATTTGGGCCTAGATGTTACCTCCGAGTCATCATGCTCAAGCTGATGCATGCATACATACATACTTACATGCGTACACAAATGCACATACACATACACGCATATATACACAAAATATATACACAGTTTATACTTAAATGGGATTTCAATTAATTACTTCGAATTGCTTTAGCATATTGGAGTTACTTATCAATTTTATTGATATATTATTTATATTATATTTTTGTATGAAAGTTAGGACTACATTATCATTTAATAGTTTACAATGCCCACGAAATTTGTCCCTATCACCAACAAATCTGTATTAAGATAACTTTAATAAATACACGTTTAAAAACTCGATAAATTGATTAAACTAATTCGTTGAAAAAAGAATTCTTATTCACCACAGATTACGTCTATATTATCGGCATTTGATTCTATCCCATCTATGTAAAACGAAATTTTATATTTTTCATTGCAGTATTTAACTTATAGAGAATTGGGCATTTTGGCAAGGTTTCTGAGCTATGTATTAACATTCTCCGAAAATTGCAGCTTTAGTAGCTTTTAAAACTGAGTTTTACTCGTACATGTGAAACTTCATTTAAATTCGCTTTCCATGTTAATTGTTTCCTCAATTACACAAAAACTATATAGAGTTTGCAACAGCTCTCATTTCGAACTTAGGCTTTAATGTTCTGAGAGAAAATTGCCTTTATATTCTTGTACAAAATATTTCAAAACTAATTTTCTGTTTGGTAACAAAATCACTGTCACAGAAAATTATACCCTTTTAGACATGTAGGCCAACCTTTTAGCATAATGACAGAAGCAGTAATTTTTGTCATATTTTCTCCTACTTCTTACTTTTTCCTTCTTTTCTCCAACGTCTACTGATGCGAACAAAAATCCGGTTTTGTTATTACACTTCAGCTGGTTCCAATTATGATTAATTAGATTTAATTTCTATTCCTCTCAGTGTTTATGGGACAAGGCGATGCATACGAATGATTCCAGATAAAAGTTTCACCACGGCCTTAACGGGTGTTGGAAAGCCTGTTACCTTTGGAAAATAAGACAAGGTTTAATAAAAAGAATACAGGATCTATTAACAAACTGAAACAGAAAATAAAACATCAGGAGTATGGTATGAGACTCTTACGGTAAATCGATCTTTAATCATTCTTTGGATACTGAGTTGTTATTTGGTGGTTAGAATATTTACTGTAAACAAATACAATGAATTATATATAATACAAAATTTAATGTACTGCACCACAATATTCTACAAACTCTACTTAGACAAGCTTATCATTTAATATACTTCCCTTTAATCCAATTTTAATTTTAATAATTATGTTATACATTTATTGGAGGATGCAGAAGAGATAAAGCGGTACTCAGATTTTTAAAGGCATATCCCTATGTGATGTACTGAAGTTCGTAGACAAAACAGTCAAAACAGTCATATATGACTTCTTAGTACTCAGAATAAAGAGCGTTTCGGAGCCTATGTCCAGAAAATTCAAGACATATATGCATTTGTCATTAAAATATCTTAAGCACTTTTACAGTATTTCAATAAAATTGTTAAACCATTTTGAGTAAAGAAATACGTTCAAAATATTGCCCATGTAAAGCGTAGTTTGGGATGAGGGGACTTTCTTGAGCACACACACACACACACACACACACACACACACACACACACACACACACACACACACACACACACACACACACACACACACACTCGTGTAACAGCAACCTTTTTTTCCCCTTTCTTTTTTTTCAGGAAGTCTCATAACTTTTACTTCCGGTGAAATGCAGGTATTGAATTTTTGGGTAGAATGCAGTACTTCTTTCAGTTACCATAGGTGAGGAATAAAAAAGGAAATCCATGACGTAACAGCAAAAAGTGGGCTTTAGCCTGCCAACCCGGCTGCCGCCCTCACGTCCACATACGCAAGTCATCCAAACGATACGGGGAGAAAAGATGTGGTCAGTTTCTGACATTCCCAGCCGGAAAGTTGGCTTTATAAATCAGGGTTCACTCGTAGCTCCTCAGTTTCCTCACGATGCTGAGTGGGCACCGGCCCCATACCCGGGAGTTAAAATCCGTACCCCACGGGGAATGGGATCGATCCCTGGTGCATTCCGTGGCAGGAAACTAAAACACAACGATAGGTGAAGAGTACACAAAGAAATACCGCTCCGAGCTACCGTTAAATGTTCCATGGATATCATTATTGCTCAAAACAAATATACAGAGATATAGAATATACAAAAAATTTAGTAATTTCATATAGTAAATTAAACAATTGTTTAATGATATTGGAAACTACTGTTTTATTATGTTTATAATAAATTAAGGAAAATCAGTACGCTTTAAATTTCATAATATAATACTGAACTTAAGATATCGCAGCATAACCACTTCAAAGATCATAGTGTAGTTCTGGATGTCAACTCCCCAACTCCCTCTGTCCACTTACCGCGGTTTGGATTAGCACATACATAAATGCAATAATATCAGCAAAGAAGATATCTTTATTTACGATGAAAATTTTGGTAATATTTAATTAATCAACTCCAATTTTAAAACACTATATACATTAAGTCATTAAGTCACTTCACAGTCATTTATATAAGCTTAACATGTATGTAGCTTAATTTTTCAGCTGTATTCCATGCTCTTTTACATTAATATGATAATTCACATTTGGAGAGAGTATCAACAATATATCCTTTAATACTTTCAGCGATATCCAATAAGCTAATATTTAAATTGGCTCTAAATTGCATGCAAAATGTCAGTGAATGTTTGTATGTTTTTATCTGACTCATGACAACCACATATGTACATGCAATCTGCTATAAACTCAAACTCGGATTGCTCAAAATGGTTCACTATACTGCAAGTAAAATAAAATATATAGCTGTTAGACTGCTATCCAACCATCCGAACATTGAAAACGAAGAAATACATTAATATTCATACTGGGATAGCATTCAGAGAAACCATTGAAGCATTCGTTTATAAGCAACTCATTTTCATTAAGCAATCCTTTGATATCACACGTTTAATTGTCGATAGGAATTAAAGCATCACGTTTTCCATCTTGGTCTAATGAATATTGTCTTCCTTAATTAATATCACTAATTGATTGCCCTCCAAAAATGGCAAGTCCTCAGAAGTCCCTATCTTAATTAAGAAATGGTAATTAAAACAATTGAATTAACAGTTATTTGTTCTCTTATATATGTGTTCCGATTCTACCATTTAAAATATTGGGTTTAAATCACTTTCAAATTTTCTTATACATATATAAATATTTTACTTTCTCATTCACTAATATAGAGAAAAAGTAGAAAAGAATGCTTTCGTATTTTTTTAAATTCTACTTCCTCTATCTCAGGTGATCATTAATTCTTTGTTTGAAAGGTTGTCTCCATACTAGGATAATTTAACACCCGAATTTTTATGAAACACACGCGGTGTATAACCAATTTTATGGATGTTTTTATTTTGTTTGTAAACCAAAATTCCAAATTTTTCCGTGCAGAGCACTTAATAAGATTAAATTATTCATGAAGAAGCCGCCCTTATTTCTTAGAAATAGTATAACGTATTTAAATTTATTTAAAAAAAGACATGCGCACTTCCATGTCATTGCTATCTTAGTTAAAATTACACATTTGATTATTAAATGTGTTAAATGAAGCTTCACGGATATGCATTAACGATTTTATAGTTAGTAGTAGGTACATGTTGTTTCAGTAAAGATTCAATAATTCAGGAACTTATTGTTAATTTCTTGAAAAATATTTTTATTAAGATGTGGCCAATTAACACCTTTTATATAGGTGGTACCCGTGGTACTAGAGTCTATATCGGACCAGGACCTGCCAACCCGACTGCCGACCTCACGCCCACATACGCAAGGTAGAGGTGGGCAATCATCCAACCGATACTGGGAGGAGATGTCAGCATACTCGGCATCCCCAAACGCAAAGTTGCCTTTCTTGACCAGGGTCGCTTACCTATCGTAAGCTCCTCAAATTCTTCACGATGCTGAGTGGGCACCGGTCCTATATCCGGGACATAAAATCCGCACCCCCAGGGGTGAGATCGAACGCGGGTCACATTCCCTGGCAGAGAACCAAAGCATAATGCCTTAGCCTACTACGCCAGGACGCAGAAATAACACCTTTTAATTTGTGATAAATTATTTTAAACCAAAATATATTACCATATGAATAATAAATATAAAGCTGAGAAAACCTGCTTGGTAGTTCGGCTGAAACGAAAAGCGGAATGACTAAGGTGGTAACTTCGCTTAGGTGGTAAAGGTACATTCTGTAGGGATCGCATTCAAAACCAGTGTCTTTCTTTTCACACGCTTTTCCTCAATCCAAGGTAAATACCGAACTGGATATTCACAATCACGGCCCAAATCTTCACCTTTGGTAATAACGAATACTCTGCCAATGGATCGTATGAGCAGGTAAATTCGATAACAACTTAATGACATCTGGCCAGCATAAGTAAAAGGAATATTGTTGTCTATGAGTAAGGACGCTGTGTACATGTGTCGAAGTTGCCATTATCGCACGCGTAGAAAGAGAAATATTGTTGCCTAGATCCAGGACCATCTGCTTAGTGTGACGTGAAATAAATATGAATGTGCAATATAGGTATAGAGCATACACCATGTACATCGTGACACAGTGGCTCTGTGACCAAGTTAATAAGGCTCAGGGCCACTAAATACAAGGAAAGCGCGCTCTCGCTCGATAAAAAGCGTAGTCCTTTTAGCGAATTGGTGTCCGCCAATAAGACCTTTTGCTGTACAGGACCGCAGACTCTTGAGGTTGACTCAGCAGCGAGTGAACTGTCCGGAAGAAGAGGCTGTGTCAGGCATATCGATAGCCCACTACGTCATGGAACACTGTGAAGTGTCAATCAGCAATAGAACTAGTTGACGTCAGGAAAGTGACAGTGAGCTAAGCGATCTATCGGTGATGGCTGAATGAAACAAAGTGACAGTAAAAGCTGAGTGGAGTGAGAAAGTTTGAAAAGTTGAACGAATTCACGATATACATATGTAACATGTTTGGTTGATGCCAGTGGTACGAATACATTGCTGGTGGTTACGATTGAAATTGTCCATTGCCTTACTAATATTACAAAATTAACGTGGCTTTAATTCATAACCTATCCACATAAAGCTTAAAATATAGCATAAAAAGAGCACAATACAATATTCACTGCATCTTGCTTTTCTTGAATTTGCAGATTATTACAATGAAACCTGGGAAAGTATACTTTTTGATCCCAACGTCAACCTGGGAAGCTTTCGAGTCCACCATTTTCAAATTAAAGTGGGAATTGAACAACGATATTAGAAAGTCGAGTGTTAACTTTATCAGATGAAAACGATTGATTGTCGATAGGAATCATTGTCACATAACAGCGAGGAACTGAAACCCGGAGACATCGATCATGATAGAACTCCGCCTCCATAAGCAACCCGTTAGTTCAGCTTTCATGAAAAAGCTAATAACAAAAACAACACTTAATTTTTCGCCCATGGGCGTCACCTCTAACACCTATATCAGCTTTCGTAATGCAAATACCTTTGGAGTTCCAGCATTCGGTACCCTGGTCACGTACTTGGCTCTGCGGTATTATTTTATTATACCATGTACCAAAGTAGTTCCGTGTCAGATGAAGAAATCTACATTGGGACTCACGATTCTATAATTTCCATTCTGACTATCCCTCATAATCTGATGCTATCATATTTAATTAGTGACGAAAAACTGCTCTGAGGATTCAAGGTGCTTCAATTTGGGTGTAAAATTAACTGTTTCTCAGAAAGGTGCATTCTCTGGGGCAAATTCTTTTATTTCCTGCTGCTTAATATTAAGCATTTCAGCAACTGAGAAATAGAAAGCAGTAACTTTGTTACTAATTTTAAATGATCCCACAAGTCCAAAAGTTGTCCCTTTAAGGTTCTAAGATATTTTAGTATATCAAGCTTTTTTGAGCAACTTATCATTATATTAGTCCTACTTAAGAGTTTTGCAGGTATAAAAAGTGAAATGATCCTACCTCCGTGGTTAGGGAGTAGCGTGTCTGCCTTATAAATATAGCAGCAGGAGTAAGTACTAGAGCATTAGATCGCTCTCTTATTAGAATGGGACAGTTTGGCATATGTCAACTTCTTAAATAAATAATAATTGAGTTTGTCCATATTTTAGAGTAATTATGAAATGTTTGTGTTGGTATTCAAGTCAATGTATCCTTGTATAGAATATATAGGTAATTGAGAGCAAAACATGTCCACGTGATTATAATATTCAGTAATGCAGCTTAATGTTGAAAAATTAATAACGTGATAACTTTTGAAATTACAAATTTATAACCAGTACTTCATACATTTTGGCTACCCTATAAGTAATTCTATCCTCACCTTATGAAGGAGGCAGCGTCATTAGAAAATTTGCCTAAACGTTTTTTATAATCATGTAGCGGAAATAAGGCGATCTTCTGGGAAGCTTGTAACATTTCTGCATCTCGGCTCCTCCACAACAGATTTTATCTGCTATGGACAAGGTTTCCTTCACCAAGACAATTTTGCGCAAGACACAGTGAACAGTAGAAACAGAAGCAAGGAAGGAACGTCTTCCTTAACCCCCCTTTCTTCTTGGCCTTAGCTAAAATTTCATAACTGCCTTCACTATCCACCCCCTTCTCTCCCCAATTTCCTTTCCCTTATGTCCCAACCGCAGTCATCTTGCCCTTTACTGTTATGGCTTCAGAAATATGAGGAAATAATCCACAAAGCTCACCGACCTCTTTTAAACAAAGAACGGCCTATCTTACATCGGATTTGTTTCTGGAGAAATTGCGGCTCATCCAAAATTCCTCTTTCTTCGCAATGGGACAATGTCACCGCGGTAATTCTTTCGCAGAATGCTGGATCATCAACGATCTTGCCTCTGGTGAGCTTAAGATATATTGAGGAAGATAAAAAAGAAAAGTTCATTCATTTCGCCTTCTCTTCAGATTTCAACTCATCTTAGAGGAAAGAGCAACTACAAATGACAGTAATCAGAGATCTTCAGAAAAGCGCTCTATGGCTGTTCAGGACATTATGACTGAATGAACGGTGCCAGAAGTAAAGTATCAGCTTTACCTATCGGGCGTTGTATTCGACCACAAACCTCCCAATTTAAGTGAACACAAGACACGCATCGACCATCAATGGCACGTTTGTATAAATTAGGTTTGGCTATCCCAAGCCACGTTGAATGCAAAAATGTTTTATAAGACATGCTACCGTAAACCTAAAAGAAAATGAGACCATTTGCTGCCTAAAAAAACGCGTCATCATAACTGTAACACTGAGTAGTGTATTGACTGAGTATAAGCTACAAAACTAAACATATACTAACGCACATGCGTATGGTCTACAAATGAGAAGGATTTTTGTTGCTCGGTTTTGAGAGTCCAAGAGAAATTAACTTACAAGTTCACAGTCTACTTACATTTTGCCTTCTAACTATGGAATTCTGCACCACTTGAAATCAAGGCGATTTTATTCAATGGAATTAGCGTTTACTATGTATATATTAAGTTACTGTCATCTGTGGACTATAAACGCACACAAAATAAACTTTCAGAAATATTATTTTTGGCTTAAATGTGTTCCGTACATAAACGTGTTGGTTAATGTTTTTCTGCAATATATATGTATGCGAAACCTAGATTACTATCAATGAGTTTCTAACCTTCTTACTTTAGAACATAATAAATACTTGTATAATAAATACTTAGAGAAATAGGTTAAGAAAAACATTCATATGATTTTTAAACGTACAAGAAAGCTTTTAAGATTGAGGTGATAACATATGATTCCATACACAAGTACTTTTCCTAATAACTTTTATGGAAGGTTTCCTCCAGTGTGATAGATAAGATACAAGCCAGCTTGCAGTAGGGGAAGAGAAAGCAAGTGAAAATTAAAATTATAGACTTACGGGGAGAAAGCGATTGCTGCAGAGGGGTAATTTCCAAACAATAAGATGGAATCCCTCCATTAAAATTTTAAACTGCAAGGAGCAGCAAAACAAAAATCGTACATCTTCTGGGAGAATAATTAGGAGAATCGAGATTATTATTTAAACTTTTTTTATCATCACTTCACCCCAGTGGGAGCAATAGCGGTGGCTGCGTCCCCACGTTCTTCTTCTTCTAAAGAGAGGACTTTTAAAATCTTTGTGGTGAGCAGGGGACGGTGTTATTAGTTAATCTCCGGAAGAAAGATTGAATTGTCGCCAGAGGAGAGGTGCTGTAGATAAAATAGAATAAGATTATTCCCTTGGCAGGAGGCTTCCTTTCAAGTGACTCACCCTTAATTTTCGCAGAACAAAAGTTGAAAAACTTTAATGAATTTTGGGATCCCTGAAACTATTGAGCAATGATATAACTTGTTTATTCTTGCAGGGGTGCCAATGTCTTCGTGTTTTGCTGTGTTTTCTTCTTTACAGGGATGCTTGCTTAATTTATCTACTACGTATAGCAAGTTGAAGTACTGGATTCCACCCAAAAATTGGATATCTTGATTTATATGTTGTAGGCCTCTTGAACACATTCCCTCACAAGAAGGAATTCTAGAAAAAAAATAACCTTATATGCTTTGGTGTTTGTGTGTGCGTGTATACTTGTAAAAATATTAACTCTAAAACTAAAAGTCGATTAAATACGACATTGAAATTGAACTGATCCATTTTGTAAAGATTTGGTATGAAAAATTACAAGGAAATATACACACCTCAACGTGGAGCTTATATGGAATATGTATAGAAATTATTTTCTGGATAATGGCTATAAAGATGTTTATCATCACATACGTATAGTATATTTTCATGAAAAAAATGAAATGCATATCTTGAATTTTAAGATGAGTTTCTGAAGTTTCTTTTATTCTGAATGACTACCAAAGAAAATTAGACCTTATTAAAACATGCAATGCAATGTACTGGTATATCAGATACCTTTTTGTAGAGTTTACATTTTTTTTTTTGGATTTTCCAGTATTTAATAACTTTTTCAAAAGATAAGGAACCTTTGTCCCTTTTTCCCTCCCTTTTCCTCTTTCCTCCCTCCTGGTCATGCAAGGATAATGTAAAAGCCATCATACATTGACCAACTCTTAAAGGACTTGACGATGTTTTAGGCTAATGTATTCCCGTAAACATATTGCACTTGCAAGCTAATATATAAAATGAAGTAAATTAAAAATATCTTGGCTATCCGGTTTTTGCAGCACCAAATTGTTTAAAATAACCAACGTTTCGACCATCTTGTCGTGGTCGTCTTCAAAGGCAAACTGCGCTGCTTATGCAGCTTGTCGAAAGATGGTCGAAACGTTGGGTATTTTAAACAATTTGACGCGGCAAAAACCGGATAGCCAAGATATTTTAAATGCTGGCCGTGGAAGCTTGAGAGGATATATGAAGTAAATTGATAGAGAAATCATGTGAATGTAACTCATCACTCATCAAGTGTTTGCTTTCCCCAGAGTCTGAAAATATGTATAACGAATTAATGACAACTGTATACTGTAAACCATTTAAAACCATTATCGTGCAGAAATTTTAAAAATGCATATTCTCTTATGTAGAAATCTCAGAGTTTTAGCTTAGAGCATAGAATTTCCATTTCCAGCTCCGATAACGAAAAGCTGTATTTTTAAACAGCAAGAGAAGGTTATTATAATTGATAGAAATTGAGTGCAATTGTTATTTTTAATTAATCTATTCATTTTAAATAGTGCTTACATTGACGTATTCTTTATCAAAGTGATGAAGAAATCTTATAACTTTAGGAGTACACAAAATTGGGATATACCATCCTTGTTGGGAACAGTTAAATGAAAACAGCCAAAAATTAAAACGAACTTTACAAATTACGAGTTAAAGTAACACACATTACGCTGTACTGAAGGCAAGTTTTAGGCTAGTACCACCCATTAAACAATATGTTGTGAAAAATAAAACTGGTATGATGCTTTTGCCTTTAATTCCTTATTTTCTCAGGCATAATGGTTTTAACAAAGGGGCATATGTTAACGTATTTAAAGCTCAGAAGTGTCACAACAGTAAAATTGCTCAGGTACGGGCACACAGTCTCTCAATATTTTTCAATATTTGTCATATCTTATAAATCATGTACTGCTGCGCCCTAATAGAATCCAACTCGTTATTTAAATGTAGTATACATGTGACCTTAAACGAGTGTATTGCAAAACTTAGCAAATAATTACATTTCTAAACATTGGATTTGCTCGATGTTGCACATTTTAGTCTTTAAGGATAGGAAATGTTCTAATTAACATTGAGAATGAAATATGGAACCTCCTTAATTGTCAAAATACATAAATTTGAAGAGGTATACGAGTCTATAAATAGTTCTGTGATAAATTATGTGAACACCTGGGAATCTGAAACAGATGTGTTTCATGCACACGATTCCGTCCTCTGAGCTTAATACAAATGCTGACAGCAAAATTAAGATCTAAAGTTAATGAGATTTAAAAAAGTAGAATGAAAGTCAATATCTTCAGGGTAACTATGTCCCGTTATTCATAACAAATAATTATAAAGCCAGAAACTGTATAATAAGCAATTACTTAAGAGATATTTAATAAGAGGCGTGACGTGTAAAACTGTGACAAACCGTAACTGATTATGGCGCTCCTACAAGCGTGTTCTCAATTATTAAAAATGACTTTTGAACCAAAGCAGCAAGGAAATTCCATTTTAACATGTTTTACACAGTATTAGTAGGAGATAAGATCAAAAGAAAAATTAGAAGGTAATAGGCAATATTTTGGATGGAGGACACGAATGAAAAATTTAAAAGGAAATTGGCACAGAAAACAGAAATAAAGGAAACAAATATTGTGTAAAAGCAAATTATAAAAGTGGAGAGAGTAACAGTGTTTCAGTAAGGATTGTAAGCAAATAATGAAAGCAGCGTTATGAAAAACTAGAATTCAGCAAGTAGTATCAATTGATTAATAATGCAGTTAATAGTTAAATATGATTTATAGTTTTATAGTCCTTAGAATAAAATATTTCTAGACCGAGTGAGATGACTAAGGCAGTTTTGGCTGTGGCCCGCATTCGATAGGTCCAAGTTCAATTCCCGCCGCTGACCTACCTGACCCTTGGGTTTTTAGGGGGCTTTCCCGGATCGCCGGGCGAATTATGGGTAGGTTATTTACATCCCCCCAAATTTCTTGTCCCTCCATTTCATCTCCATTATCATTTCATGCAAATGTCTTTCAGAACTGAGAGAATTTTGGATACTATTTCTAGAAAATTAAGAAGAAAATACGTTTATTTGTGATGAAAATTTTCTAACGACGTGGAATTTTAATAAAAAAATATTACAGTCGTATTTCTGAAAATAAAATTTATCGTAATATTTTGCATATAAAAACTGGTCGGTATGGTCGTATTTCTTGAATATTTTCATGCTGCATCTGTGGAAGGTTTCTTAACTTAAATTCTCTTTTTAACATCGCTTTTATTTTAGAGTTAGCCTTGTCACAGACACACGAACATACACTGGAACCTTTTGAAGTCAGGAAACCTCAAAGCGTGTATTTAGAGCGAAATCGAGTATCAAATTTTTGTATGGAATGCAATATATACATACCTTAACTATTATGTACGTGGTAGAGGAGCTAAAAGGTGCTTAAATGAAAATAAAAATTATTCGAACTTGGGACTTTGGTGTGTGATTCAGACACGCTAGCCTTAAACTAAAGATGGGCTGGTAAAAAATGTCATTGGAACCAAACCACACGAGATCGTGATGAGAAACGCTTAAGGAGTATAAACTTCAGAGTTGTTTCACCTATTTTTCCGTCAACAATGGTTATTTCTTCGCGACCAACAAATCAATCTTCCACCACCCTCCTCACTCCACGCTCTCTCATATCTTCCACGTGTACCCTTCCAACACTCACACATACACACACATTTACCCCCATGTGTCACAGGCCCTTTACGGGCGCCTCGGCGAAAAGTAATTATTTCGATATAAATCATAGCGCTAGCTGACAGTTCTTTGCAACTGAGGCGGGAGTTCAGATTATAAAAGAAAGGGATACAGAAAGAAAAAAAAAAAAAAAAGAAAAGACATGCGAAGAAAAGCAAGGAGCTGGGGATTGAGGGTGGTTTGAAAGAAAAGCCTGGTGCAGTATTAGAATTCTACCCTCACCCCACAGTGGCTCAAGCTACCACCACAGCCTATTTATTAGAAGCGTGGTTCTGCGTCCTATTTGAATACCACTCGATGGATTCGGTGTGGTTATTCATTGAAAGGAAGAGACGGGGTGGGTATTATGTACATCTTAATCTCTCTCTTACACAGTAGCTCAGGAGTTATACTTCCATTAGCTCGGGCCAGTCTTCGCCGCCTCTACATCTCTATTCCTACTCTGCAAGATTTCTGATTAAAAATTAATTACGGCTCGCTCGGTACATAAACAAGCTTAGCACACACAAAAAAGGAAGTCGCGGTTTGGTTAATAAATCAAAACCGGGAGATTTCAATGCTAGATCCGAGAGAAACTGCAAATTGAAAGGAAGCCTGTGGAAAAGAGCCGAAGCAAGAAATATGCATGAGGAAAACAAGCTTGAGAAATCGAACCCAGAGGGGCCAGCTTCTAGTTTAGCAACATTATTGATGTAGTCGTAAAAATTAAATGCTAGTTATGATAGATTAAGTCTGTTACAACTCTTAGAAAAGTTGCCCGAATTCCTAAAAGAATATATCTTGTTTAATTAAGTTAAATTAGTGGTGTTTAACCGGGGTATGTCATGAGAGTTATTAAATATGAAATCCATTCAGTTTTGGATGCCTACTATATGCACATTTACAGCACAGGAGGCGAACTGTTTGCCCAGGACAAGAAGGCAAACTACAGGAATGTGTAACGCAATCACCTTGGTGTTTATGCTTACCTTCCGAGTATGACAAGGAAGGAAGGTTGGTTTAAAATACACAAGTGTTGTCACATAACTCTCCGTAATGTATAATGAAGGTTTATATTAATAATAATAATAATAATAATAATAATAATAATAATAATAATAATAATAATAATAATAATAATAATAATAATAATAATAATAATAATAATAATAATAATAATAATAATAATAATAATAATAATAATAATAGTAATAATAGTAATAATAGTAATAATAGTAATAATAGTAATAATAGTAATAATAATAATAATAATAATAATAATAATAATAATAATAATAATAATAATAATAATAATAATAATAATAATAATAATAATAATAATAATAATAATAATAATAATAATAATAATAATAATAATAATAATAATAATAATAATAATAATAATAATAATAATAATAATAATAATAATAATAATAATAATAATAATAATAATAATAATAATAATAATAATAATAATAATAATAATAATAATAATAATAATAATAATAATAATAATAATAATAATAATAATAATAATAATAATAATAATAATAATAATAATAATAATAATAATAATAATAATAATAATAATAATAATAATAATAATAATAATAATAATAATAATAATAATAATAATAATAATAATAATGCTATTGTAAAGATAGTTCGCAGAAGAGAAGAGAAAGCCATAAGTAATTTACATGAAAATTATTAAATTTAATTTTATGATGTGTATAGTGTAAAATTGATTCAGTGCTTTTAAATGACTTATTGAGCAATTTATGGTTTAATTAACTGATATGATTTACTTGATATTCAGACTTATTTCATGTTTAAAATGAAAAATGAAGTTTTTAAAGCTAAGAACTAAAAAGAACTTATCAAAATATTGGGTTGCATTGCTCCGATTAAACAGAAAAATATTTTTCCTAATACAGAGGGGTGAAACAGAATATAGCGATCCCGCTTTCTTGGGCTCTCCCTTGCATCAATTACAAGGAGACTGGTGCTGTGCTCTGTGGAGCAACTCCAGTACTAAGTAGTGACGGTAGCCTGCTAAACGTTAATGTAGTGGTTGAAGATTTCCTATGCGGAACTCTCAACTGTTACAAATACACACCGCATAGAATACGATCTGTACTTCGAATCCCGTAACCATATTCTTGTGTGTGTTTGCATTATTTATTTCATTTATGATTTCTTCTCGTTTTCTTATCACTTTTCTTTCTTTTTACCCATTTGCTTCATTTTTACTTGTTTTATTTTATTTATTCCAGTCTCTGTCTTCTTTGTGCATGCTTCATCTATATTCACTCTTATATTTTCTCTACAACTTCCCACTGTCAGGTACAGAACATATTGCACTTCACCCAAGACCAAATTCTGATATGATTTACAGGAAACAGCATTTTTGGATCGCCAATAACAAAAGATGTTTTTGAAAATGTTGTGTTCTTCAGTGAAAAGTCTAAAATAAAATAAAATAAAATGTTATACTTGTGTCTTCAATATGTGATATCTTTCATAAAATGAAGCAGAAGTTTTTCAAGAAAATCTCGCATTTTCGTTTGTATGTACTTTTTTTCTTTTTTTTACTCAAAGTGTTACAAGGTGGTGTGTCTCGCTTCTGTCATAGAAGTCTCTCTTTTTATGAACTTTCTATCCCTCTAGTACACTTTTTTGGTGTAATTTACGTCTTTTAACTTTTTAAGTCACATCAGACGATGAATGGAATGGATGAAGTGATGCTCAAATGGACCCAAGGTCCATGGAGTTTAGAGTTACCCGACATTCGTCTTTTAGGATAAGGGAAAACTCCGTAAAAGGCCTTATCCAGGTAACTCACCCTTACCGAGATTCGATCTCGGGACCTCTTGATCGTGAGGCAGACATGCTACTTTCTACTCTATGAGGCGGGCACTCGTTCACTTGCTGCAGAGATAAATGTGCATAACTATTCTGCAGCTTCATTTGAGATGAATTTCTATTGTAACTTCTGTTAAAGGTTCACTTGTCTGCAGTATGCGTCTACCTCTTGGGTATTGTTTACAGCATTGGTGGTAATTTTGAAATTAAGTTACTGATCAATCGCTGGAAGATTCGAACTTTTATTGGATATTTCATATTTTAATTATCTCCTGGTGTATATTTTTGCTGTAAATTGTAGATAAAATGTATAAACTGAACCTTGGAAATTCTTTCGTTGTTACAATTGTATACATAGTTTTATTTCTGGCAATTTTTTTTAATGCCTATGTTTTGGCTTGCATTCAGATTCTGTGTTTTGAGAGTCGGTTGCACTACTGCAGGAAAGTCATATTAACATCATGTCAACAACTATGCAATATAAATATGAATCAGAATAGCATTCCAAATAAATAGCCTTATAGAAAACCTGTAATTAACTCGAAGGATACATTAGTGATTCCCACTCCTGTGGTCACAGGTATTAAGGTAAACTTGAAAGAATAATAACAACAGAAATATGATTTATGAGAGGTGCGTGTTATGCATAAAGACGGTGAAAGAAATGACGACATAGTACTTGAAAGAACAATGAAATAAAAAAGAAAGATCAACTTAAACCGGAACATGCTCAGTGCCAATAGATGCCATTGCTGTTGTACATTAGTTTTCTCCTCTCCTTCTTCAATCCTTTATTATGACGCTTCGTGGATAACTATGAACATAAGTTATGGATAAATTTAACAGTTTTAAATGATAATTTATTGGTCAGGAGTACTCATGGGCAAAATTTGAAAATCTGTTTTCATCCTAAATTTTAATTTTTTATTTCTATCCTGGTTGATCATTATAAGCGCTTTCTTTAATTTGGTGCAGATATATTCAATCGTTTTGAGAAAAAAACATCATGTTGCTTTAACTTTATTATAACAACTAATTTATGAAGTGTTGCACATTATTGCAAAAATGGCAATCAAAAATTTAAAACACACTCACATGTTCAAATAACATATTTAAAACTAGCATACAGGCATTTTTTCTCTTTTCTGGTTACTGAAGCAAAATAAACCTTTTACCATGATACTTGTAATCATTTATCCTCAGCGATTGATTTAATTATGCTATCCTGAGAAATTTAATAGTGTAGCAAAAACCATTTACTAGCGTTTATGTTCTTTATTTTTGAGTTTCTGTTGAACATTCTTTAAAGAGCAAAAGCTAAGAAAAATTAAGTCTAGTAAACATCGTAACAGGAGGTACATACTCGACATTAGATCATATTCTTGGAAATTTAATTGGTCTAATGTTAAAGCTTTAAAAAACTCCTAAAATAAAAGCTATAGTATATAATCGATACTGAAGTTGTTAAGTTGTGTTATATATAAAAACTAATTTTTGAGTTATGTGAATATTTTGACCAAATTTCAGTTATAGAAAATCTTAAATTAAAATATCACTTATAAAATTCTCATATTCACCATACAATGCATTTCATCGGGGTGTCATGCAAACTTACAAGAGAGGTACAAAATGATTTTAGGCATCTGTGGGTTAATAAGTTAGAAATGTATTGCCTTATATTCCTTCACTGAAGTTTGCGAGTGTTAGGCACGTGTAGGATAAGAATTATCTACTGCATTAAATGAAAATACGCCTTATAATAATATCTTATCCATCATGCAAAACATTCCTATTAGAGCATTAGGCCCTTTTCTACAAGTGATTTAGCTCAACATAGGCTCCAAGCTCATAAATAACTTGCTCAATTTTTCTGTACTACCTTGTGTAGACCTAAACAAAGGCTTGTTTTTTTGTATACTAAATTACATGTGTTTAACTTTATGTCGAAAAAAATTATTTATTTATTTATTTATTTATTTTTATTTATTTTTTATTTATTTATTTATTTATTTATTTATTTATTTATTTATTTATTTATTTATTTATTTATTTATTTATTTATTTATTTATTTATTTATTTATTTATTTATTTATTTATTTATTTATTTATTTATTTATTTATTTATTTATTTATTTATTTATTTATTTATTTATTTATTTATTTATTTATTTATTTATTTATTTATTTATTTATTTATTTATTTATTTATTTATTTATTTATTTATTTATTTATTTATTTATTTATTTATTTATTTATTTATTTGTTTATTTATTTATTTATTTATTTATTTTACTTAATACTTAATGTATTAAATTTGTCACTTTAGCTATCAATGCATTACCTTATCGGTGGAACTGTTTCATTCTGCAGTTTTTAAACCATGTAACAATATCAGATATGTGCATAATTCAGAAATGTTAATATTTCCTCCATTTTTGTTATTGAACAATTAAAACTGGAAAGAATTGGATCTAAAATTAAAGTTCTTACGCTTTTTTCATTTGTACATTCTACCAATTGAGTTTAAGTTTTAGATTCACGTGTTGCTATTTGCATAACATTTATGTTAACAATTTGGAAGATAATGATTTTAATAATCTATTGATCCAAATTCCAAACTACAAGTTTAATAGTAATTTTCATACTTTCGCAAAATTTATTTTTCATTGTTATTAAATAATAGTTTTAAAAATAATAAAGGAAATAAAATGTAATAAATATAACATGAGTATGTTGAAAACGTTTGTGTGTCACGTAAGCCAACGATTATTTAATCCACTTTGTAGGTTTTCGTTCGCACCAATGTAGTGCTTAGATATATGTGGAACCCTCATTAGTTCTAAATTCTGTTCCTACACGATTTTAACGGATACTTTTCTTGTAACTAGGAAACTGTGTTACGAGTTTATGGGATTTGTTTGGAAGGCCAAACGCTTGAGCGATTGTTACGCAGTAACCGGAAGCGACGAGAGATGCGGTGCTGGATTCGAGACTCATCATCTGTTTATTAGGTTACAGTCAGTTGGCTGTCTCTCCAGGGTATTTGTGGAAGGGAATTCAGTTACGTCGAGTTCTACACCGTCGTCACTGTCAGAAACCGGAATAATCATTATTGAACGATTTGCGCTAGTCATCTAGAGTGGCTAAGAGCCATGGACGGACGAATGAACAGCCCTACAGCGACGTTGTGAGTCTGTTTCCAAAACCAGAACTTGCTGATTGGCTTGTTCATCCGAGAAGTTATAACCCGGTACTGCTCAAGCGTTAACTTCTGTGATGATGGGGTGGACCTAAATACTTCAGTATTGCTAGCTAGGGGATATTTGTACTTATGATTTGTCTGGTTGACAAATTTGAGCAGCGCTGACAGTTTCAGATTGTATTAAGTGCAATAAATCAGGCCAAAGGATGCAAATATTACCCTTTTGATGAAATTGGACTGCATGATTAAAAGTATTTACGCCTGTAAATACTTTTCCGATTGTTCTAAAGTGTAACCAGCTGACATTCATATAATATTGAATTATTCATAAAATGCGTCATAATTTGATTGATATCATTTGCAGTCAAGTGCATCAGAATAGAGCCCAATAGACTGCCAATTAAAGGGAAACAACACTGAGATCCTTTAACGCGTGTAGTTCTCAAAATTATATGACTGCATTGTTAAAATTCAGGAAAAATATACTGAAAATTCGAAAATATGTTATTAGCAGTTCAACGGCACACTTCTTACTTCGTGACTCATTCCAACTTTTCCAAGTCGGCATTCTAGATGCATTCTTTGTACCTCTTGCTTAGATCTTCCTCAAATTACTCACAAAATACTTTGTTGTGCTATAAGCTTCCTTTACCGTTGCTATCATCTTACTTCAGTTCACGTGGTAGGTATAGCCCATATACCTATCGCCTCACATTGCTCCAGTATCTTGACATGAATTCGTTTTGTCTGATATTTTCTTCCAGTAACAATAATATGCATCCAATCTTCATCATTTAGCCCCATTGGGAACTTCTGTTTTGAAGCCAGTAGTGCCATATTATCAACTAACCTTTTGTAGATTCCAATTCTTGCTTCCATTACTATTTATACATTTCTAAAGGAATCTGAATTTAACTACAATGTTTTATAGAGTTAACTTCTTTCCATCAATCCTGAAGTAAGGCAGGCTTTGAAAATATTCACCTTTGAGATGTCAGAAATTAATGTTTCAAACTTATTCTGGAGCACATTACTCCACTTTTCGACCAGAATAACGATTGTATATGTGATCAATTTAATGCTCCGATCTATTTTATAAAAGCACCTAATAACATTCCAAAGTATAGGTTTAGGTTGGGTATTTAAGTTTTTAGACATACCCGGAGAGGCAGTGAAATAGTAAAAAGAATTTCCGTTCCTGTTTAACAACTGTTGGACTATCATTCGTCTAAAACAACAGTTGGGACAAGTTATATTTCGAAAAGGAGAAGGAAATGGCTGCTAGACTCCTATAGCTGACAAATTGGGCAAAAATGCTTGCTGTTTTATGATCAGTTGACAAGAGTCCTTTTGATAATTTTGCTGACACACGATATCACGTATGGTAGGCATTCCTCCAGCTGCCTTTATGTCTTAGGTAGACTTCGAGAGCCCCTTTAACTTGCAAGTGGCTTTCTCTGGAGTGTTCCTTACATAATTCCTCATTTCAGATCTCTCTTCTACACTGAACCCTCCCTCTATCCCGTATTCCATCTAGCTTTTATTATTTGATCCGTTTGTCGCGGAAGTGAGGGAAACATAGACGTCGCTTTCTGGAAAGCAAATCTTGCTGATGGCGTTATACCAAGGATTGGATTACTTAACTCACTTAGAGATTTCATCTTTCTGTCTTTTCTTTCATCCCCAATTTCCTTTCTACGCCTCCTGTGTGTATTTTCCTCTGTATACAGTGCACCCCACCGTCCTCGGATCAGCCCAAGTGTGAAATGCATGCGAGAATGGGGAAAACAAACCTGAAAAAAAGTCGTCGCCAGGTTCTGTCTTTCAAACAAAAAATATTTTCGTTCCATCGTCTTTTCCGAGTGATGTTACTTGTTGAGAGTTGCTGGGGGATAAAGTTGTCTTAGCTCCCTCGGACTGATGGAATGGTTCCCAGCTCTCAATGTAAATATTGGCATGTTTTAGCAAGATATGACATTGCTTCTGCCAGTTCCATTTCTCTTAGATATCTCAGATATCTGGTTAGTTTTCATCACGTATTGACAGTTTTTCTGTGTTTTAAAAATACTCTTTACGCCCATTCTGAAATTATTGCTCTGAAGATATAATGTGTTTGTTTAACATTAAATTCTCTACTTACTCCCAAACAAATTCTCCCTTTTTAAAATAATTAGTTTAGCGTCATTCAACCAGGGAAATCATATCGATGATGCATGAAAGATATGTTTGAAACGATGCCCAAATGAGCCTGGGTCCCTAGAGTTTACAGATATTCGTCTCCTCCGAACAAGGGAAAACACCAGAATAAAACTTCATTCAGATAAGCACCCTAATCGAGGTTCAAACTTCGAGCCTCTTGAATGTGAGATGGAAATTAACAACGCAGTTGGGTTGTCTACTTTTTGATAATGGAGTTAAACTTTCATTTGTACTCATTTTCCCATTTCATTGTGAATATAAACAAAGAATCAGCACACTAAAGTATTAATCAGATTTTTAAAACTGAGGGTTAGAAATTACATACCTTTTGCATGACCAGAAAATGCGAATAGCGTTGAAGAAGTTTAAAAATTTTAAGATAAAGGTTAATTAAGAATAATATCTCAGAAATAATTAAAGGTCACAAAAGGTTTTATGAGAAGAGTTGTGTGCTTTAGCTAAATATAATTTTTAATATGGTTTTTAATGTCTTACGGTTTACGAATTGTACAAAAAGTAAACCAGATTAACGTAATCCATCAGCAATTATTAGTACAAAAGTTATTTTAAACTTAATTGATGAAAATTCAAATCACACTTTAACGTTAAAACTATTGGATATCAAGAGGTTTTCAACAATATTCCTAAATTTAATATATAAAATTTAAAGTTCAAGCAGATATATTTTTCCATTCCACTTACAATCGTTGGTCATTTGAGGGGGGGGGGGGGGGGACGAAAATGTATTCATGAAAGGCTTGTGTACAGTTGTTGTCTTCTTCTTGGAATAGATGTGCTAAAGTAAATGAATGTAATTAGGACTAAATTTATCTGTAGGAATACTATAGAATAATTTCGGATATATTTATGTCAAATCTAATAGTTACTGAGACTCTAGTACAGTTTAAAACAATTTCTCTTTCTTTTAACAGCTACAACATGCAATTTTTTATTTCATTTGCCCTTTTTCATTTCATTCTGTTATCCATACTTTCTCTTGCCCTTTCTCTCGACCTTTCTACTTCTTTCCCCCCCTGTCTCTCTCGCTCTCTCTTTCTTTTACTTTCGTAAAACACTTCTATACTTTTCATGAAAAATGACCATAGCTTTGATTATTCAATGTTATTATTTTTTAGGTTAACTTCCTCTCCGATTTTATCTTACTTGGAATCCAATATCTCCTGTCCCCATATTTCTATGTATATTTCTATTTCTATGTATACACAATCTTCCAAGGCCGATGACAATAACAAACAGTGTTCTAATTACATCAGCTCTCGTTACAATAACACTCTACAGATGTTTACTGCTTACTTTCTTGTTTTACAACTCTCGCGAATAGTCGCCTTCTTAAATACCTCATTGATAAGTTCGAGACTGTTCTGTAACAACCACGAGATATTTCTGGAATAAACAAGCCCTTGAACGTTCTATCACCTTACAGAAGTGTAACCTAATCTATGGTGGCAAGTCCTTTATCACAGCTATTTTTATTTGCCCGCTCTTTGTATACACAAGCCGCGGTATCGTAGATAACGGCTTCCCGACAATATTCTAGTAAGTAATGTATTTTATTCTTCTTATGGCCATATATGTCACATATAACTCTTCTAGGAAATTGTCCCTGTTCTCACCCATGCTAAACCTTCTCATTTTTCTCAGGTATATCTTATGTCAACATAGGCTTTCTCCCTCAATCTCTCTTAATTGTTCTCTATACATTTAGGAACATTTGACTATCAACATTTTTATCCATGCATCTCATCTCCCTAATTCCTCTATATACTCTTTCTTATTTCTTACTACTTTCAAAATTTATCACTTCGTTCCTCTAACTTCCAAATACAAACTAAATACAACTTTTGATATTTAATATAGCTTTTGTCTTTGAACTGCGTGGTTCACAAACACACACATGCACAGTTTGAGTTCATGTAATCTCCAGCTATTTATGATGAAATCTGGAACCAGAATTCTTTGGTATAATACAGAACGTTCTCTAATTAATCTGCCAACTAATATAGAAAAAAGTAAAATAATTGCTAATATGCAAAGAGTAGAGAAAAAGGATAAACTTACTCTGGAGGACACTTTAAAAGAACGAAAGAAATGTTGAACGAAAAACAAAAGAGTAGTCACATTTTACTGCCTTTGAACGGTAGTGATTCGTTGTCGCCTGCTTTGAGGACCTTTTCAAGAGCACATATGAAAACAACAACTCTGGCCTTTATTTAAGAGGCATTAATTACTGTAAGCACAAAGCGACAGTTGCCTCCCCTTGCTCTAGTGGCGGTGTAACCGTGAATTAGTCGTACTCTGATACTGTTCTATTTTGTGTCTCAGTTCCTTGGCTACCCTCCGCTCTCGAAACACTCCGGCAATGCAAGGATAATTACACACATAACATCACATTAAGTATTATTATGGCTGTGCTTCATTCCTGGTAATTGAATTAAACTACTCGCTGAGTGGAGCGTCTCCCGATTCCTGCTGCAGGAGTGGGAGACTCCTGTTTTAATGTGTTCCAGGAGTTGGGAACCCTTTTCCTTCTGTTAACTAGCCTCTTGTATCGCAACAGTTAACCTCCCATTCCAGTGCTCTTGTGACGATATCTAGCTACATGGTCTGAGGCGTACTCTATGTCGTACACAGCCACCACTAGAAGATGATAAATTTTGTCTCTAAAATAGCACCACTTGGTCTTTAAATCATATCACAATGAACCAGATTAGCTTAAGTTCTTAGTTTTAAAACTTCATTCAGCTGGTCCAGAGGATATATTCACTATAAGAACTTCAAAAACGTATTTTTAAGAAATACATATCGTGTGACATTGGAATATTGCCAGTATATAATTGTGAAGAAAGTGATTAAACCATGTAATATACTTTGAATGCGTAATAAAACGGTAACTCGGTACTCTTATAGAATGGTTTCTTGCATAAATGTCAATACAACAAGAGAAAAGAACACCCGTCCGACTTTTTCTATCAATTATAATATTATCATATTTAAGCCTTATATTGAGATATAACACGGATTCTTCCATCCATATTACACATTCAAGATACCTAGAACGTATTTCAGTTAACATAAGTGCTCAGTTATATATAAAATGTGGAAATATCATTCAAAGTTTCAGCCCTAGAAACTGGACGTACTCCTGAATATGCGTCAGATGATTTGCTTATTTAAAGTTGAATGTTGACCTTTAAGTACTTGGAAAAGGCTTCATGTATTTGATAGAACTTATAATTTTAATGAAGTACACATTTTTATATTTTTAGATTTGTCTACTACTTATAATTTTCCAGTAATGCATAATTGTAAAAAAATTCATTCAGTTCAAAGAGAAAGCTTATAGACAGTTTACAGAAAATTAAACCCATGTAAATATGTTAATCATTAATCAGCTCCTTTAACCCTATTTTAGAGAAGCATAGTGAGAAACGTCTTTTTATTCAAGTAGAAGTAATATAAAGTGAAGAAAATTTATTGATAACCTTTCCTAATATGCTGAAACATACCTAATTCAAGTATGAAAATTGGTATTTACTATTTTTCAGTTATGCCCTCTCTCTGTCTCTATCTCTCTCTCTCTCTCTCTCTCTCACATACATACACACCTCATATACAATTTGTTGGGTTAACTGGGCCTCAATATATTTTCGATCAAATCTTCAATTGAAAATTTCAAATGTAATGCACACTTCTATTACCAGCTATAGGCTAGTCAGTAGAGAAAGTACAAATTATTTTAACATTAGTTTCTTTTCAGAAAATTAAGCCTGTCTTGTCTCATTACAGAAGTATTTTCGTCGAGGTTCACGCTTATAAAGTTTTATGTTTTAAATATATAACAAATGCAAGCAAGTAATAGTGACCGAATTTTATTAACGGTAAATTCAACTTTTGGTGTAATGGGTGTGCCTTAGAGCATTTTCAGAGCAGGGTGTAAGCAAAACCCAATTCTGGCCAAAGCTGTAGAGCTCTAGTTGCTTCTTTAACAGGTTTTCGCTCAGAAAAATATTTCCAGTTTGTGTGATGGAGATTAAAGTTCCACATTTGGGGACAAATGTCAGTACTTAATTCTTTTAAACCTGATGAGATAAGTGGAGCAAGAATGCCAAGTGCAGCGTAACCTGGCTGCATTTCAATTTGTCCATTACTGTTAGCTTCGTGAACCCGGTTCGTTTATTCTGCTTCGAGTTCCGTTTAATTCGGACTTTAGGGGGAAAGATCTGTAAAAATCTTAAAAGCTACAATTATTAATCGTTTTGTCTAAAATTTTGACCTAGTAATAAAAGTGTGATGAATATACCATTAGTTGAGCTGCAGAAATTAATATTTAATACGTATGAGCTAAACGTTTATATAAATTCTCCTTACGAGACAGTCAAAAGCTTCCAGTTTTAGTTTTAACGTTTAGGAATAATATGAAGAGTCTAATTTGATACTTTTAAATTTATATGTTTTCTATTAGGCAATGGTAATTGCCTAACAAATGATTAAACAACATACAGTTCCTTTATTCAACATTCCTTAAGTGGTGAATGAATGATGGTAAATGGGTTGAGCCCTTTCGGTCGCTTGCACGTCGTTCGCATATTGGGCCCATTGTGGCCCCCGTACTGGAGTGCTTATAAGTCCAGTGGCCTCCAAAAAGGAGAGGATGAGTCTTGGGTGAGCACTCCTTATATCATCTGGTCTCTGTTTGTCTGAGCAGAATGAAGTATCTAAGTGTAGCAAGTGCTTCACATTCGCACAAAATATGTAGAGAAGACAGACATCCACTCCATCGCACTTCCTGCACGTAGAGTCTACACTAAGCTTCATCACCTGCAGGTTCTCTGTAGGATGTTATGCCCTGTCAGCAGGCCAACAACACTTCTAAGTTGTATGCGATTAAAGGTTAGCAGAATCCTGCTATTTTTCTTGCTAGGTCCCTCGATCATAGACCGAGGCTGTCTAGCTGTAGTAAGATTACGCCATGAAGTGCGTAATTCTACCTTAAGTGGTAGAAAATCTAAAAGCTTTTATTTTCTCTCCTCTGGACTGACGTTGAGTAGGAAAAAAGTTGCGCATTTCACTAAAATTTTTTACGACCAGTTTCACGAAATAACTTCCGAAATTCTCTTCATTTGGACTTTCTATTGAATAACTGCTGAAGTGTGATAGGCAAAAGTCCATAGCCCATCTAATCATATAATGTGTAAGTGATATATTTTTTTAAATTTCCGAGATATTCCTTATTATTGATGACATTTTGAAATATGTGCACATTTCTGAAATCTGAAGTGATAAACTACTTCTCTCTTTCCTCACCTCTCTCAGCCATTCAAAGAGAATTAAATATAAATATAGATTCGCTCTGAAAGGGCATTGAGTAATGCTTAAAACTACTACATTCCTCTCATCCGTTGTATCTATATGGATTTGCGCAGTAAAACAATTTCTAAAATATTTATTCCGATTGGTATGGAGTAAAATAGTAAGAGCTATGTAAGATTAAGGTTACAGAATCATCAGAGAAAGGAATATGAGTACAAAACATATTTTTAAAACTCTGTCGCCAGTTGTTTCTTGGTTTAATTATCCGCCTTTTCTCTTTTGTATATGCAACGAAGTGCGTCATGTGAAACCATTCCTGCAAATTTTTATTTCGAAATCAATCTTTTGTAAAAATATAGAAGAGACATAAACAAAAATAATAGGGTGTATAGAACGTTATGTAATAATCAAATGTAGTACGAAGTTTTCATTCAAATGTTATATTAAGGACATTCAATTAAAAGTGCTATTGAATTTTTTGGAAATAGTGTGTAAGGTCCTCTTGTTTAATATTGTGTAACTAAACAATAGACGGAAACTTACTGCTGAAAGAACGTACATTATAACTTTAAAGTACATTATTTAAATTAGCTTTTTGTGGTAGCTGTCATTAATGATAGAAACGTGAATATTCTAAAATCTTATCAATATCAATTCGGTTGTTTCTACGATTGCATAGAAAAGTATGGCAACACCAACATTTTTATTCAGCAAACCTCAAAACATGTATTTGTTGTGGAATCTCAGTAATGAATTTTGGATGGAGTGCTGTGTTTCTCTACTTAGATGGAGAAATAAACGTTTATAAGTAATCCAAACACAACACACTCGTTCAATTATGTGGTCAGTGAAATATAAAGTAAGCTACTTCGCAGAGTGGTATACGCATGCTACAAGCTTCCAGCTAATAAAGATTACTAAAGCATAATAAGAAGAAAATAGCACCGAAAGCGTTTCAAACAGCCCTTATCTAAATGAAAAGCGGTTGTTCACAGCTCATACCTTTGGCGACTATTTGTTTCAAAGTCCTTCCCCCATAACAGAACTGTGAACCACTATGTTCCCTCGGGTTGCTGAGAAAATTAGAGACAAGCGCTGTGTTGTTTCCACCGAACAGTTGGAGTGGCAGCATTGCTTTGTTTTTGTGCGGCTGAACAAGTGGAATTGTTTGGTATCGCCAGCAAGTACCAGGAGCTCTTCAACTTCTCTCGAATTCCAATGCGGCTGGTCTCTACAAGAGCTCTCCGAGAGGCTGCACTGAGATTAGCTCAAGAGCGATTCTTTTCATGTGGAGCTGCGAATTTTAATTAGGGAATGGTAACAATAAATGAACAAGACCAATAGAATGCTTCAAGGGGAAAGAAAACAAAAGACTTATGAAGGACCTACGGGCTTGAGTATTCTCAGGTTACAATGATGTGGCTGCATTCAGGGACACAAAATATATTGTTAATTAATTGTTCACTGGATCATCCAAACAATGTGCTCATTTCTTAAGGACCTATGTGGCATCTTACGTTCCAAGAAAAAGTAGGTTAGGGTTAATATGTGCCTCTAAGAGAATGGAACATTTTCTCGCCACTTCAATACATTCTCTTACCCATTCAAATTATCAAATAACTTTTGTTTCTATTTGTTGTGGAACTCAAGTGTAACATGGTAACGGTCTTCAAGATCACATTACTAAATGAAGTGTATTTAAGGCATTCTCCTGGACTATTTCAAACAGAATAACACAATTCTTCCTGATTGCACGTATTCCAATCTCCTGAAACTGTTGAAAACAGAAGAAACCGTCACCCCAGTCATCTTCATCATTATGAAACTTTCCATTTTACTTTCTCGCTACTTAAACAGTAGTAATGTATGTCGAAATTTCACCAGAAATATATGATTTAAGGTTCTAAGGTTCCCTGAATTCAAGAAAGCAGTTTTAGAGAAAGGTTTTGTCAGCCTTTATTTGCGTATATCTGGTATGTGTGTATGTGTCTGTCCGCGCTTTGCTGTCTGTAAAGTATCCCCGTAGGAGAAGGGATCCGTCACCTTCAGCTGCTGTGGTGCTTGCGCTGCGGACACTTAGCACTCGTGGTACCTCTGACGTTTCTAGACGGACCCCGGGCCGAGCATTCGAGCCCCTCCCTGAATGGGAATTGTTCGGATTGGGTTGGGCTCGAGGGGGAAGTGTGTTCCCGTTACCCGCGGGAATCGGGTACCTCCGGCCAGGCTTCGGCCGCCCGGAGGAGGCAGATGGTTGCCTAAAAGGTCCCGGGTACTAGCCTGTAGAGCTAGTAGAAGGTGTGCTAGACCACCAGGCGGCCCCAACGGGGTTATTCGGTAGTCTTCCCTGCGGGGTTGACGCGCGTAAGTGGCGTATCCACTTCCACGCGTCTTGACGTTGTTGTCGATGGGGGGCGGGGCATTTTGGATTCAAGGTAATACCCCAAGGAAAGAGCCCCGGAGTTTTCCGTCACTCCTGGGCTGATAGAGGCTGGAATCTCCGGACTTTCGGGTAGACCTCGTGACAACATATCTGTAAAGTATAACTCAGAAACGAACAGTTGGCTGAGTACCAAACTTGTTATTGCTCTACTCTAATTTTGATTTACAACAGTGTAGTTGGGTTAACCCATTTCTCTTCTTTGACCAGTTACTACATTTTAATAATTAAAGACCATACCATATCATTTTGTCCTTAAAATTATTTCAATAAAAACATTTAATCAGAGGCTTTCATTTACCAATCTTAGCGAATCTTTTTCTTTTTCTTAAATATATACTTAGATGTAGTTCTGTTTGGTACTTAAAGTTCGCTGCAGGATTTTTCTTTATTGTGTTTTCAGTGTATCTTTCCGTAGGTCTTTATGCTGACATTGGCATGTTATTGTAAAATTCTGTCAAAATAATAATTTTACATACAACTGTACACTATAAATGTCAGTAGAAACCCATGGTTTAAGAACAGTGTTTCTAGTGCTGAATGATAATTTAATTTCAAATTTAGAGTATTATACCATTGGCATTATTTAAAATTTAGACTGAATAACTACACATCCTCTCATGCTGACAATGCAAATAGGAGCTGTTGCAGCATTAATGCTTGTGACTTCATTGAGTGGAATAGCGCGACGCCATGTTAATTTTTGGCCATAGAGGACTTGCCGTCGATTCAGCGATTTGCATAACAACAGCAAGGCACGCCCTAAGGTGCATTTCTAGCGCAGTAAAACTCCTCGCATTTAAATGCTAATTAAAGAGCTCGCAAGGTGAAAACAAAGTCTGAATCATTTCCTCTAATCTAAAAGCTGAGCAAGCCTTGTGGGGTTTGTCAACACAGGGGGAAAACTAGACAGTGAATTCTACCCCTAAGTGCATTTACGCAAATTTATTTATTGATTACTCCAAAATTGCTACTACTTTGAGGTTGAATATTAATCCAAGATATTTAAGCTTAAAGAAATCTATACAATTTAAATTAACGTCATTCTCTCTCTCTCTTTCTTTTCTAGTTCTGTAAAAATCATTTTCTTCTTTCCCTCTCTCATCCTCTTTACAACTTATAGTCTCTTGAACTCTCTGTCCAGACCAATAGATTCTTTAGTCTCTGGATGTTTATAAACAAAGAATATTTTTAAAAATTGTGGCTTGTTTAAACAATAAAAGTAACATGTTGACCAAACTTCTTAAATATTCAACATAACCAATATTCATGCACACGATTTTTGGTCTGTAAACTTAATCAGACGTTTAGTAATTAGCAGAATATTAATGCCTAATAAATTAATGCCTAATTACGATCCCACAGTCACGGGTTATTATGAATCTAAGTTATCAAAATTTTAATTAGTATTCTTGAATGAAAAATTATTGTATACAACACTGATTATTATGTGTCCAGAATCGCTGATTATAGAAAATTCTCACTTGTAGTTTCATTGAGTATGCAAATGTTTTCTAAATTTCTGTAAAATGCTTTCTAAAGGCCCTGGGTGCAATTTCGCGAGCAAACCTAAAGTTATCATTTCGAGTTTCAGATTTTTTTTCATGTGTATCATTTCATTGTCATTCATTTCTCAGTTTTATTATAAATTATTGTAAAACGTTTTAAAAGCCTTTAGTATGAAAGTTATTGAAATATGATATTGATACGGGTTTTAAAACGGGTATTTCATATTTTTGTTTGTAGACAGTGGGCATAAATATAAATTTTGGCTCTAGTTCTTACGAGGATAAACAGTAGTTGAGGCTCTAAAGGATAAACATTTTCCTGCAACTTAAATGCAACTTTTGGTATTAATAAACCCATTGAACGTTCTTAGCGTGCATATTGTATTACAACTTTCTACGATTGTAGATGAAAATTAATAAGTGTGATGGCATTATTTCGTTTATGTTTCTAGTGTACCTTAAAGGCTTGTGGCAACGATCCTGTGTATTACCAAAGTAAGCTAGTAAATATTGAAATGCCTACAGAAGCACACAGAGCAGCAAGTGTGCGCATGTTAGCTGATAATTTAATACCAAACTCCCAAAGTCTGTGGTCATTTTATAGAAAGGTAAATATTCTCTTACGCAACTGCACACAGAACATTCATTTAATAACGGAAAACAAGGAATCTACATTGTAGAATAATAGTATTATTAGTAGATAATTAGCTTAGTAGCCACCATCAAAGAACACGAAATACCAATGACAAAGCCGTTTGTAGTGGCCTATTACGGTTCATAGAGTTTCTCTGTGGTGTTTCCATTTATTTCCTTGTATTCTCCAAACCCCCACGGGAGATTTTAGTTTTCTTAATTGAGTGTATATGATATACAAGCATTCTAATTAATAGATTTATTTGGAAACTGTTCTTTTGAGGTTCAGTTACCGGCGAGGAATGTAAGAGACACGATTTTAACTTCCCTAAGCAGTTATATCAGTATTGTAATCCTCCACTAGTTTCCTAATTACTGAGGCAACTGTAATAGGACATCAGTCATTGCACAGAGCTGCCTTTATGCCCAAATATGAATCTCGGTTTGAGTAGCTCGTTAGCGTTTGTTTCTCATTTTCCCTTTAACTACAGAGAAGTATCTCAGTAAGTTTCAGAACTATGGACCACAGACTTCCTTATATCTTCACGTTTTCTTGAAGCAAGAGAAGTTTAAATACCTATTGGTTCAAATACAATGATACTCGACATTTATTTGAGCACGTCCCTATAGCCCTCATCTGGACCAAAGTAATTTTCTTCAATCGCAAGCATTTCAGTAAGGAGTAAAAAATTTATTGATCTTTTATGACAGTACATCAATAACGGTAAAATAGTTTAAGACAGGTAGAAAACCGAATTAGCCTTCAGGGATAAATCCGCAAAGAGCTAGAATGCCCGCCTCGGTAGCGTAAATGGTGGCATGACTGCCTCACGTTCAAGAGGTCCTGAGTTCGAATCTCGGTCGGGGTGGGTTACCTATATAAGGTTTTGCCGGGGTTTTCCGTTATCCTGGAAGACGAATGTCGGGTAACTCTAAGCTATATGGACCCTGGACTCATTTGAGCATCTTTTCACCCGGTCATTCACCGTCCCACCGTCCGACATGATTTAACGTTTGGAGGACGTCAATTACACAAAAGAAGGACAGCAGAATTTAATAAGATGGTGCAAAAAATGAAGATATGTTCTATAACAAAATTGGCTGCCAGGTGACCAGGGAAACAACGATAAAAGAGCCATTGCATTCAAACTGTTGTTCCAACTCATTTGGTAGAATAGAGTGAAATGTTTGAAAGTAATGCTTAAAAATTATCCTCAGACTATACTCACACAAGTATCTCCTATAAAAACGTAAATATTCTAGGCGGTTGCATTATTAACTATCCATTTTTACCCAGAAATGATTTGAAATTAAACAACGCATAATTAAATTATAAGGGTAAAGCAGATACGTCAGAGAACTAATCTATTAACTGGTGCAAAGGAAAAGAAAAAAGATTCTGTACTTCAAAACTTTTCAAATATTAGGACAGGTTCACATGGAATCGTGTAGATACAGATAGAAATCGCAATATTTTAAGAATGGATAAAGCTACAAAAATATATGACAAATTTCATTGGCTTATCCAATTTTCTGGTAGCAACATTTCTCTATTTTATTATAGCACAGTTACATAGAATAAGACCAAAGAAGCTCATGGTACACTTAAAGGAAAATTGAAGATGTGTCTATGAAAAATCTTTTTTGGCTTCTTTGAAGGATGCTAATCTTATTCATGAAGTTTTGTTTTCAACCGACTTTCGGTTTTGCTGTTATATAGATACACAGACACATACACGGAGACGTAAACATGGACCTGTACTTATATTGGATGTCATATAATATTATAGTCAATACAGTTTCGTTACAGTGAGTAGTTTTTTTCTGTAATTCTCTTCTTATTCCATAGGTCTGAAGAGTTCGTATCTAAGCAGAAAATGGAGGGCAGGAACCCTGAAAAAATATTGGAATAGAGTTAATACTTTTTAAATCTGTTGCTAAAAGGCAATTGACTTTTTTCTTTACAGCGGAACTGAAGATGGATGTGCTAAGAGAGCGCGAAGTCAAGGAGAGTTTGGAGAGGCAGCTGATGGATGAGCAGAAGATAAGGGGTAAGTGATATAATACACTCATTTCATGCTTAGTGAAAGGCATACATACAGTAGCTTTAAGAGATGCTAATGGCCCCACATAGACCGCTCTTGTCTATTTCCTTATAGGAAGAGAAGCAGGAAGATCAACTAATTGGAAACCAATTTAAACTTTGTCTGCATCTATTACATTCTAGAATATTCTATCTTAAAGTCTGTAGAAAACGAACAAAAGCAATAACTCCGAAGATGTTAACCAAAACGATAGATATACCTTACGTATTTACTTCTGACAAAAGATTTCCTTTCCTTAGCACTTAACCAAGAAGGTTTTGTACATTCAGGGCATGTAGTGTTACAACTCAACATATCCAAGAGACGCTACGACGCTACTCAATTAGTTTGCAGTTACTACTTTAATGAAATATGATCAATGTTTATTTAAACACTATCTTAGAAATTGTAGAAAAATTTCCTGATACACAAAAATCAGTGCCAATTTTCAATTAAGATAAGCGATTGATAAAATGGTTTTACTAGCTTCCTAGATTTGAATTTGTGTCAAAATAAGCGACAATTAAGTGACCTGAAATTGAAAAATTAACACACTGGCTTTAAAATATTGAAAATGAAGAGAGCTAAGACGTTAAACTTTATAAGAAGTTCTTTTTAAATTCAAAACCTTTATAATTTTGCTAGTTCATATAAAGAGAATATAATTCATAGAAGTACTTTATCGTAAATTAATGTTCCTACATTATTTGCAGTAACATAGCAAGACCAAAATTATTGTATATATAGTGCTATATGAGGGAATAACGTATTTTATATTACCAAAATATTATAACAGAAAGGAGCAAAACAGAATATAGTTCATATTTCATTGGTAACAGACTAATAACTTATTTATTTTCCCTATCCGAGCTTCCTCTTTTTACTAAAATACAGAAATATTCCTCTGTTGAAAACATCAATAATAATTAGCACACATTTTAAGCGAGATGAGTGCAAATGTTTCTTGAAAGCATTGTATTATTTTCTTTATTTTTGCTGATCCTTGTTGATGATATTTATGAATAAACAAATGCCTACTTTTGTATTTACTCAATGAAAAGAAATGAATGGGAACTTAATTATTATAACGACAATTATTACAGAAAGTGGAAAATGGAGATTTTTATTCATTTTTAAATTTTTGTATATTATTTAGTAACCTATCTTTTGAAGTAATTTACATTATATATATATATTACTTACACTACATCCATTTGAAGGCAATGCCATATATGGGATTTCAGTCTGACTATACCTTTCAAAAACGTGTGCTATACACACGGCTAATGTGAAACAAGAGTTAATTTACATTCCGTAAAATATATGTAATTATCTTTTTAATCATTACACAAATATTATTCAATTATTTTAAAATGATTTATGTGATATGGATATCCTCACAATAGGAAGCTGTTTTTAAAAAATACTGCGTATTCTCAAAAACTCGTTATTTAGATTTACAGAGATTAGGAATAGTGATAGCTTTTCCTTCCTGCAATTTGCACGATTGTTAACAATGCTATTTCCGCTGCATTTCACACATAACAAAAGGAAAAGACTATTTCAAATTTGGAGAAAGTAATATAGAATAGTACACTGATATTAAGGGTACGTTATAGTTCCCCCATAATAATGTTAGATATAAAATATCTTATATACCAATTTATACAGAATGAGTTCTTTTAGTGATACTAACATTAATATATTATTTCCATACCTAAAACTTTTAATCGGCCTATAAGTTATTCCTGTTTGTATCTATCGACATCAAAAGTTGTACATGATCTAAATTGGGATACTTTTCTGGCAAAGCAAAAATTAGGGAATTACATAAATGATAAGATTAAATATTAATTGCTAATTTTTTCTGTTTACAACAAATTGAGTAGACTGAAAAAATTGCATTAGTTACACTGAATCCTGAAGCATGAAGGTTGCTTATTAAAGGTTAGTTAGACTGAAAAATTGGATATTCCTGCCAATGAAATGCTCACCATCTCGAATCTCCATTACAAGTGGTCTTGGGGAAACTCTACAGGGAATATAGCTAACCTAGTTTAGACTATAAAGGTTGAGTAGGGGAAGGAAATGGAATGGCTGTTGGTACGCTGATGAACCTAAGAACAAAAGGACATCAAACCCAGAAGACGAGGAACAAGAAATAACTGCAAGGAGGAGAAAGACGGGGTTGGAAAACAACCCCTTTCAATTTCCCTATCTCCAGAAGTGCTCTGAGATATATATAGTCTTACTGTACAATAGATATCATCATGACCTTTCTCAGACGACAGGGGTTGCGTGAGAAAATGTCAGTTGTCGACGACGCTAATCTTGAACAGTCCAGTGGATTTTTCTTTGACTGTTTTATGAAGCTAGTGTTTCTAGAATTTTTCTTATGGTGCAAATTAATGTTATATTGCTGTTAATATTTTATTTCGTACATTTTTCATACTTTCACAAAGTACAGTTCTGAGTTCGCAGTTTCTGGGTAGGATCCAAATATTAAGCTCATCCAAAGTAACCAAAAATAATCATGACTTATCATCTCTAATGCTTTATACGGTTTGGAGACTCAAAGGATTCAAAGAAACTAAGTGCCATAAAGAAATGATTACTTTATTTTATTACAGTTACTCTAGTACTTCTAAGGTATTATTTATATGTTCTTAAATATTAAATTCAACACCTGTTTGCAGTTAAGTTAAGCCTTTTTCGTTATATTGATATCCTTAACGTACATCATATCGGACGAGGAATGCAATCGAAGAAATGATGCTCAAATGATTCTAGCACACATAGAACTTAGAGCATTCGAAATTCATTTTTCAGGATAAGGTTTTAACCATAAAAAGTACTTATCCAGATAGCTCATTGATGGCAAAAACCATAATGGTCTACATTGCCTCCAAACGCCTTAAGCGATGTAAAATCTGTATTTTGACATTAAGTATTTCTAAATTGGCAGAATAATAGTTTAATACATATTTTATTATGCATAGCTTCGTTATTTAACTGAATACTTATCAGTTTCATAGTTCTGAAAATGGATTACAGAATTAACTAAAATAGTTTATCATAAATAAAAGTTATCTAGTTTTAGGAAATAATATTTTATAAGTAATGTGAAATACTAGTTATTCATTGTTTTGTTTGAATGGAAAGTTTTCATAATATTTTAGCCTTTTCAACTACTATTGCACAATCAATTTTAAAATATCAGTGCATCGTAGTTACTTTTACTGCAAAAACTTAGTACTATTCAGCTTTGAAGCCTGGGCTGACATACAAGTGTAGTCACTAGTTCTCCTAAACATCAAAATGCAGTATTCATTAAGTTGAACATAGTTTGATTTCCGTAGCTGATTCTCACACAGTCTTGCATCAGCTTTCCACTACCGAAATTATTCCTTTGTATCAGTTGTAGGAGACTACAGATGTATATCGCCAGGTGGAATAAGAATACAATGCTACAACAACTTCTTCTCATGGCATCTAATAACGTCAATTTCGTTTAACTGAGAGCACAACAAAACGTGGCAATAAAACGCAGACATTAAGTTAATGTATGTGGCTGTTGTATCATTTACTTATATGTACATCATTTTCAAGAACGTCTCTATTTGTTGGTAACATTTTACGTTATCTGAACCCGGGATAGATTAATTTGCTGGTTTCTTTGATAAAATAAAAAACACAACATTGCACTGTAGGTTCCTTTCCTCCTTTTATCATTGTATATATGTTTATTCGAGCAATGGGAATATGCAATACTTAATCCGCAATTGTTGCTGGAAACATATCTCTGAACTGCTGTACAATTCCAGATGACCCCGAAGTATGCTCTAGGGATATATCAAACTGAATTTTCAATAGCGCTTCAAGGAGACCAAAAAAGTCTCTCATTATTAGGTATTCTACATCGATCTAACCTTAACATGCAGTTTATAACGGACCTTTATTGGCTGGAGAGTTCATTGCTTTTACTGCAGGGATCCCAAATGTCCTTGGGAGATGTTGTGGCTTTGCTAAATACCTTGGTAGTTGTCTGTTTTATCACCGCCACTCCCTAAAGGTCCAACCACTGTGACAGAAACCACGACACTACTCCTCCACGATACGATGCTTTATCAAAGTCTTAATGACGGGGGAGGGGGGAGGAAATGTCAGATAATAACGAGCCCTGCAGCTAAAGATTTCTCTTCTGGACTTTTGCCCAATCTGAAGAAGGAATTTACGAGCGCACAACACTCCTAATCGCACAGTAAATATGAAGACAGGATAATGACGTGCTGACGGCTGTTTATCCCGATAGAATCGTAACACGTCCAAACACTTCACATGTTCCAAAATATATTATTTGCAGTTCACTGAAAGCGTCCTTATTTTATGTTAATATTAATATTAGAGCTGTAATTACGAACCCACGTGCCAGAAACCAGATTTCAGTGTCTTCATTTGTATTATAACTTAATTGTACGGATGAATGAACAAATGCCTGTGTTCCGTAAGAAGCAATACTTCCTTCTTGGATAAACATTTGGATAAATACTTGTAGTACATAAGTGAGACAAACCTCATTGACCACACATGTGACTGTAAGGTCTGACAAAACAATGACTTAATGAGTGAAATAAGCAATATACGACAGTTTTTTTAACTTAGCACGCAATCTTCAGTGGATTATATATTACGTACACAAATGTTTTACTCAAACAACATTCTCTTGAACCACAAGGCATCCCATGACATTAAAATTACCATATACATTATATCTGCAGAATACGGTTACTATAAAATGAAGAATAGTAGGTAATCTAAGCTCAATCCTACATGTGGATTATAAAATTGGACTTTAGAAAAGTGATCATTGACTCACATCTGCAGAATTAGAAGCCATGCTGCTTATAACTGTGTGGGAAACAGTACACGTTCATAACGAATATATGCACATTTAATTTATTCAAAAGTTTATCAGTTTTTATGCTTTTAATTACAAATGGCCACTAATATATGGTGTATACTTCTGCAGAAATCAACTTATTCACTCGTGAACGGAATTAATATTTATTTATTATCCTTGTTTAAATCTAGATAAACAAAATTAACACCCACTTGGAGTTTACCTAGAAATAGAAGCCCCTGTATCATATTTTCTTAATGAATTACTAATAAAAATGAGCGATGCAAAGCGAGTCATTTGCAGCCAGTGACTGAAGAAGAGTTTTCTTTTAGTTGGTAAGTGTGACTGGGAGGGTACCGGACTGTAATCAATCAAAACTATGACGTACTGAAGACCCGCGTCTTCTGCTAGAGACAGACAGCGCCGATGAGTTTGATCAATGAGGCTTAATGGGGGACAACATGGGGACAACTAACGCTTCGAGCACTTGAGCAAATGCTTGGAAACATCTCGACCAGTTCCGCATTCAAGTCCTCTCGGCAATTCTGTAAATGTTCTCACACACTGCGTATGTAAAACATATAAATGTAGGTGGACCATTAAGTCATATTGTGGCGTACGCTTATCATTTAGTTTATATTTAAAATGTTTATGAGTCTATACGTTTTAAAATTTCACTGTTACAATTACAGGCACTAATTGGAAGTAACTGATCTATAAGCATTATTTATCGATAGATAATGCTTCTGTTTCTTACTTTACGTTTCTTTTCTAGCTATATCTTGGGTAATATAACCTTCATTTACCCAAAAAGTGATCACATTGTAAAGGACACTATAGGAATATCGTTGCAGGGGCTTAAGTAAGTGGAAAATATTCGTATAAATCTCAGGATTTGTTTCAAATCTTCAAATGCATACCATGAGTACTACAATTGACCACTGCATTGTAACAGTGCCTTAAATTTCAACGAGTCTTACCTGTTGCGTACATATTTTGAAACAAGATCATAACACTTAATACTGAGCACCTGATACAGCTGAACTCGTTTTTGGTTTACTTGCTGTCAAACAACTTAAGTGTAATAAAAAGTCGTTCCAGTAAGCGAAGTTATATCAAAGAATTTTCATTTAGATAATAAATGCAGAGAAAGCTTCAACCCTAAAATTATATTGTTGTTTTCTGACTGCCACTCGTGATTTAATTTATGTAATCTCATAAAACCAAATTGCAGAGAATCTCATTTGGCTGAACACTGGCTCAGAAGTCCAATCGTAATTGCGGTCTTATTAGGAACGATATCATTTAAAATAAATAGACTTATGAGAATGCAGTTTACAAATGAGATGAATGCTAATGCGGGATCATAGAGTTTAAGTGTTAACGTTGATAGCCTGTTTACTAATAAGTGATTGTAACCAATCTTAGTGAAATTCCGCTGTGCGAAATGGAAGTGCAAAGAGTTTAAATGCTGGCCTTGGCATTTTGTTTACTACTGTGTAATTACAGTCCTCTCTGATTTATTTATTTTGTAAGAAAAGAGTGAAAAGTATTCACGCAGTGGTTCTACCTTGTTTTGTCATCTCTGGATAGAAGGTTTTTTGACGTACAACTGAAACCCCTGCTGGATAAGCTTCCAGCACAACAGCAACAATTGCTCTCAATTAGCTTCGCTAGCTTATTATTAATGAAAACAAGATTTCTGAACGATTCTTAAAATTATCGGTAAGATAAGAACCAATCTACATATTATCACCCTGGAATTTTACTTTCATTTCAGAGAAAATACATTAAATTCTAAGAAGTAGGTCTGTCCATATATTTGTCTTCATGCATATTAGACCTTCTCTTTCATTATTTCATTTTGAAACTGTACAAGGGGGGTTATTAGAAAGGTGGTTCTAGAGCGCCGAAGGTACATCGGCGAGATGGCACTGCGTAAGGTAATGTGATATAGGTGGGCGGAAGATCACATTAGCGGCAATTACCTGCTGCGTCCGGTCAAAACTTTCACGCAATCTCAGACAATAATGTAGAGAAGGGGAAGCCAGTTGCAAATGACATTTCAGAAACTGTCACGCTTCAAATACAAAGTGATGAAAAAACAGTTTTGTAATTTACCTTGAGGGTAGTAACCATCATAATAGTAAACATGGTGTATTTCCTATCCCACATGTGCCGTTTCATTACATAGGGTTGAACAAAGTTGTGCCCCTTTCACTTTCTCTGCCAGAGAAGGTAGAGGAAGTATTGCACTCTACCCAAAAATTTTAACCGATTTTACCCGAAATTCACATTTTTAGACTAGCCTGAATTTATCAAGAGAGTATTTTTAGAAAAAATATCCAGGTCAATGCCTGCGTGTGCGTAACTATAGTTGCGCTGCTCGAACCGTTCCATGGCTTTATCTTTGTTAATACAAACCTCTCAGATAACGCACTGATTATTCTTGTAAGAGTGAGTGGGGAACTGCTGCGCTTCCCGACACTGTGCTAAGCACCAATGAGCGCGTCCCTTCAGCCAGTGGAATTCTCAGGAATCACAAATAACAGATACATGTTCACTCCACGTGGAATAGATTAGATTAGATATTTTATTGTGCATATTCCAAAATTTTACAATTTATAATTTTTGGCTACATTTGTCTTTACCTTGCTACTACCTTGGCTTTCATGACACCCTGGTCTTCTTCTTTGCCAGGTAGCTTAACCTTCATGCCTCCTTGTTACTTAATTAGTCCCATTCTTCCCCCTCATCTTCCTTTCTTATATTCTTTACATTTCTGGCCAATTTGTCGTTTACTTTCTGCAAGAACTCACCAATGCTTCTTACCTTCTTTTCCTCCCTGCCCGTTAACAATTTTATAGCTACTATCCTCTTCTCCACTTTCTCCCATTTTCCCTCCCAAACCTTTTTTCTCTCCACATTGCAACCTTCTCGCATTCTGTTACATAGTGTTCTATGCTTTCTTTTCCCCCACATAATTTACAAATTCTCTTTTCCCTACCTCTTATCACTCTTAGAAATATTGTTCCTGTTCTCATCCATGCTAACCCTTCTCTCTCTTGCCTATTGCAGTAATCTACATATGCTTCTCGTTCCCAATTTATTTCTATTTTTCATATTTTCTAGACTTCCCCATATTTCCTGTCTTTCTATATCTTCTATTTTACATTTTACCAATTTACTCACATCGCTTTTATTCTTTTTCTCTAATCTCCATATATCTCCCATTCCTTTTTTTCCACAATTCCCTCTATCTCTGCCCAACAACTATTTGAGTTAACTAATCCTTTTTGCTGTCTCATGCATAATTTCATAATTTCTCCTTCTTCTTTGGCCAAACACCTATACCAACATTTTATTATTCTTTCCATTATTATCCCATTTCTTCTTGTCTTTCCTAATTCTACTAAAGCTACTTCCCTAGGTGCTGATCTTGGTATGCCTAGTAGGTATAAAAAAGGCCGTTTCTCGCAACAGCATGTGGCCTCTAGAGTTTAGCAGAACTAGACCAGATCGATGTTCAACTAAGCTACTGATTCTTAAAACAGAAGAGAACTCTAATTTCAGCTCACAGTGAACATTTATCCCAGCTTATGCACGTACATCAGTGAGAATAAAGAACCAGAGATCATAGACCGTACACCTACAACTCGTGATAAAGCTCTGGAGTTATGCTCAGAGGTAAGATTATCAGCTGTTCCAAAATAGTACACCGAGCTAACCATTAAAATTCCGTTAGTGGAAACGTTTTTATTTGTGCATGTGTCGAGCAGGGTATCATTAGTCGGGGGGTGGTTTCGGTTGCAACTGTTTTCAACAGCTCACTCTAAAGAAGATAATGGAAGTTGTGTAGGAAATCTCCACCCCTTTTCTTTCTTGCAACTTTGTAATTACTGGATCCAGATAAGAAAGGAGCTACGAAAATTAATTCGCTACACAAAGATCTGGATCGTGGGTGGTCTCCAATATAGCAACACCTAGGGGCATATCTGTCACATTATTTGAATAAGTGCACCCGCAGAGCGCACACCTGAGCGAGTGAGCTTGTATATGGATGTATTGCGTTGAAAGAGGTTGTTTGTGATATTTACCCTTTATATATACATATACGGGGGCTGTTCAATAAAGAAGGTTCATAATTATTTTACGGTCATAATTTTTCGCACTAAAATTCAATATTATTATATTCTCTTAGCTTAATATAAAACAAACACGTCGCAGTAGTTTCACTGTTGGTACTGGTTCCCGCCTGTGAGAACCAGGTAAGTTCAGACATGTTCAGTATCGCCTACCGCTGCAATGGAGGTAACATGCAGTTAAAGTTGATGTTAGAGGAAGATCCAGAGTTTCTTTCAAACGTAATCACTGCTGATGAAACTTGGCTACATCATTTTGATCCTGAGAGCAAACAGCAAAGCTCAGTGTGGAATTCTCCTTTATCACCAACCCCCCCCAAAAAAGCAAAAGTGGTTGCTTCTACTGGGAAAGTTATGGTCATCTCATTTTTTAATATTCATGGAATGGTTTATCAGCATGTTGTACCTTCACACAAATCAGTAACTGGACAATACTATAGGAATGTCCTGAAAACATTGCAAGTCCATATCAGGCGCAAAAGACCACATTTCCATGAAGCAGGCTGGATGCTGCACCACGATAATGCGCGGCTTCATATTGCCAATGTTGTTAAATATCTTGCAAAAATAAACGTGAAGTGCATCCCTCACCCCCCTATAGTCCGGATTTAGCCCCATGTGACTTTTTTCTATTCCCTAACTTGAAGAAACGCCTTCATGGGAGGTATTATCCATCATCAGAAAATGTGTAGTGTTTAACGCCCGCCTTTACTACATAAGGCACCGCAGACGGTGACACTTTTGATACATGAGATGAAGATGGAGCACCGGTGGAATGAAATGGCGGGGGAAACCGGAGATCCCGGAGAAAACCCGCCTCACTTTGTGGTCGTCTGGGATCGAACCCAGACCATCCATCATCAGAAGCAGTGGTGAAGGCTGCGCAGCCGATTTTGAAGGAACTCTTAAAAACAAATGGTTTCCAGCATGTCTTTGAAGACTGACAGAAATGCTGGGAAAAGTGCATCGCATTCAGGGGAGACTATTTTGAGAAGGATCTTCAAAATTATGAGGATGAGTAAAGGTACGTTTTCGAAAAAAAAAAAATTGTGATCATTCTTTACTGAACAGCCGTCGTATATTTACAGTGTATAAAATACTATGCTTATAAATTCAATAATACAACTCCATCTAAAACATGCCCTAAACATCAAAGCTCTTGGTATACCAGTTTAGATGTTATGACCCAAGGCAAATATATTTATTCTTGAATTTTCACGCACCCGAATCTACTCTTTATAAGAAAACTACTCCTTATTTTCTATTTCCCCCCCCCCCCAAAAAAAAAAGAATCTGTTACAATGTCATATACTGATGTATAAAATCTATAAGGTAAAACAAAAGCAATCTGTTCTTTCACACTTAGCCGCGCCGTGGCCGAATCGTTAGACATATCGACTCTTACCAAAGAATCCGGGTAAGATTTGTGGTACACAAAATGGCGTAGGGACGATTGCTCTCCGAGTGCTCCGGTTTCCCCCGCCGTCTCATTCTACCGGTGCTCTATCTTCATTTATGTATCTTCAGTATCACCGCCTGCGGTACCACATGTAGTAAAAGCGAGTTTAAACATATACCCCACCACCATTGTACCTTAACTTAATGCGAATATTCTTAAGGTCTCCATTCTAATTGCATTTGTTGGCGTTTTGCATTACTTGTAAATCATAGGCTAGAGACAGAAATTTACCACGTGAAAAGTACAGAAAGCGTTAAAATACACAACTTACCTAAAAAATTGTCGCGTTAATCATACCCAAGGTATTCTTTGCTATTAGTTTGGGTTTTAAATGCTTTAGACATGTTTGAAGCACATAGTTACATTCTTTTGTGTTTCGGGATGCCATACAAACATTTTACTATACCTTCAGACTTGTCTACGTATAATAAATTTCTGTTTCTACAAATTAGCATTAACAATAATGAAGCTTTTTAAGGGATTTAAATAAAAGGGTAGGTGATATAGGTTAAGAAAGCTATGTGAATGTAACATATTGAATTATTTACCTTACTTTTTCTGTTTTCTTTCCCACAGCTATTACTTGTACCTCTGAGCGTTCATGATGAAAACGTATTTAATTTCACATTATTTTTATTTAAATTTCTGTCTTTAGAACAATTACAGGCTCTTTCTCAAAAACATTTCCTGTTGCTTCTAAATGTTTATTTGTATAAGGAAATATTTATTCTTCTAAAACATAGGATTCTTAATAAACATGATTTTAATGTCATGTTGGCACGTTGGCCATAGTAGCTTAAGGGTTAGAGCGGCTGGACGGCAACCAGAAGATCCGTGGTTCAAATCCCGGCTATGGCACTGAATTTTTCAGTCTGACTCTATCTCTCCATACTTTAGCCTACACACGGCCAGTGTGAAAGAACAATTAATTTCTATAAACTGAAATGTGTTAAAATATGTTAAAAACAACATTTGGGCAGTATATTTTATAATAAAATGTATTAACAGAAAGCATAACTATTCTTTTACATGGAAACAGAAATAAATCCAATGTTAAAAGATTGCATAGACTGAAATACGTATGCTTGAATTGGCTTCTTGTGCCTTATAAGACGCACAGTAAAGGAAACGCACTGACCAGGTCTAGTGTGCTAGGGTGTATAGTTTACCTCTACAGGGTAACAGTAGCCGACCAAGCAAACACAGAGCCATTAGTGTCGTCCGGTAGGAACCACTCCCACGGAGTTCCATCTATCGGTCACCCACCCACCCAGTCCAAGACAAACGGGAATATGCCCCCCGAGTTAATTGGACTCGCAGGAACGAGATCTGTAATGCAATTCAGATTAATCAAAGGCTTCGAAGGAGTGTCAAACTTCAAACGTGAAACGCTTATAAAAATGAGGTCATTAACAGTTGATGCAAACGGAATGCTTAAGTTTCCATATTCATTTAATTGCGTTAAAATTTATTACATAATTATACCTTAGTGGGCAGACTATTCATATTTGTAGAGTCGCGGGAAAGAGAGATACTTCCGTGATTGTATACCAGATGTAACCCCTGGGAGTAAAGACTCGTTACTTCCTGACCGAATTAGGGTCACTAATATTCACCTAATTTCTTGAACCACCAATAATTTTAAGAAAACAGTACCAAGATAATCAAGTTAAAATAAGATAAAACAAGGGATGGTGATCTGTTGGTAGTATGCCAGCTTCCAAATTCAGATTTACGGGGTTTGATTCCCGGCTGGAGGATCAGAACTGTTGTTTAGCCAGGAGTATTACTCATCGTCCTTAGACTCTGGAAATATGAGTGAAGTTGTAAATGCACATTTGTGTATCTGCGTGTATGAATTCATTAATACATTTTATGAAGAAAACTCAACGTAAACAAACCCAAAGGTCTAAAAGTAGACCAATGCCGAGGAGCAATTGCTCTGAAGGAAAAATGAATGGTGCCAATAATAATAATAATAATAATAATAATAATAATAATAATAATAATAATAATAATAATAATAATAATAATAATAATAATAATAATAATAATAATAATAATAATAATAATAATAATAATAATAATAATAATAATAATAATAATAATAATAATAATAATCATAATAATAATAATAATAATAACAATAATAATAATAATAACAATAATAACAACAATAACAATAACAACAACAATAACAATAACAATAACAACAACAATAACAATAACAACAACAATAATAATAATAATAATAATAATAATAATAATAATAATAATAATAATAATAATAATAATAATAATAATAATAATAATAATAATAATAATAGTAGTAGTAGTAGTAGTAGTAGTAGTAGTAGTAGTAGTAGTAGTAGTAGTAGTAGTAGTAGTAGTAGTAGTAATAATAATAATAATAATAATAATAATAATAATAATAATAATAATAATAATAATAATAATAATAATAATAATAATAATAATAATAATAATAATAATAATAATAATAATAATAATAATAATAATAATAATAATAATAATAATAATAATAATAATAATAATAATAATAATAATAATAATAATAATAATAATAATAATAATAATAATAATAATAATAATAATAATAATAATAATAATAATAATAATAATAATAATAATAATAATAATAATAATAATAATAATAATAATAATAATAATAATAATAATAATAATAATAATAATAATAATAATAATAATAATAATAATAATAATAATAATAATAATAATAATAATAATAATAATAATAATAATAATAATAATAATAATAATAATAATAATAATAATACATGTAACTATACAAAATCATTGCCCTGATCATTTTAAGAATCGTTTCAGACATACTTTAATATATTTTACCTAAAATGAAATCAATTAGATTCTGAGTTGGTCTTAAACTCAAGGTGGTCAAGTGTATGCTCTTGGGATTCCTGCAGTGAGAGTACCTGTATAGGGAATCGAACTTATGTTACCTTGCATGACAGGCAGCAACAATGTGGATAGCCTGTTCTTCATCCAAGTTTCAAGTTTCGGGACCACTCTGGATCATACTTCTAGTAATTCTGTAGGAGCATGTAAATGTGTGTCGGTTTTGTAGGCAGCTTATATTGAGTATTTGGTGTATTAATTCTTGCCTTAATCCTTTACACATCTTGACATTTAGTTCCATAAACTATTACACATTTTTAAACGCTCTGTAGCATGTTACAATATGAGCAGAGAAAGGATTTCATTTGAGTTCACTTACTTTGAAAATTAACATGGTTTCTAATAATAAAACGTCAAGGTTGGACTTTAAATTAACTGAATGTATATCCAATTTGTATTCATTATCGTAGTGCTACATAAAAGGCAGGCCGAAATAAATTTAGCTTGATCAAATAGCAGAAGTGTTTTTCCCCTAGACGGGGGAAAAATATTTATATTCTGTTTATGAGATAAATTAAAGGTTCTAAAGGTTTTAATTTCGTTGGTTTTATTTTTAATATGAGGAACCGCATCTCCAAAGGGAGCATATTTAAGAACGCCAGTAAAAGGTCCTGACTCTTTCATTTCGATGGAAATACCAACTTGCCTTTGATATTGTCAACCATTCCTCCGCTTTAAACATGAAGGTATTACGGAAAGAGACAATATGATGCAAATGGCAGGGGTGGCATTAAAGTGATATAGCTGGACTAACGGAGTTTTAGGTTTTATTTGCTTTAATGCCTTTCATTCAAGAATGATAAGCTTAGTTTAAAACGAGAATCTTGTGACAAATCTCTGTAGCTTCCCTGGCCTCTCTCTGCCCGATTTTTAATTGCTGCAAAATCGAAAAGGGGAACTGATACGTATTTACATCACAGATGTAAATTTCCAAGCATAGTACATAAGCATGTTCAAGTCGGTTTATTTTCTTATAATGCATTCAGTACAAGTATTTCTTCCCAGCCAAAACTGCTTTATAAAGATACTAAATTATTGGCCGCAAAACCCTGGCAGCAGAAATCTGAATTTTTCCCTCATTATATTATAAACTTTGAAGCGGCTTTTTATGTTTTAAGAATTTCCAGCTTTAAATCGTTAAAAAGTAATTCATTTCTAATAAAAATCTTAAAAATGAATGAGTCCAGTTTTTGATCCGCTGTTAGAATTGTTCAAAACAGGTTAATTTTGCAAATCGCATTACTATTTTCCTTACATTCAATATTTATTTATTGTCATTAAGATATAGATATATTTCGATTTAGGGAATATTATAAAACAAAATCGAATAACTCTTTTATTGATATTATTGTTTTGGGGGGAAATTTTTAAAATTATAAGAAGGAATCTTTTCCAGTAATTAAAGCACGTTAATTATATGGTATAATTAAGCACAAATTAAGAAACTCATTACCAATATTTCTATACTTAAGAATTTGGGAATTTCTCTACAAAATTTGAAGTGTATTGGACACATGTTTTGCATCGGTGGAACATTTTGAGTACATAAGTATGTAAAGAAAACATAAATTGAGAAAAACAGCTTTCTAAAGACTCTCCGATCTTATCATGCACATTTAAAACTCGGTAAAGTATTTTGTAATCATTCGTAACAGAAATACAAATTATAAAACAAGATGATTAGTTTCTGATAATATACCCTCAAGTAAAAAGTTTTACCATTTCTAGAATCCATTTTTGCTTTTCACCTAGGTGTACTTTTAAAGAAATCGCCGCCGGGATATCGCAGTGATTTCGTTCGCGGCTCCCGAGAAAAGGGTCCCAAGTTTGATTTCTGGATCTGGGGTTGGCGATTTTAAGTCGCCCTATCCACGCCTTGACCTCTATTTAGAACATGTGAAGTGTCCCCTATGCCCAACGTGGTTCGGAGTCCACGGTATAAGCTATAGGTCCTCTCACCTCAACGTCATCCTATCACCCTATCATTGGAGGTAATGGGTTCGCCCTCTGGGTGCCTCCACTTGAGAAATGGGTCTGGTCATCACGTGGTGGGGCGAGGTTACCCCGAAGGCCAAGTCTGCCACATGGGGAGTGTTGGTAACCATCTATTCCACACAGAAACTTTATTCCACACAGTTGTGGAGGGTTCATAATAAACCAGAAGCTGTATATCAGCCAAAAGTTTTATTTTTTTCGTTTTGCATTTGTTGTAATACGCTAGCTAAATAATTCTAAACTCACACCACTTAAATAATCCTTATGATTACTCCTATTTTGCCATCATGAGTGAAAGTTGAGATAAATAATAGATTTTAAGTAAATAAGCGCTCTTTGCGAATCTGGTCGGTACTTTATTTGGGTATACTTTACACAGTCATATATGAAGTCGCTTTTCCCTTACTTAGTAAATCTTGGATCACATATATAGTTTATACTGAGTGTAATTTGTAGGTACATATTTTTGACTCCACTGTATTCGTAGTCCACTGAAAATGGAAATGTGTGAAAGTATATCGAAAACAAAAATGTGCAATCTGGACTCTCTCTTCTATAGGTCCAAGTTTGACAACAAAAGCTTATATGCCTGAAATTCCGAATTATTCGCTAACAATATGTAATATTTTAGATATTTTGGTGTTTAAAACTTACATAAATATGTAGCTTTTGTCTTCTTTTCCCCTTCCTTCTTATACACCTACTTCATTTTGTTTGTTTTTTAACTCTAAATATTGGAGCTCAGTCTGCAACCGCAATGTGGAAATGGTCCTTGAAAGTAATGATGTCCATAATCCAGTTTTTTCATTTAAAACGTACACCCCTGACACAAACCAACCCATGAAAACACTTGCTATTGAAAAATATTAAAAAAGTAACATGGTAATGCGGACGTCATGGTTGTATGAAATTATTTTAATAACGTGCTTCATTGAATGTTCCCCATGTATATATGAATCTGAAGATACAAGAGCATCTCTTTTTCTGTCTCCCCCTCTCTTTCTTTCGATGATATTGGCTGACATTTTTATAGAGAAAATCCTCCCTAGATATGTCCGCTGAGATCAGCGAAGGTAATCCCATGGATTTTGAAGACTACTGGGGGTCGAGGAAAAAAACCCAGATTTTAAAATTAAAGCTGTCAACTGGGTTATCAACCGCAGCAGTGTTTATGCAGCTAACTTAAAAAAGAGCAATCCGCAAGTTGCTTTTCATACGAGTGACGTTGCTAATCTGCGATGTTTTAATTTCATTCTGGATTCATTACTTTTATCGCTTGTACTTTATTTGACAGTTCTTTTATAACGAAACTGTCATAGTTATGAAATTATTTTTCTAATAGAGGTTTGAGAAATGCCATGCTTGCAAGTGGTCAAATTGCGTGCAATGACACGTCAGATTAACTAATTATGGAGTGCATTACCTCTGGAACTATTTAAAATATAGGAATAATACTTTAAAGGATCTACACTTATTAATTAATATATCTTTTAGGAAACACAATTTTTTCTTAATTACAAATTTTTAACGATCCTTTATCACAATTAATTATTTAAAACTTTACCAATAAGCTCAATAGCACCAAAATTGCTCAATAATAGAATTGAGTTGACTTAAACTTTTCATTAATTTATACGGGTATTAATAGCTACCTAGGAAATGATTCATTTGTATAAAAGGTGTTATTTACAGAAACAACTGTTGAGGGAAAAACTCGAATGCATTTGCAATGAAGCAAGCATTTTTGGCCATGGTTAGTACTGGTACCAATTTGCAGAGTCAAATTTCTTCTAAAGATGAGCTTGTATGAATTATGACTTTTTTCTGTGAAGTTGTATGGAATCCAGATTACCAAATATTTGGTGCAGTATAGGTAATTCTCAAAGATGTGTTTAAAGTGCGACTAAGCTTCGCCAGAAAATAACTTACCACACGAAAATGATAAAATATAACTTTTGTCATTTCGTTTTAGTCTATTTTTTGTTACTTATACACAAGAGCAGACTCACCCATTCTCTCTCAAGATCTACATGCATGTGATTATTATTTCCAAGAAATGTTGGATGGAAAATTTACGTAAAAATTTCTCACACAGTTAACGAATTAGGGCAGTCCCTCAATATTCGGCGGAAAACAATAAACGGCACACGTTTTATACTATATTGTTTTGTTCAAAATGTGTCAGGTTTGTATAAATACACTGTAGAATCCTTTCAAGTGCTTTTTACGGAAGAAGATAATTGTAACATATGCATATTGTTTCGCGTCGTTAGCATTATTAACTAGGGGAAAAATAGCGAGCCGGTTTGGCGCTCCTACACGAACAGATTCGTAAGGCAGTGTCATGCGGGTCGCTTCATTCAAGAGAAAGCACTACTATACAAAATATAATCACTCACATTTGGACTCTAGGCTTTGAGAACCCGAATGGTATATGCTACAAATATATTTAGTGGCTTTGTGAAATCCAAAATCGCGATGAAGAAAGCATTTCTTCTAGCACATATCTTGCGAACTACTTGACTCTTAAGCGAAGGCCACTTGTGCACATGACGAAGTGTACCTTCGGCTAATAATGAACTTTCTGCAGTTCTAAGAGATTTTATTGGTGATCTAGAAGCAGATGATAGCGGAATATGGTAACAGTAGTGTTCGAAGATCTGAAATAGTAAGAGTTAAATGATGAAGCCTGGGACTCAAATACTTACAATAGTAAGTCGCCTCAAACGTGTATTTCGAATGCGAGAGACCCTAGTGGTCTACTGGGGAAATATACGAGTCAAATGTAGAATGTTATGACATGATGGCAAGTTGGCTACGGTAGCTCAATAGGTTACAGCAACTGGACGGAAACCAGGAAATCCGTGGTTCAAATCCCGGCCGTGGCATTGAATTTTTCATGTTGATTCTAGCTACCAAAATCCTTAGCCTATATGTGGCTGGTGTGAAGAAATGATTAATTTCCATCAATTAACTAAAATAACACATGGAATTTTTAACTGAGTATGGTGAAGATCACACATGACACGTTACACTAAATCTAATTACGTATCTAATATATATGCGCATGGGATGTGGCTTGTGTGCGCACTATCAAATTCAACTAAGTATTTCTGGTTTTAATTCTTGGATATCTATGTGTTTCATGTCCCCAAGAGGTGAAGCTGTTATAAATCGTTCCTCTTCATTCTAGCCAACTACAATTAATGTACACGTATCCGTAATTTATCTTTCTCACATTTCCTTAAATTGGGAAGACTTTAAAATTATTGTGAAAAATAATCTTGTGTTTGAAATTGTGTTCATATAGTGAAACAAACTGCAGATTAGTTTTCATCTCTGATACGTTTAATTGTTCATCTCTCCCTCTCTTCTTGGACGCATGCGGTAAAGAGAAATGCGATAAGCAAAGCATAAGGGAGAGACAAACGAAAGGGCTGAAGAGCAGCAGGATTACTAATCCACATTGCCACATGATGCCAGTTGATCTCTGTATCAGTGTGTTGATTTATCTGGTGCTTCCCTAGGGAATTAATTAGCGCTCCACGTGGGTGTGAAGGGTCGCATTGCTACATTAATAATGACCACTACACAATTAGTACCGAATTAAGTAGCAAATGTGATAATGATAAGTGATATTTTAAAGTGAATTTTCTTAAAACACGTTCAGATGTGGCTTTGTCATTGCTTTATGACAAAAGATGTTATAAAAACTTCTATCAGATCTTCCCCGCTTCAAATCTATCAAGAATTAGTTTACTCTGTTTTCAAAGCTATATCAATGTTGACACATCCATACCGTACACATTAAGGCACATTATTAGTATTCCTTCTCCATTCAGTCCCCTTTTTCAAATTCTTTTCTTTCAATCTGGTTCTTTCTCTAGATTAACTATTTTTTACCTTTCCCTCGGTCCAAAACTTATGTGCTCTTTTCTGACATTGTAAGAAGTGTCGTAACATAGTAAGTTACTATCTGAGATCTTATCTTTAAACTTATTTAGTACATAAGGAAAGAGGAAGCTATGAAGGGGAGGAAGACATGGTAGACATGTCACAGAGACGCACTGAAGTCCAAATAATTTCAGGCTCGAAGAACTCTCCCGTGCTGGAAACGCCTAGAGAGAGTATGAACGACCTGTTGACCAAACAACCCTCTAGTACCCACAAATAAGGCTCTTCCTTTGAACAAAAAACATCCACGTCATCTGTCCGGACGACATGTACTACGAAATAGAGAAGCACATCTGAAAGATGAGTAAGAAACGGAATAAAAGAGAAATTATGAAAATGAAACCGTGACAGTTGGGAAATTCCCGCAACATTCACCTATCGCCTATGGACAACCAAGGAAAAGCCCAAAGTCAAAGAGGATGGTCGACGGGAATCGATCCCAGGAACCTCCTGAGTGTAAGTCATCTCATTTTTTAACTCTACACTAACGGAAGTAACTGTGTATCTGCTCTCACAAAATTGAGAAAACAGAACATTATGCTAACAGGAAGTGACCATATCAACCGGAAGTTGCAAATAAATCCTGTTACGAAAGTAGAACACTTACACTTTGATCCAGTAAAAAATGATGTGTATAGTTCTTGTCATTTTTACATAGTGTGACGCAAAACAGAGACGTTGTGTTTGGCACACGTGTTATGAGTGCGAGGACTAAAAGACAGGAAAACATGTGTTTTGCAAATTTATTGTTCCTTTCTGCTCCGTCAAGACATTTTGTTTGGTTTAAACCTCATCTCATCTTTCCACACGCTATTTGTGAAGTATGTCACCGAATGTATTAACAAATAGGAAGATCAATAGAACATAATTGAAGCACTGAAATAACAAAGCAGTTCCAATCCCATCAGAATCGTCCTCGCTCACTCAGCTCACCAGGTTTTATCAGACCTCATAACTGACAAAATTCAGGAAAGGCTTTTTTAAATTACGCTGTAACGTTTCCTTTCCCAACAATTACTTCATTTTATGTGACACCATCGACCTCGTGAAGTACCGTATGTGCTAAGGAAAAGGTAGAACTTTTTGAAATTGCTTCCCCAAAAATTCATTTTTAGACTTACTAAAGTGTTTAAAAATGTTTAAATTAATTTTTGGTAGATACATCCCTAAGTAAATAAAATATGTAAAATATAAAGTAAATTAAATTTTTAATAACATAAAAATAAAAATCAATATAGATTTAAATTGTTAGCAATTTCAAAGCACCCTCTAACTTTAGGCGTTTTGTAGTGTTTTATGTGTTAGGTGTGGCCTTTGAGGATAATTATTTGCTTTTGAAGAAGTATATGAAGACGAGGTTTACTTTATTTAATTAGAATTGTCTTGTTTTAATTACAAGCTGTTCGAACTGGTATCATTTACTATCATGACAAGGAGTTTGTATGAGTTTCTTTGTTCTATTTGGTCTCGTTTTTAACATTCAAAGTTGATTTTCTTTCTCGTACGCTTTATTTAACAGCGCAGACCTTAGAAAGTGCACATTATATAAACTAATTATGTTACTGTTTTATTTATTATCTTCTACTGTTGATGTAGCAGGCATTGCATTCCATCCAAAACGTCTATCGCTACACTTTCCACATTTCATTGTGAACTCTTTAAAATCTTAACAAAATGAAAGAAACATAGATGAGTAAATATGTAATATATTTAAACATACAGGATTAAGGATTATCAGACGAACATTTTAAAGATAAATGCAACATAAATTACCATTGGCATAGAAGTTTTTCCATCGCTGCCTTTGTTTGTTCAAGAACATTTATAATTATTTGTATTTTAGCAGATTAGTTATTTTTATATTACCAGAAAAAGAAATTGTGTGAATATTATGTTAAAAATTTGACAGTCCCTGTACATTCTTATTAAGTATAACTAGAAAACCGTAAGAGACAGGCAGAGTTCAGGAAACGAAATTGTAGCATAATTTTTTTAATATTTGTCATTGTTCATTTGGATTTTCCAGTATTTTAAGCAGTCCACTTGTCAGTGATTTTATTTGTCTTTTGTTTATTACGTAAAGAGATGTCTTGTCAGGAGCGAACACTTGACTGTCATATTAGCGTCCATCATGCTATCCTCTATCTACTACAAATGTTTGTCAACACTTAATAAGTTGAAGAACTGACAAAGTTTTTGAAGAGCTCTCATTCATAATATATTTTTATTATTTTTTTAAATGCGGTAATAAATCCACATAAATATGATTTTATTAACCTTTGTTGTTTATGGATTAAAGCATGACTGAGGAAAATTGGCATATTCGATTATTTTTCAGTATATACGTCTTTTTGTGGTGCGAAAGGTTGAATCCGTCTGGATACATCTGTACTAATAAGAAATTTTAAACCAAACTGTGGCGTTAATGTGATGAACTTTCTGTGTTAAGTATAACATCCATTGTGACATTTATAATACCGGTTTGTTTCACAAATATCTGCCATTACGTCATCTTATATGTGTATATGAACGCGCATAACTCTCTTCACGGCATGGAATGGAGAGCAAAGAGAAAGTGGGGGAGGAGCAAAATAAAGCAAAAATACACAAAGGCAGCACAAACAGTGACCTAACATTAGCAGCATGGAGCCTGCAAATATCGCTGAGGGACCAAGTTGTGACTGCAATTTCCTGTAAAATGTTTTGAGATGACGACGGCGACTACGATGATTTCTCAGTGCGACACCAGAGCAAACAGAAATTCATCATCTCAGGAGGGTGGACATCGCGTCAGGAGGGAGACTGAGTAAACAAGAACAATACTCCAGCACATTGCCGTAGAAAGGTGTAGTCCTCGCTGGAATATATCACATGCGGATTTTCTATCATTATGTCTTGCCATGGGTAAATTTTAACTACTGATAGATGGTTTAGTACTTCAGAACAAAATGTGTAACAGAAACAATGTCACCTTTGTTCGTAATAGGTAAATAAAGCAGTCTCTCTAAAAACTGGACACAGACGTGAAAAGCACATGAATAACGACCCTAAACTTTTTATATTTGAAATTGAATAAATAAAATTTACCAATAATTAACAAAAGTTGTTAAAGGATAACCGAAGGTCTAATATGATACTGGCAAACAAACTTTCTTTGCCCACTACCAGTTTACATACCTACATTAAGTAATAAAAACTGATGCAGTAGATTCATCAGATGCACAACGATAGTGTTAAATCTATGCTAATTGGGCAAAGTTCAAAATGCGATGCCCTTAAACAATCCTATAGTTACTTAGCTCTGCATTAAGATATATATTTTTAGATTCTGCATCTTAAACCTCTAGTTTCCCTTTTTTGACTGAAGGAATCTTTACTTGTATGTATAGGATATCCACTATTACCGGCTCTTTCCATAGAAATTGCAACCGACGGCGCTGGTGAATGCGTTTTCCATATTCCAGAAACTCCAGTCCTACAAAATTTTTACTTATCAAAATAACTTCTGCATCTTACAACGGAACTATTATTATGCTTATACCTGTATTCGCTTGAGACTTTGGTGGTATCATCTCTGCTCTATGGGGGCATATGTGCCAAACATCTTCTGCGGTATAGAACCGCAGCGCCCAAAACTGAAGCCTGAAAAGTGCTGCATACGAGCACTTCCAAATATTGTTGGACATCCCTTGTGAGCTCTCTGTCAGCGATCCTTACGCATGCCACGTGTATACCGCTGCCCGCAGGGGTAAACAATTCCTCCCGTACAATGGTGTGTTATGGCTACATGTTCCTACTTGTTCTGGACTCATTTTCGGATACTCCCAGCTATACTTCAACTTTTGGCACATAGGCCCTACATAGAGCAGAGATGATGTTATCAAACTCTCAAGCGAATACAGGTGTGAGCATAGTGATAGTTCCCTTATTAGAAACAAATACTTATTTGAAACCATTTACTTCAATGAAACGGTCTTTGCTTATTCTTGCAGGACATTAACTAGTCGATAGTTTTTCTGCTTTCAAATTCTTAGGGAGTTGATCCGATAGCTTGATGTAAAAGTAACATGAAATCCTTCAACCCAGCCCACATAATCTGAGTCGAGGGCCACGTGGACAAGGCGATTTGCGGGAGAGGCTTGGTTTCGTATCCTGACGCACACAATACCGTATTAACAGAAGGCACCATAAAGAGAAAGAGATGGTGCTAGACCACAATCCCTTTCGACATTTGAAAGCCTCATTAGCCAGCTACTGATGATGCTGCAAGGCTTCAAACCGACCGCAGAGCAAAATGATCGCGTTCTACTGCCTAGGTTTAACGTCATTTCCAGCGTCCTTTAATGTAATCCGCATAACTTTCGTATAGTCATGTGGTTTGGATTTTCTACGCGCTAGAGATTTCTCAGAATATATTTTGAGCTCTTCTTTCATCATTCGAAGGCGAATATTAATGTGTGCCTTTGCTCGACTGAATTGTATAGTGCAACGTTACAGTTGATTATGAAATTAATTAATAGTAATTTACCTCCGTAGGCAAACTTCCTTAGACTTAAAGGATGGTGCAATAAGACAGTAAAAATTTGCCTTGTAGAAACTATTATGAGATCGCCAAAGGAATTCTACAAAATCTTCTGCAGCTTTATTTAGGAAATTTGATTACTTAAGCACAGTGTGGCATGAGTTCGAATAGAATGAGTAAGAAATGGAGTAATATAGAAGTTTTAATAGTGTTAGAGCGCAATCCATATAAACCTGAACTATTTCAATAGGTCATAACCAATAATAGGGCACACGTGTAACTTTGGGAGAATATAATACACCATAGGGAGAAAACATTACACTATTTACATCTCAGAGAGAACCTTGAAAGTGTCCTCCACCAGCATCTATCTATACATGTTTGCACTCGTCTCACCATATTCTCTGAAGCTTTATGGAGATGATATCGAATTTAGAGAAGGTTATTACCAGCAAGATGGAGCAACGTGTCATACATCCATACATCTTTGATAGTCGAATAATCTGAAAAGGTATGTGGTCCGCCAAATCTCATGACCTAACCTCACCGGAATTTTTCTTGTGGGGATATCTAAAAAATAGAGTGTAACGGCGAGGATACTCTCCGTAAAACTTCAGAGAATATGGTGAGGCGAGTGCAAACATGTATAGATGCCGGTGAAGGATACTTCCAACATTTTCTCTGAGATGTAAATAGTGTAATGTAATGTCCCAGTTGTGTATTAGGTTCTCCTAAAGCTGCACATGTGTCCTATTACTGCTTCAAAAGTTATGACCTACTGAAATGGTTCAGGTTTATATGGATCGCACTGCATTAAGTTTTAATGTAATTTATTTTTTATTTATTACTTCAGTTAAAGTCAGAAACAAGGGTTCACAAGGTAATTTCCTCATTTTGGACTATATTTTTGATCATTTTTCATTAGGCGGTAATGTAAAAATATATTAGAAAAATCTTTGCGTATCACCTTATCATCTTTGTGTATTATTGAATGTAGAAGATGATTTATTGAAGTTTCCTAACAAAGAAAATGTTTAGTTTCAGCACTTTCCCTTTTGAAATCTCCATGGCTGTGTATTACGCAGCATAAATGAACGCCAGTAAATGACAATTAATGACAGCAATAGGAGAACACTTTGATATTGCACCATTCTAAGCATGCAGATAGCACTGCTGCTTTTTAATTTTAAAACGCCAGCTTCCCTCACGAAGCAACGGTGCGAAAATAACGCGTTAAAAATGTCCATCTAAATAGCATATTTTTGTTGCATAATGTCGGTCGTAATTTCATAATAAACATATATGAACAGGGCTATGCATTTGAAATGTATACGAGAGTACAATTGGGACTGGTGCATATCGGAAAAGACTAATGATGTGGAGACTGATGCGAGATTGAAACAATAGTGACGTTTTAGAACGCCTGTCCTCTTCGTTTTTGTTTATAATATGGATTGTGTTTTGCGTTTCGACAGGGAGGGAATTAAAATAGTCATGGATTTTTTTGGAAGGGTTGGCGATGGGGGAAAAAATTTCACAACGAAAATTTAAATGGACATTGATGAAGTTACAGAACCCCGAAAAAAAAAAATACCGAAGCATCAGACAAGCGATGGGTGGGAGGGGAAGGAGAGAGTGATTTTTATTTTTTTATGCGCGCCTGTATACAATGAAAAAACGGTCAACGAAAATAACAGCAGACATAGCCTTAATTTATTTGCGTATGAAGTATCTAGAATAGCAGTGCTGTGCCCCGCGAATCAAAAGCTTAATGGACACATATCTGATGTTCGGCTCACCCCTTGCTATCATCGTGTCACAATACAGACTGGCTGCAGAATTGCAACCTGCTGCTGATGGGACAGGCACGTAACGTATTTAAAGGCAGTGCAATCTGTTCACACTGCACATTCAGATTTTATTGCGAAAATAAAACAACTACACACTTCCTTCCCTTCGGAGCCAGCACTCCCATGTTTACGGCACCGTAAATGGACGAAAATGCTAAGCCATTAAACCTCACTTTTTCATTTTTTTTATCCTTCCGCTTTCCATTATTCAGATATAAAATAGTAAAGAGCAGAGTCCTGCTAGTGTGATTCAATTTTAAAATGCATTAGTCCCCAAGTCGCGCATTTAAACCAGTTGATACTTCATCACACTTTTTTTTTGTATCTTGAATCTCGTACATCATTGATCTTCGTAAACAAGGTAATGAATAAATATTAGAGAAACTAAATGCAACTTGTGTGTACACAGTAGCTGATCTCGCGCGTCGCAGCTAAGCAGTCGTGTACATAGTCGTGTACTTTTCTCTCCACAAAATTATTTATTGTGCACTCAGATCTTCAAAAATAGAACAAAACTCTTGTACAGGAAATACTATGAATTATTCACGGTCCAGATTTTCCACCTGCTAGCTCTGTAAATTAAATGCATCACTTCACTTTACTAATTTGTTATCTATAGATTCGGTTATAGAACAGAATGTGATAGCATGCGCACTGCGACCTACAAAGATCTGTTGTGGCTGCCACTATCCAGGGGGAAAAAAACAGATGAAGTGACAGAAATAAGGAGGCTACAGGTGCTTTTTTTTAACGTCCTCCAACATTTAGTCATATCGGACGATGAATTGAATGGGTGAAATGATGCTCAATGCGTCCGGGGTTCACGGAGCTTAGAGTTACCCGACATTCGTCTTTCAGGATAAGGAACAACTCCGGAGAAAACCTCATCCAGGTAACCCACCCTTACCGAGATTCGAACTCGGGACCTCTTGAACGTGAGGCAGACATGCTACCATCTACGCTACCGAGGCGGGCAAGAGGCTACATGTCGCAGGTGCACAGGTCACATGTTAACAGCCATCTTCTTCGGTTATTAAGATATTTAACTAACTGCATTATAGAGATATTTTTTACGTTATGCCTACGATACTCCTATTATTGTGTGTTCAGAGTCTTATGAGACCTGAAAAGCACATCGTGACAATAGCTCCCTCACTTTATGAAATGTGATTGACAATCTTAATTTACGCTTAAAATTTATCATTCAGCCTGCTAAGCAAATCATCTGTAAATCTAGTGATTAAATAAATGATGCTTAGTTCCAAATTCATAAAAAAATTCTGAACTGCATTAGGATTTCTGGCCGCGACATGGCTGAGTTGTTAGACCGTTTAGTTCTCCCAAGAGACCCGGGTTCAATCCTAGGCGACAGCAAAGCAAGATTTCTGGTGGACAATATGGCGCTCTGGCGGATTTTATCCGGGTGCTCCAGTTTCCCCCGTCAGCATTCCAACGATTGCTCCATCATCATCTTTCCTATCACCTAATCTCTCGTACTTTCACTTGCGACGATGGGCTGATTCCCAATCCCGGAATCTCTCTGATCAGGAAACCTCTGACCCTCCTCAAAACCGTTGCCTACGGGCCTCATGGTTACGTGGTTCAGAAGGTCCTATGTTCCACTTAAGAAAATACAGGAGTTCATTTATGCATTCATTCAGAAGGGTTTGTCATTTTATTTATATAAAAGTGCTTCAAGCAATTTTGTCATCTTACAGTTCAGAGATATCTCAATATAACAATTATAAATTGCCGTTGTAATAATAATATAGCGTTTTATTCTAAAGATTATTCAAATAAATTGGCAAAATAAAAAGAAATTAGATTATACAATTATCGCGTATAACATGTTGAATAGGTTACTATTGATAATTATCAACTAAAATAAAACAAACCTTTGTTTTGATGAATTTATAAGCTGCATACAGTTGTCTAGAACTAAGGTCTAAGTAGACACGCGCGGAAGCTGCTGATACATATAGAAATAGAAGTACCACTTCTTACCAGTATTAGCAACAAGGCAAGGTGCTACAGGGATAACCTAGAAGAATATTAATTGTGTTCGACATTCATCGATCCACAAGATATCTCTTAATTAATTTCGCGAAAACTCCATATAAATACATTGAAATAAATTGAAAAAAATTGAATCACTTACGGATATTTAAGTAGCAAACAAAGACAAAATACAGAATTACTCTATTGCTCGGTAGCTAACGCAGGAAACTTTGGGGAGCAATGGTATCGCAGTAAACTAGCAATTTAGAGCGACTCCCCAGCCATGCTATTATGTAATGGTTTCATTACGTAGGAATGAATTGTCTTGAGCCCTTTTTAATATCCTTGAAGTGTCTTGTTAGAGAAGAGCACGGGAGAACCGTATTATTACCTTAATATGATGTCTTTTATATTACCCTTCTATTTCCACTTCCTCCTCAAGCTCATTCTGAAACATGCCACGAGGTAGAGATCCCGAAATTCTCATTCCGACGATAAGCTTTTGTCTCCGCGATTACCTTGTTAAAGAATAAGAGTTTCGTAACAAGTGAGGATGTGAATGTATAATCTTTTGTTTTGTAACAATTGAGTATGCGAATGTATACTCTTTCGTTTCACGATTAGCAATGCAAATTTTGCACAACTTCAACAGGTGGATCGGTGAGTGCAAAGGGAATGTGATTTTTGCGCTATTCGAACCCAGGAATCAGAGGCGCTAAAGCAGGAAATGACTATGACGTCATGAAACGCCAAGGTATTTAGATAAACCACCACCAAAGGGCGGAGTGGGTAAAGGGAGAGTTGTTGTGGGGAATCCAGAATGGACGGAGCATAATATTACACAGAGGGTACACATTAAATACTTCCTAATATTGTCATTTAATATTTGTTTACCTGTTTTGTGAATCGATAACGTTATTTTACATTATTATACCCGATAAAGTGAAATAGTTTTGTCTGTGAAATTTCATAACGTTTACATGACTTTCTGGACCTATTATCACTACTTTCTCTACTACTTAATTTTATATGGAGAAAAGAATAATTTTGAGGCTGCCTGAACTCCTAGAAATTTTTTAGAAAAAAAATCCGTACGTGTGTATATGTGTGTCTGACTGTGAACATTATGACAGAAAATTCACATTCCAAAATGTGCTGGGTGTAGGCAGTTAGCAGTTTTGACACACCAATAGAGACCTTAGTGCTAGGCAACTGCATTGCTGGTTGTATATATACATATATACAATTGTATATACAATATATACAATTGTATACAATATATATATGAATGGCAGCGCATCTTACATTTGGTTTCATTTTCACATTTGTTTTACAGTTAAGGTGAAACTTTGATTTGTGAAATTAAATGTTCTTTTGGAATTTTTTGGCGATTGACGGAAACCTCAAAATAAAAATGGTCATGTTCGTTGGTTTATAGAATTTGAAACAGGGACTTACAAATTATGAGCGACTGAGTTTATTGCTTGATTCATCTCCTCGGAATGTTTTTTCTTTCCTCTTCTGCGCTGACAATACTTGCTGAACTTCATGCACTATAAGCATGGCAACAATCCCAATTGCAGTTTGCAGATTCTGTCTAACCTCTCTCAGAAATTTTCTCTGCTGGATCATTCAGTAAAAAGGCCACATTGGAGAAGGTCTTCCGAACATTTGCCACATTGTGTTCGAAACAGACAGCGGTGTTGAACCAAACGCAGACATTAAAAAGACTCGAATAAATTAATAAACTAATAAAAAGAGGAAATTGTCTTTATGGCAGAAGGAAGTTCTATAATTTGCCTCAGTACTCGTATAGATGAGAGTTGATTTTCCCCCTTGGCTATTCACTTCCTACTTCCTGCCTTTTCTGCCTTCATTTTAGAAATAAAAATCGATTATGATCTCATTTGGTATGAAGTATCGAAGTAATTGTGAAAGAGATTCCGCCCACATCTGAGGCGTTCACCACATTATATTCACGGTTCTAACTCACCACCATTAAAAAGACTCTAATTCGGTAAATGGTGTTCACTTTTCACCATTATTGGAAAATTATAATACATCTTCTCCCTTCCCTTGTACTTTTCGAATTGCTTGAAATTGTATTCCCAAATTTTCTATTTAAATATGGCAAGGGTCGTATGGAAGGGAGCCATCCTTCATTGCAAACCCTTTTCTGATCCTCCATATTGCTTCGTTAAATTGGTCTCCCTCCGTCTCTTTCTCTCACCCTTTTCTCTGCGTCTTTCTCGCTCGCTCTTCTGTGTTGACTGCCTTCAAAGTGTAACTTGATTAACGAATTCCATCTTTTGATGTTTGACTGTGAAATAATATGGAAGAGAAGTTGGGCTTGCGCTGCACCCCATTATAAATGTATAACAGCGAGTCTATTTCTAAATTGGAATTGCGATTGAATTGAATAAGGTTCTTGTTGGTTGATGGTTTTGAAAGGGAGGAGGGCTGGGAGGGGGTGAAGTGTCGAACACGTTTCTCTTGAAGGGTTAAAGCACAAAGCATAGAGTCGGACCAGAGTGACAGAAAATGAAGTTTCAGAATTTTAAACATTCGTAATGAAATCCACCCCTTTCGACCCCCAAAGAGATGATCTTTATAAAAGTTCCTCATGCTTCCTTTATCGGAAAGGGCTTACAATATGGCAATCTTTATTTATAAGCTCTTTGTTATTATGTTATCTGTTAGTAATAGAAAATATTTGAAATTCATATTAACAATTTAAGGTATGTTCTCTGAATTATTGAAGTAAGATGCCATTATATATTGTCATTGAAGTATTAAATTTATAGGGCATTATTGGCATAAACCTCGTATATTTCTTATTCTAGCTACACATAATTTACTTTTTCGAGAAAAACATATTTTCTTAAGTTTGCAATTTCGTATACCATTTTGAAAACACTTTGTGTTTCTGAGTACACTACATATGAAGGTTTAATATACGTATATGCTGTCAAATGGAAATGTGCAGCAGCACAGAGGAATTTTAAAAACTATCATCTTCATTATTATAATCTTCCTATTACCATCTAGAGCAACATTGAAAACCAAGCAATTTAACAATAAAATTTAACATTCCTCTGAAAATTTAAAATTCTCTTTAAAATGAGCTGTAATATCTGTTTATATACAATGAATGGTGTATTACATAAATGTGCTATATGTGAGATATGTTTGTTTATCTCTTGAGGTTAATTAGATATCCAATATTATACATAAATTCTTCGAAATGGAAAGGATTTCATAGGTTATTCCCAGAAAATAATTCAGTATATGTGTTTACAAGTCCTGTAGCTACGTTAATTGTGTGGAACTTTAGTTACAGTTTCTTTGAGACTTTTTCTTTTTTCGTAACGGATAGTTTTGGATGGAAATATATTTTTAAAAGTATTAGATAATTTGAAAATACAGAATTTTATGCAATGTTGATACTCCTATTAATCCGACATCTTAATTTAGAGATTCATTGTTAACCCAAAAACTTTTTATAAAAGTGGTACTGGAACTCAAAACATTTATTTTCGATGAAAAATCGTTGTAGAATTTTTTGGTAGACGGTACTACTTCCTCTCTTTGGTACAAGGTAGAGAAAGTGTAAGCTCATTTATGTATTATTTTCAAATAGTTATGAAGTTAAAATGTAATCTTTAGAGAAGTTCGTATAAATAATCGTAAGCTTTCATATCCGGATTAATCATTCTATCTAGTATTTTCTTCCAGGATGATAAACCATTGTTTGCTGGAATTTCGATGTCCAGACGTTTCGTTCAAATCTGCGTAAGCATCCTCAGTGGCGTAGTTTTAATTCTGGGCGAAGCTATAATTGTAAATGGATAGCTGGGTGGAACTGCAATTCCGATAATTATATTTTGTATACGATTGCGAAATATTTTTATATTTTTTCAGAGGAATGAATATTTTGGTACATCAGCTAGACGTGTCCAGAGATCTTTGAAAGCCGAGTGTGGCCACATTCGTACCGCCGAACACAACTCACGCGTATGTCCAAGACCACTGAAATGTAAAACTCGGTATGCCAGGAAAGGGTGTGAGGGCTATTAGCACTGTGTAATGGTAGTAATGAAGAGAAAGGAGGTAGGGAGAGTTCCTTTGAAGTTGGAACACAGCTACCCTCCACCTCAACCCATTACCTTCTTGCCTTCTTCCCCGTCGTAACTCGGTTACGGATATTCGAAGCCTCTTTGTTTTACACTCCGTATCCCCAAGCAGTGTCCAGCAAGTGTAAATCTTAAGGGGGAAGCAGATTTATTGCTCTGGTGTTTTGCTATTCCTTGCTCCCTGCGACATTCATCTTGCTTTTGTTTTGATAGGAACATCGTTTCCACAACGGCTTATAATGCAATTCTACAATCAATAGGTTCCAGATATTTCATGCAACCTTTTAAAGACGAATCTGGCTTTAACACTTTAACATCTACTCCGTGGTAACACGTGAGGTTCGCATCTAAGAGATCCAGGGTTTAGTTACAGGCAACGCCCCTGATCAAAGGTTTTTTGTGCTTTCTCCAAAATCAGTATGTGATTACTCTTTAGCGTTCCTGTTTATCATTTTCTGCACCCACACTTTCATTAATCATCTTGCGCTTGAACGATCAAGTAATGCTGTTCAGCATGTTGCAGTTGAGCAGGCTTTCATTTAGGGAGCCCCCGAGGGTTCCGACCTTGAGCGGTGGCGAAGGATACGTTCAAACTGGAAACGTTAGAGAGCCCTTCGTGTTGGTTGCGCGTATTGTGTTCCGGATCTTGTTACTCTGTCCCTCATTCCTCCCTCCGGGGGGCGCGATTGTACTACAATTGGTTACATTGACCTACGTGCGGTGTTTCGACCAGGGGTTTTGGGAGACGTTCTGCTTTGTGCAGTTTTGTCTTAAACTTACATTAACAGATTACCAACTACAATTTATCGTTTGCTGCTATATTCATGATAAGGGCTGCATCACAGCTTGGTAATATTTGGGAGTAGATAGAATATATTAAATGAAACTACATTTATTTTTATTAAGTGTTCCCCCTTGTAAGCCGTGTGCGGGCTAAAGTTGGGTAAGTAAAATCAAAATCAAAATTCATTGTCAAAGCTTATGTTTCAGAATTAATTTGATTACGCTTTGTGCTTTAGTGGAAAAAATGTGAGTCGGTTGGGGAATTTAATTGGTGACAGCATGTTGCCATGGTATCTCGGTTTGTCAGAGCAGCGGTATGGAAAGCCGAAGATGGTAACTCTATAAAAATTTTCATTTTAATTCTACCTTCTCAATTTCAGTCAACACATGGCATATTGAAATATAATTAGCTAACATTAATGGACTTATGAAGCGCGGGATTTAAAGTACTCACGAAAGCATAAGTCACAGTGTCAATGTAAAATCGACCTTGTCGTTCAAAGGATGTGAGTTATTAGGAAAAACTTAATAACGTATCGGTCATGTTGCTAGACTTAAATTATTCAGAGCAGGTGCTCGGAAAGCTGAAAATACGTGGTTTAAATCCCGGCTGTGGCAATATATTATGTTTTTTTCGCCTTTATGCATAAATATTCCTTAATTGTATCAACTAAATGTTTATAAATTCCAAAATTATGTTTTGGCATCAGAACTTAGATTACTGTTATCTGAAAAAGTCAAAAGTTGATCAGTTGCTATAACAGCTCTTTGCCCACTATAACAATCAGAAAATTACACCGATGGTAGAGAATTTCAAGTAATTAAGAAGTAACAGATGAACTGGGAAGGTCCTTAAAATATATCATGCACAAAAGAAAGCTGAAGAATAATTACAAGTTGGAATCCGTTGCAATCCTGTAGACGTTGCTATAATCTATTGCTACGAAAATGTTTCGATGTTCAAATTTAGAAGAGTTTGATTAATAGCAGTGCAGCGTTTTGACGTTTATATTTTGAAGTATAATTGAAAATGTAAAACATGACTTACAGAAACCTTTGGGCCACTCTTATGTGTGAAACATGAACCAAATGAAATGGAACTTTCGAACAATCAGAAGATGATTTTTCGATTTGGTAAATGAATGAAATGTATCTTAGGGTATAACTTAAATTTTATGATTGTTTGCCTAAAATATGATTTGTCAGAATCTGAACCTGAGAAACAGATTTCTTAATATGTTTTAGCTATTCCACGTTTACAGTTCCCTTTCTCAGCACCATATCCATCGAAATAGAAAGTAGGAATGGACGGCTGATGTTGATAGTTGGGTTGTTTAAGCTTGAATAACAGTCCTTTTCCGGCAATTAGCAGCACTATCCTATGAAAGAAGCGGGAGAATGAAAAATAGAATATTCTGCAATACATTTTCTTACCATTCTTACATGTTTATAGGAAAATTAAACAGTAGTAAACTAAACCTGAAGGGCATAAAATTTCAGGAGAACTTACTAAATGTAAAAACTGTATTCAAATGCGAATATTATCTCGATACTGAATCTTTCGTAGAAAATATTCACAAATATTGTACTTGTGCCTTTCTGGCCATTTATCTTAAACCTTAAACGGAGAGATGTGTAAAACGAGCCGGGGATTTTAAATTTGATTTACTTGCAGTCTTCTTCTGTTACAGGTTCTTTGAAAGTTGCTGAACTTCATAAGTATTAATCATTATTTTGGAATTTTAATAATTCAATACATGATTGATATTTGCAAAATTATACATGTTACACACGTAATAATTTTAAAGAAAATTTTAAATATGTGTAACATTTTATCCTTCAATGTTATTAACTATATTTTAAGAATAATATGCAAAATTTGAATATTTCAACGTTGAAAATGTTCATCACATGCAAATAAACCTTAATTCTAAACTTTAAAATTACTTTCTTATATAGTTTGGTAAATGCAACGGGAAATTAAAATTAATATTAGGTTGTGATTATGTTAAGGAATGTATGGCCTAGTTTTGTCTAATTTGTTGAGGTTTGTGGAATTTAATTTCAGTACCAAATATCCTTAAAGTATTGAGAACATGACAATTTTCTAGGATTTTAAGTGTGTTTAAAACAGAGAGCCCACATCAGCGTGCGTGTAAAACAACTCTTTCGGGACGAAAGTCCGGCACATCGGTACTACTAATATGATCTTCGTAATTGACAGCGTCGTTAGCAAACAAAATATTATTTATTTTTAAGCATAGAGGTTTTTTTGGTTTTATTGATGTGTCCCTTTTATCCTGTAGCAAAAAAAAGGATATCGAAAGATTGTGATTTTTTTTCTTGAGCCGCTCTGAGTTTCCTGGGGCCACAAATGGCTCCTCCCTTCTTTAGCTTCGACATCTTGTACCTTTTTTTCCGTAGCAACAGATTGCAACGTCCGCAAGACAAGCGACGAGGTGTCACCCGACGGACACTGCTGTTATTAAAGCCCCGAAGGTGGTAGGAGTTTCTCTGTCAGAGAGTCAATTGGGAGGAGGCGTGCTAACATTTACCGATCCGACGACGACGGCGACGTCACTTTGTATGTAGCACACACAGGGGAGGAGGTGACACTGACCAAGCCGTGTTGGTGTGAGGATCACTTGACTGAACAAAACGCTTTTCCCGTGTGTGGGTGTGTAATTATTATTTCAACTCTTTCCTCTCTATTCTCCATGTAGTACATTTCCTCTGTAAAAGGAAAACCACAGGTAATGGTTCGCTCACTCCCTAGCTACGTTTTCCACTCTTATTTAATTTCACAAACCCTTTCCACTCCATCTGTCCCCTCACCACCACGTCCCCTCCTCCACCCTTTAACTTCACACTGCCTACCATCGTTTTACCTTCCTTTTACCTACCATACAATTTTCAGAGTCGTGCTTTAGTCTGGGTTTCAGCTTTCAGATGTAATTCACAGATGGGATGACATATGGGGTCGGAGGTACATAGAGAGCAAAGTGGAAATGGTGTTTCCTTTGCCAAAAGCCTCAGCAACCTTGTCGTTCAAGCTTCTCTCTTCCTACGCAGCAGTCGATATTTCCTCCCCTTCTCATCCCACCGTATAGGCAACCCTTCCTGCTCTCGGTGGCAGGCAAATCAGAGCGAGCGAGCGAGTGAGTGAGTATATACTACAGGGGCCTATAATGTAACGCACGGGAGTACAAAAGGCAATGCGGTGTTCCATTGTGCTGACGGTAAATGACACTCGTGTTTGCTCGATAAGCTGCCATTGCCTGCCTAACAAATCCAATAGCTTGGAGGTGGAGGAGAGTAGGCTCAAGTGATCTGAAACGCTGATCGTGATTTGTTTCCACCTCTAGGAAGATACAATTGTCCCCAAACAAACATTACGGTACTTTCTCGGTTTCGCAAAGCTGGCTGGATTAGTTAATTGAATACTTATCTGCCTCAAGCTGGGCGCTTGTGCCAAGACAAAGGGAAGGATTTATTTCTCCAGGTACCCTCCTTGATCCGTTTCATATTCATAGCCTTACAGCTTCAGCTGACAGTTACACAATAGATAGGTTCACTAAACTATCGACACTAGCACCCACTGATAGTTTACCTGTAGCTTCAAGCAACAACCCCTAATACACCTGCTTCAAACTAGAAGCTTCTAATTCAGTTAAGAAGCACACTTTCATTATACATCCAACCTAGAATTTAATATAATGCTTTAATACTTGCCGTGCCATAGGCTTCATAATGTCTGGTAAGCTTTAGCTATAAGAACTGCTAAGGCCTCTCATGCGACTCAAAATCGAATATTGTGATTGTTACTAATGGCTTCTTCTCCATATTATGGCATAATGAAAAATAGATTATACATAAATAATTAATTATTGAAAATATAAACAGTCATAAATTACAAAACCTTACATTCATGAGAAAAATCTTTAGAATTATTAAACAATTACCAACATATCCGATTTGTAAGTTAAAAGTAATTCAATTATACTTAATTTTAAGATAAAACTCAATGATGACATAAAATATTTAGTAAAAACAATTCGAGTTTGAAAAGGGAAAGAATAAATTTTAAATGGATACCTATAATAATCTACAATTAATGCCAGACATTTTACAAATAATGCATTTCCCATAAAAACAGTTCTGTTTAAACATTTAGATTCAAGGGGTTTCAGGTTCGATTTCAGGGCTTGGGGTTGGGGATGTTTCTCCGACCAAGATAATTCCTCATCTTCCCCAGAGTCTGGAAGTATGAATGAGAGCGCGAATGTGTGCGTGATCTAATGATTAACACCCAACGAATACGAGTTAACACCTTCGATATGTTCCAAAGGAGACGGCCGCCGATGTGTTCATTATTATTATTATTATTATTATTATTATTATTATTATTATTATTATTATTATTATTATTATTATTATTATTATTATTATTATTATTATTATTATTATTATTATTATTATTATTATTATTATTATTATTATTATTATTATTATTATTATTATTATTATTATTATTATTATTATTATTATTATTATTATTATTATTATTATTATTATTATTATTATTATTATTATTATTATTATTATTATTATTATTATTATTATTATTATTATTATTATTATTATTATTATTATTATTATTATTATTATTATTATTATTATTATTATTATTATTATTATTATTATTATTATTATTATTATTATTATTATTATTATTATTATTATTATTATTATTATTATTATTATTATTATTATTATTAAATTCAGGGCTCTAAGGTAGAGCGTATAGTTTCATAAATTAAAATAAATGATATGAAAATATTATTAGGAAGGGAATTTGTGTATACCATAGTTTTAAAGAATATCTTTGTATATTTTATAGCTTGGAATTTAACAAAAGTGTTAAACCATATGTAGTCGCTTATGGTTTCTATGCATGCAGCTTTAAAGGTTATGTTTTGTATTGCTAGCTGCAGCAAAATATATTTATTTCAAATATGAGTATAATGCTTCATCACTTTGTATTGTAAATGAGGAGAACTACACGTTTACAGTTTCACTCTAGATAACCGCGGAATAAGAACATGCTTGTAAAGTTCGGTTCACAATTTCCTGTCAGGTTTACACATGCCAGTCGTTGCTGATTGTACCCTCCTGCCAGAGGGACCCTTGCCTTTGTTTGGAATGCAGTAATCGTTTCCTCTGGTATAGCAAGAACGATTCTCATTTCCTCAAAGCCAGTTTTATTGCCTTTCGCGTTCCATTCACCCCCTCCTCCCTTGCTGAATATGAAATATAATTGCTCCGTCTTTCTCTGCCTTCGGAATTCCTTCACCTGAACGGGCACAGGAGGGTGATGTGCTGACCATAGTTCTGTGATACATTCATTCTGTCCTAATGATTCATTTTTGTCGTGCATTTGGGCTTCAGTAAAGGTAAAGCAGTGGATATCATCAAAGACATCAAAGTAATTAAAATATGTACAATAATCCTGCAATAATAACATTAATTTATAAAGGGGATCATAAAGCGGAAATAATTTTAATGAAAAGAGGAGTGGCTTATATGTTATTATTGTATAAAGTCTAAGTTCTGTTGTTATTCATTTTTTCTGATGTTATGGAAAGAGCTTGGCATTTATAGGACAGCATTAACGACTATCGTTTAAACATCTGACTGTGTATTCGGTTTTCTATATGTCCTTTATACCTACAACTAAATATGTATTGTATTTCTATAGAAATTTACTCGATTACCACTAAGAAAATTAAGCTTCCATAAGAATATAAGAAGATAAAACTAAAAAATAGAACTATGTTTACCAATATAACATTTTATACGTTTCACCAACCCCAAAGTCGTTTAATTGCTCAAAAACAACAGTTTAAACGCACCCCATATGGCACTCGCATTAGCTCCTAAAGCTGCCACATTGAACATTCCTTGAGAAAGAATGGTGCGAGTAATGAATCAATAAAAATAAAACAGCTAGGCATAAACCGCCAAGATGAATGCAACATGTACTTGCATAGAAACTGGTTTTTGCGGCTGATATCTTATAAAGCAATCTGCGGTGATAAATGCTAATGAATAAACCTAGGTATTAATGTTTATATGATCAATCAGAATTACAACAATCTATTCACAGTACAGAGAAGCTGCATATCACTATAATTATATAAAAGCATTGTAATTTGTCATCTAATGAAGGTGGTGCTACAATTCATTTAAAGTGTGTTAAGTGCTTTGATACAAGACCAACATCTAAACCAAATTTTATTTAATTTTTCAGCAAACCTTCACATCATTTCACCTGTTTACCGATATTTACTTCCAAATGTTTACTCAGGTTTGATTTTTCTTATACTTAGGCGCATTAAAATGTTGCATACAAGGTAGTATGTAACCAGTACTGTCAAAATCTTCAAAAGATCTTCAAAGATAACGCAGTTAAAAAACTGGGGCATGGTTTCTGTTAAACTTCGAATTCGCGCAAGATTTAACATAATTAATTTTACCACTGATTATAACTTTTTATTAAATTATTATCTTTAATGAGTCATATTTTTTCTCAATGAACTATAAGTGAAAGAGTCTATATTAACGTTGAATATAATTTATTGAAAAAATAAGGGAGTACTTTTTTTAAATTATTGTTATTGTAGTTGTGCTTTGTGTGTAGCATTTGATTAATTACATAATAAGTGAAATATAGTGGAAAAATTCAATGTCATAGCCGGGATTTGAACCACGGATCTTCTGTTTTCCGTCCAGCCACTCTACCACTGAGCTACTATGGCCAACGTGCCGATATGACTTTAAATTCCCCAACTGACTCGTATTTTCCCAGTAAACCACTTAGGAGTTCTCATAAACACATGAGACAACTACCTTAATGGTGACTTACAACATGTAAGTACTTTAAGGCCCGGGCTTTATAGTTAACCACTATTAGGTCAATTAATGGAAATTAATTGTTCTTTCACACTGGCCGTGTGTAGGCTAAATTGTGGAAACGTAGAGTCAGAATGAAAAATTCAATGCCATAGCCGGGATTTGAACCACGGATCTTCTGGTTTCCGTCCAGCCGCTCTACCACTGAGCTACTATGGCCAACGTGCCGATATGACATTAAATTTTCCAACTGACACGTAACCACAGAGTCATCTCGTTCAGCAAAGTGGAACGTTATTTGTAATTTGCAAAGCAATTACTCCTCATTTTGGAGTTAAAAGGAAACATCCACACAACACATGCTACAAAATAATTTTGAAACATACTAGTTATACTCTGTTTTACATATAAAGACCAAAATGGTGCTTTATGTCTTCCAATACTTTCATTCCAAACAGCAACTTTTAATTTTCCACTCCGCTAGTTTGAGACGTTTATCATTTGAATGCGTATACCTCTGCAGTGCAAATGAGGTGAGGATTTTTATTAAGAGCTTTATTGAGAGAGGGGCTTATTAACAATTATTCATGCACGGTGTTTTTGTGTGAGCGTGAAAGGGTGGAGATCCTAATGTGATTCTCCTTGTTACCAATTGTTTTGTTCTCTTCCTTCCCATTTGTTCTCACGCCCTAAGTAGGCATGCTGGCCAGCCAATTGTTAAAGAAGTTCATAATGCAGCCAGGCGTTTAATGCACGTGGATGGAAACCACTAAACGTCTACATTCCAGTGTTAGTTGCAGTCAGTTTAAAAAGTCTTACCTAATTTTTGAAACATGGATTATCTGACACAAACAATAAATTATGGTTTTGCGCTAGGATAGAAGCCCCTTTGATGATACTGAGTGATAATATGATTCCGATGGTATGCTGTAACATGAAACAAGTGAGTTTTGCTTTTTCCACTACGTATTGTAAGTAGAATAGGCATTGCTCCCCAAAATTCGTTATCGAGGTTCCGTAGGAAATATAGACTTCTAAATCCCCACAAAATATAAAAAGAGAATGCTTCATGTGTGTGTATCTGTCAGAGCCAACAAAAACAAAAAATAAAAACCACTGTTTAAGTTACCCAGCTTCAAAGAATGTGACCTAAAGATATGCAAGAAAATAAATTCCAACATCCCAAACTATATAAAATCACTCAAAAATGTCTAATTATTTTATGGGAATATCATAGGTTCCAGATTCTTCTAACAAGTAAAATGCAGATCCTGAATTTCTAGGACTAGTCTCTTAATTCTGATTGACATGAATAATTGGTAAACAAATATGTAGGTATTGTTATGAATATAGTTTTATTACAAGCTTCAGCTAAAGGACTTAAACCCTCAACGTGCCAAATCTTATATGTCTATGCCTCTAACACAGCGGTCCTCGGGCGGCAGCAGTGATTTGAGTGGGTGAAGTTAAGTGCAGAGGTTCTACTCCCATTAGTCCTGGACCTGTAGGACCAAGGAACCGGGCCTCCTTCTACCCGGGAACGACGAATACTCCGAAGGATACTCCGCTGAGCACAACGTCAAAATGGGATGGGAGTGGATACGCCACTTACGCGCGTCAACCCCGCAGGGAAGACTACCGAAAACCTTGGTGGGGCCACCTGGTGTTCTAGCACACCTTATACTATCTCTGCAGGGTAGTACCCGGGACTTATTACGCAAACCTCTACCCCCTCCGGGCGGCCGTAGCCTGGCCGGAGGTACCCAATTCCCCTTGGCTGTCGGGAACACACTGCTCCCTCGAGTCCAACCCAATCCGAACAACTCCCCGAAGGGAGCGGTCGGCAGTTCGGCCCGATGTTCCTCTAGTAACCACAGAGGTTCCACGAGTGCTAAGGGTCCGCAGCGCCCGCACCTCGGCAGCTGAATGGGACGGATCCCCTCCGCTACGGGAGATATGAGAAGGTGCTGTAAGTGACCGAAAATGAGAGACACAGCAGAGGGCAGGGTCCATTGCTGTAGATTTTAACTTTCCGTTTACGGCTTGTAAGCGCGGGTTCCTCTGCGGGTTTACAGATTCCCTGGAGCACCCAGAACCCAGAGACCTTTACTGATCCTCAAGATTAGGATTTACAGAGAACAGGGTGTTCCCCGCCTCGCAGATCGAACACCCACCAAAACTTGCAACCCTGAAACAACCAATGAGAAATCTGTGAAATGGAGGGAGCCCATTGGGTGTAATTACCCTTCTCAGCATTCACCATGCCGCGCCTTGGCTGAGTGGTTAGTCACTCGACTTTCATCAAGGTGGCTCGGGTTCGATGACAGGTGACTGCAAAGTGAGATTTGTGGTGGAAAACACGGCGCGGAGGCGATTTTCTCCCGGATCTCCGGTCTCCCCCACCATCTCATTCTACCGCTACTCCATCTTCATCTTATGTAACATCAGCGAAGATCCTCCATGGGAATCGAACCCAGATCCCCGCCCCCGAATCCGAGTTACAGATGCTCTGAGACATTGCGCTAACAATATATATAAAATATATTTTGTAGTATTTCTGAGATATTTTTTGCTATTCGCTTGACCATTCCAATACCTTTTCATTTCTAACATTAGAAGTTCGAGTCTCATGAAACGAATACAGTGCCTGAAATCTAAAATTCTCGTATTTAGTTCTCAGTTTTCCCTTACTGGTATCCCTTTGCGTTTATGGAATTTCCCAAAGCTGAGATCGAGGATTCTATTGGCGCTGAGCTGGCCCCCGAAGAGATATTAGAAATCGATCTCTCGCACACATATCCTTAACCTAGTCAGACTAAATTGACACAAGGCGTCGAGAACAATTTTCATTGTATTGTGACGGGGGCGTGCTGCAGTGCCAGGCAGCGACACCCGATACTGCCCAAGTAAATCATGACGTGTCACAAGTAATAATTCGCGTGACGTAATGATGACGGAGTTCCGCAGGACAGGATCAAGTCGCTTTATAGTATCCTTTCATGTTGACAGCCAACATCCGTCATTTCGAAATATATACGGCAACGGTATCGCATTACTCTGCAGGTATATATGGAAAGCGGCTGTATAAATTAATATAAATGCAGCAAAAACTCTGTCCTTTTGGCTGAAATATCTTTCATATCTGATATAATTCAACTGTCACTGTAATGGAGAGAGAATATACGGTTTTAAACTTCTTGCAACAATACTTAATTTTCTAATTATATCCTCTTGATAACAGCAATAATAATGATAATAATAATGGTGATGATGATGATGATAATAATAATAATAATAATAATAATAATAATAATAATAATAATAATAATACTAATAATAATAATAATAATAATAATAGGATCATAAAAATATAAAAGATAACATTATTATTATTATTATTATTATTATTATTATTATTATTATTATTATTATTATTATTATTATTATTATTATTATTATTATTATTATTATTATTATTATTATTATTATTGTTGTTGTTGTTGTTGTTATTATTCTTATTCTTATTCTTATTATTATTATTATTATTATTATTATTATTATTATTATTATTATTATTATTATTATTATTATTATTATTATTATTATTATTATTATTATTATTATTATTATTATTATTATTATTATTATTATTATTATTATTATTATTATTATTATTATTATTATTATTATTGTCGAATTTTATTGCTGCTTAAAGTACAGAACAACATGAAATATTAAAGAGATATGACGTATATTTGTACTACACATAACTGTTTTATATGTTTTTGAAAGTTCCCTCTCCCCTCTAATCTCAGTTTTCCAGTGGAATAAAGTTCAGTAATAATTAAGAAACTTTCAAATGATATTTGCAGAAGGTTCAAGTTAAGACACCTTGTTATGGTAAAGTGTATACCTGTACTCGTAAGAAGAATAAAATTGTTGACAGTTTTCAGTGAATAAAATCTGGGTATAGTTTTATTCATAAAAAAGTATTACTTGGAGTGGAAGGAATTTGTGAAAATCTTAGGCTAACGACATGAACTGTAAACTTAGTAGCGTAAAATGCAAATACCTATCTCTCGACCGATACGCCCGCCACCTTTAGGTCTGTGGTTGAGACATTGTTTACAATGTACTGTTCTGTGCTGAGTCTATTGTAATTGGAAACAAATGATGCCCGTTGGTCACATGGTAAGATAGTTTTAAAATCTGATCTAACTTATACCTACACATTCTTTGTATTAAAGCTTGTTTTCTAGGTGTTTTATGTAAATCAAGATTCCATTACATAAACACATTGCATATTTCATTGAGACAGGAATGAAATGTGTAGTGTTTAACGCCCACATTTACGATATGCGGCACCGCAGGTGGTGACACTGATGACACATGAGATGAAGATGGTGCACCGGTGGAATCAGGTGGCGGGGGAAACCGGAGATCCCGAAGAAAACCCGCTCGAGCACCGTGTTGTCCACCACAATCCTCACTTTGCGGTCGCCTGGAATCGAACACAGGCCACCTTGGTGAGAGTCAAGCGGTCTAACCACTCGGCCACGGTTCGACCTGTACGATACAAGATGCATAGAGATGACCTAATCGATAGTTAGATATTACAAAAAGAGGAACCATGCATAAATCAAATTGCACCCTTTTTTCATGACATCGCGAGAAATAACTGAATAACGACAGCACCTTAAAAGTGAATAGAGGTATTGAAAAATTCAGGCCAATAATAACAGATGTATCAGAATTAGAATTGACTGGTGTCATAAAGTAGTTATTTCAATATTTCAATCAGAACCGCTGTAAGTATTTTTTATATAAAATACGTTATTCTCAATCACACCTACAGAAACTCTTGTGAGTGCTACCATCAAGTTTGTTGAATATATATTTGCCCCTTACTACGTTCATCATAGCAATGCTATATTACCAGCAAACAATACAGTATCCATTTCTAAAGTAAATTCATGGATGGTTTTCGCGCGTGAGTCACTTTTGCCTTATAGCATTAGCCTAGCACCGTCAGTCGCTTCAAGGTACTGGAATAATGGAGAATATCTGAAAATGGCAGTGTATATCATTTGAATGAAGGGGATGAATGTGAGGGAACACGCTGCATTATGTTGATGGAACCTGATTATTTGTAGTAATGGACAAGTTTTATTCAATACAACTCTCTCCCTCTCCTCACACCCACGTAGGTAGAGATATAAAATCCGCGTGCCTGCAGTCATCATTCCACGCTATACTTTTGTGAGTGACACTGTAATGAATTCAGGTATTATTTCAAATTATATTGTATTCTAGCTATAATAATGCAATTCGGCTTACCATTGCTTTTGTTTTGTTTTCAAATGATCGTATTCAGAGTTTTTGTTTTCCACAATGAAATGGAAGTATACACAAAAATTAATGAGAGTATCGGTAACAGCAAAGTTATTTTTAAAATCACAATTATGGTGAAAAAGGGGAAAGCATATCTCTCAAACTGTATTTAGGTCTGCATAATTAATAATTTAGAGTTGGTAAATGTAAGTATACTCTGTTCATTTATTTCTTATATTGAATAAAACTAATTAAAACCTCGTTAAATGCGATGCTCTTAATGTGTGTTTGGAGGAATTTAGTAACAGTGACGTCAAAATTAATATAAAAATTATTTGTGGTTGGTTTATTGACACTCGTCACTTACTTTTTCATATATTTATGAGAGACTAGTTTCAAAGGCCCTGGCCTCCATTTTCAATCTCTTCCCAACTCGATGCTCTTAGTTTACTTTTCTTTCACATAGTTTTTTATATAGCTGGAAAAATATATGAGTAGGAAAAGCATTACGAATGATGATATATAATTTTGTAGCATAGTTCATGGAATATTTAGTTTTCTGTTTATAACTTAATTTAACAACCAAAGTTTTGTAGTGATAACCAGAGCCGGGACTTAGGCAGAATACCTTTCTAAATTCCTCAAACCTACAATATGAAAGTGAAATTCTACGAATTATACCTTTATTATTGAAATGCCGCAGTTTTATGATGCCTTTTTCATCCTTTCAAAATATAAATATTTCACGAAATAATTATTTTTTTATTATTTAATTAATTATTAAACATTAACTTTGGGTACATTTTATTTCAATAACCGTTAGTCCGTGACAATGAAAGTTACTTTACCGAATGCATATTACTGTCTTTTACTTCGTTCGCAACAATGAGTGAAGCCTCGGAAATAAATTATAAAAGAAAGATTTGAACTGCCTCTTGTATTTATTTTAAAAGGCAATAATACGGGTCTAACTTTGTTTTTCTTTCAGTTTTCATTGCAACGTTGCCCAAGATGCCAACATTTAGTGTTCCTTTGCCCAGTAAATCAGAAAGTTACTTCAATACGTTTGAATCCGAAGTACGTGCAAAATATACGAGAATCAGTGAATTACTAAAAGAAGCATTTTATACTACAATCAAACACAAAATTGACTTTTCAGTTGGGAAGATTTCTTTGCTTTCAACAGATTGCAATGTCGAGTCGAAAATTTCAATTTGCATTCGACCCACTGAAAGCTTTCTGTTACATAAATAGTTTTTCTAACTGTCTTATATTGCCTATTTTAGCTATTTATAATATATTTTGTCTGCTTATTTGAGGTATTTACAATGCCTACTTAGCTGCCTATTTTAATGATTATTAATGCCTAAACATCCGGTCTCTGGTGACAACTAGTTATTCATTTACATTATCTTAATATAAAAATAGTGTGATCACTGCTGTTATATATTGCAGCAGAGTATTAATATGTATACAGTAATTCAAAAATCTAGATGTTTAAGAATTTAAATAAGTATGGTAATTGGCGATTGTTGGCCTAGCGGTAACTTCGGTTACAGTATGTTTGACCGTCAGTCTTTTGTTGCAATTTTTACGAAATGGAGATTCCCATCTGATAAGAAGGTATTCGTGTCCTACTTCTGTGTGACACATTGTTAACCTGGGGAATAACAATTGTTGTTGCCGGTTGTTAGTTTTGCAGCTACATGAGCCGTTGAGTCGAGCTTCAAACACGTATGGTTAGAATTGACGTATCGTCTTTCCTTAATTGTAAGTAATAAAATTTATTTTGTTTGTCTCTGGAAAAATTATGCAAAAATTCAAAATTTAAGATGTTTCTAAAGGTAGGAACTACTCTGTAACTACAGCATTCTGAACCCACTTCTTTTAAAAACTTTTATTTTCTCTAATCTTGCGTATAACAGGTAAATTGAGTATTATATCCTAAACCCCCCCCCCCCCCAAAGAATAGAATATATAGGAAATACTCATTCTGAGGTACTCTGAATGAATGAAAATATTGATAGAAATTTGTTTATTTGGTTCTTTTATATGTGCATGTCTGTGTGTCTGGCAACATATAAAAAACAAAAGTTAAGAAAAGCTCCAAACTACCATTTACTTGGAAAACAGCCTTTTTACTCGTATTGCTATTTTTTGAAAAAGTTTCTGTAATAATTTTGGTTAAAATAGCTTCAGACATTTGTCATAATAATAAAATACATATCTTGAATTTTTTGTAAATAACCTGGGAAGCCATCTTCATTCTGAATGAACTTTATAACCTATAAACTCTAAGAGATGCCATACCTTTTTAAATTACACAATTTATACCAAGTAAGTCTTCTAGATGGTGTCTACATTATATGCTTAAATTGTCAAATATGTACATAGTTTATACTGTTCTCTAATGAAAACCTCCTCCTCCTGCTCCTCCAGGTCATGCCAAGAGATCGTATTTACAAAGCCAGCATATGGTAACCCGCTCATAAATGATTTGAGTATCCCTTAGTGGTATTTTCATAATACCAGTTCTATCTACAAGTAAACATTTATGTTGATCTCTACTAATGTGAAGTAAACAGAAGAAGAAAGTTTTGGGCAAATATGTGAATGGGTAGAAAATGTAATTTTAATGCAGCACATCAGTGTGTGTTGACAAAATAAACTGTAATTAAGATATTTGATGAACGGTTGATAGAGGAAATTCTAAAACTACTTTTAAAATTGTATTGCTCTTCATGTATATCTTCTTATGTAGAAAGGCAGAATTAATATGTTAAGTAAGCGTTTGGAAACACGTTATTCTTATCCGAGAAGAAATGTTATTTGCAAACCAAATAGCTTGACGACAATTTCCAGGAAGAACAGACAGACTGCCAATACCTTGAGTATCCGTGGCATGCACTGCGACGTCTTGAGATGAGAATGTGGTCGACATTCCTGAATGTCGTTGTGATGCAGTATGTTCAATACTTGTAACCACCTAATCTCCGCCTTGCTAACTTTACTCCCTCCTACTACCAAATTCTTCCAAGACGTTACCTCCACCTCTTGTGTTTGCGAGATTGCCTCAGGGCGACAAGGTTTCCTCAACATCTGCGCTCATCGACTGCATTCATCATTTAGCTCAACATTCCTGCTTGCTGCTGCTGCTGTACTGTTCATTGTTAGACTGTTGTTCTGTAACTACTGTTTACATTTGCCTTCATTAAACTAGAAGTCTAGAGCGAGATTTTTAAGTAGCATGCACAGTGAATAGTCCGTAAAGTCGCTATTGATTTCACTATAAGAACAATTCCTATATGATACTAATAGTGCGTTTTAAAACTTGAAATTCTCAGGATTGAACTTTTGAGAGACGGAGAAGTGGTTTAGTGTTCCAGTTAATAAATAACTATTGAGAACTTGGAATAAGGTTGATTTCATTTAAAGAGAACAATGGATATGAAAGGCACACGAGCATAATGAAAGTACTTTAGTCTGTTATTACGCTCATATCTGAAATACTTTAAAGGCCATTTGCTGACTTCGATTTTGCTTCATGACATTTTAACACTTTTTGTCCTATCTACCTACCACGCATCAGTCTAAAAGGACTAAATATCCAACCCCATTATGAAGGATGCTTTCTGTGTTTCCCTAAATCTGTTCTATGAACGAGCGGCAGTACTTTGGTTCGAATATCTTTATCCCTTCAAATAGGTTATGAGAGGCTTTTACGTCAAACTCTTTACACATTCTGTAACTACTTTACGTACCAGATCTCATTATGCGCCGACATTTTATTATGTGTTAGCTATGACAAATTAGGACACTTCTACAATAAAGTGCTTCCTCCCAAAGCGATGCATAAAATGTACTATAAACATCAGTGTATTGTTCGTTTTTAAATTTATTTTATTGACATAAACATATGCTACAAGTAAGAAAGTAATAAAATTAATTGATGAGTTTATATTCTCCATTCCATAATAAATACATAATCGATTAAGCTCTCCGAAACAATAAAGTGTAACATTCTTTCTGAACTAATCGTTATAAATAGCGTGAGTTGAAATCTTTCAGCTGTCTTAGTGACTTATGCACCTCGATTATAGAACGTGATGTAAAGGTTGGTTATCTCTACCTTTATTTTGGTCAGCTGATTTTGCTTCTTGCATTTTCATCTCAAAATATGTGTTACGTTGTACGTGAAATTGGCCACATAAGGTTAATCTACCTCAATCAAACACAAAAGACTGATATAAGTTTGTTATCCGTTTAAGTGAGATGATGGATAAGGCGTAATGAAAAGCTCATTTTAAAGACTATTTCTCCATTAGAATACACCTAAACATACTATATATTTGAATAATAATAGAATTATTACTACGTATAAGTTTCGTTAATCTATGTTCTGCTGTATTTCTGATATGGTAAGACCAATCTATTTCATACTACTCTGCCATTTTTTTTGCCAAATTGAATACACCTAATATTTTTTTTTTGTATAAAGATATTTCCTAATTCTTTAGACTCTCGCAGCATCCAGCTACTATTCTATATGTGATTTTGCTACCATATTTTAAAACTATATGCTATTTTTACTTTATTCTATCAAAGCTACAGTGCTGTTTATTTGTCCATAATAATCGTTGGAATACAATCAAATAATTAATTAGCACTGTATTATTGGTAAGTTACAATATTATGTGTATAACTAGGCTTTCCTTTAAGGTATATTTTTATTCCTATCTTTAATATTATGCTGTAATGATATCAGTTATTTATTTCCCTTTAAAATTATTTTTATAATCTACCACAAATAAAAGAATAAAATTTAAAAAATAACCCATATAATATATATTATCATCATGTAGTAATTAAATAACTAGAACCAGTATTTTGGCTGTGAATATTCTACCAGAGAACACCGATATTTCCTATAGAGAATTGTGAAGTAAGAGAAAGAAGAGAAGAGGAATTGGTAGAAGAGGGAGAAAGAAATATCACGTATTTTGTACGAAGATGAACGTGATTACTTGGCCTGTCACTAATTCATGGGGGAAATATAATCTCATCCCTGCATCAAATTGTATTAGGGAATTAATGCATATAATCGCAACTGCCCGAGCTAAACCAGATTTCTTGCTGTCTTCAGTCCAAAAAAACAAGGGGTTTTATTCTGGATGAAAATACGAACTGAGGAAAACAGAAGTCTTCGTTCAGATAGAAAACAAGATTTTGCTATTCAAGGAAAATATTAGATGAGGGATCGTATAGTAACCTAATCAATGTACTTGTAATTTGTAATAATAAATGTATTTATATTGTCCTGCTGTTCGTGAAATTTTACGGTTATGTAACATTGCCCTGTGTCAGGGATTACTCCAAACATGCAGTCTATTTAAAAGTTTGAAAACCATAGTGCCGTATTTGTTTATTAACTATCACTAGGGCTAAACTTTACAGTTTTACTAAATAAATAGATCACAATTTAAGTAGTTATAAATGACTGTCAGTGCCTTCGGCCGTTATGAACCAATTCAAGATGTCATATTTATTACTTGATTGAGTCCCCCAATCAGTAGATCATATCGAAAGGTGAATGAACGAAATGGTTGAAATTACCCCAAATAAGTTTGGGTTGGCTAGAGCTTACACATCTGACATTCTTCTTCTTCTTCTTCTTCTTAGTAGAATGAAAATCCCTGAAGAAAACCTATCCACTCACGGTAACCAAAATTTGAAATCTGAGCCTCTTGAATATGAGGTAGATATGCTTCCCTCACAACAGTGATGGGCCTTCTAAGGAAAGTGGTACCTCAACTCAAGGTGAAGTAACGAAGGTAACGGTAATGCTCGAATTAGTCAATTATCTTCTGGGTTCTCTACCCTAAAGCCCCAGCTTCGAATTCCGGCTTGAGCAAGGGAATGTTTTCATTCACACCGATCATTCCCTATCCTTTGCCTGGAAGTATGAATACAGGAGATACTTTGAGCATATTAAATTCTTCTTCTTGTTGTTCTCGTAGTATAGAAGACAGTCCTGTTCATTTGTGGTCCTCTGCCCCTTGTGCCATTTTAGGCATGGTGTGAGGGAGCCACAACTATGGATCAGAGAGAGAAATCCAGGGATGGGTGATCAGCCCGGTGCTCGAGTATTAAATTGTGCAAATTAATTAAAAATGATAACACCTAGAGGCAATGCGATGTAAAATTGTGATTTCTTAAGTGTAAGCAAGAATAGAAGTTACAGAAAAAGAACAAAATATTTTTAAAATGTATGGGTGCATATTTAATGAGAGTGGATCAAGATATGTTGCCCAAGTAATATTTGATTGGATGCCCCAATGATGAAGAGAAGGTTGTAAAAGAAAAGGCGAGAAAGGAATATTGCAAATCTGTGTGACACAGTATTCTACTATACAATATTCTCGCATATTCATATAAAAGCTTCATAATAGGAAATAATCTGAGATGATTTCGTAATTACGGTCCCTGGAATTCGGAACACATTGTGCAGCTTGAGTAATTCACTCTTGCTTCTATAGGCTCTTAGGAGGAAAATTGGAAGATAACACAATAATCATATGATAGTATATCCAAGAACGAAGGTAATGTTTACCCAGTGCTCGGGATCTATTGCTTTGCTCATTTGGTCAAGAAGTCTCACCACAAGATTACTCAAAGTGTGCAATTAACGAAGCGTGGGGAAATGAAAGTTAATATTTTCCGTCCGACTGCTTATGGACTGTACTATTTTCAGATTTATCCACTAACCCTTCCTGGCTCTCAGGTTCACCTCCTAAAAATCCTCACGCATGAAAAAATAGAGCTCTTTTTCCACTCGAGTCGCTCCCTCTTGTGAATCCCTCGCGGGCTACGGCTGCGGAGGGTTGTTGAGGAAGCTGTATGTGTGGAGAAGTGATTGGAGCATGCACAATCAGATCAGCCTTGGTTCGCTTCACACGAGATTTCTCTCCCCGCCGCATATCGGTTGCTTACTTCATCCCCCGCCCGCTTTCTGGACCCCCTGGAGTCGAACCCGAGGCGTTAAGTTTTCGATGAAGCGTGCCACTTGGGGAGAGAAAAGAAGCGTCGCTAAAAACGTTGCGAATATGGAAATGCTTTTAATGTACTACCGACCAAAATTGACTTGAGGGGTATTCTTTCCGTGTAGCTGGACGACCATACTCATGTCCGGCCAAGTGGAAAACTGGTCGAGACGTTTGTTAACTGAGGGAAATTATGAGGGAAAAAGTTCGAACCAAGCGAAATAAATGCTTAAAATAATAAGTGAAATTAAATAGGTATGAAACACATACAGCCATGCAAGTTCGGCAGACAATCATGCCTAAGGGCCTCGTCAACTGTCGCTGGTGATTTCAAGGCATCACAGGGGAAAGCATGTGTATTTAACTTGGGTAAATGAACCTTTTCTACCTAAAGAGAAATGTGGAGAGAAATTAAATACTGTGATATTAGATTTATAGCTCACCTGTAGCTTGAAGACATAATGCTTACTACTTACTGTATTAATACTTCCTTAAAGTATTCAAATGTCTTATGTAGTCATAAAGAGACCCATTCAAATTAATGTAATAGCTTTTCTAGAAACCTTAGTTCCTTTCTGTATTCCTGTCAATGATCAATTTCCTGGAAATTTCTTAAATTACTGCAACATAAAATAGAAGATTTAAAATCCAATGAGTGATAGCTACGCATAACCTTCTGGTTTTATCCCAAACCACATTATGTCTGCTTCATTGAGACAAATTTTGGCTAAGTAACGTCGTTATACCTTTTGATTTAGACAAAGTGGAATGCAGCAACCGCTGGCTGTAACCCACAATTCAAAATTCCATTTTTTTGACTGGGTAATAGAAAAAAGCTAAATGGCATCTGATAACCTAAAAATATATAATGTTTCTGAAACCTGAAACTAATGGCAACTAATATTAGCAATTTGTTATTGTAATAAAAATTATTTTACATAAAGTGTATGTTTTAGCAATATGTTTTAGCCTTAGTTAATGTCTTATGGTTCACTATTATATAATTATACACAGAATCCACTGAAAATGAATGTCAAATTTACATATATTTAAGAAATTCAAGAGATATGTTTTATTTGAGGTTCAAATTTCTGAAATATTTAATGTTTGAGCCAAAATATTGAGTCATTTCTTGAAGTAAACTTTTACCAAAAAGGGTAGTTTTGGTTGCAGAATTCTCTTGAAAGTCTTCAAGTCGGAAACTTGACATCAGACAATTCTTTTGTGAGTGCTGAGCGCACTATACACATTTACCATTTATGTTATCAATTAGATTCAGAGAACTTCAACGCTGAAATCTCCATAAATAATTTTAGTTGAATTACAATATTACCTCCGTCTACAGCAAGTAGTTGAAAAAATAATTCTGGAGTTCTCGAGAAACAAACGAAATATCGTTTAAGGTTTTGAAATGCAATTTTTAAAATGTGAGAGAGTTATACATAGACGCACGTTTTTTCTGTAGTACGTTTCCGTCTGTTTCTCATGGATTCCCCTATAAGGTTTTTCCTGTTAACAGATTTACTAAATGATCACATTAGTAACTAAAAATAGCTAATGTATATAAAAATACATCCTCATTTTATAAGGATTATGCTATAAAATGCTTTGAGTGCGTAAATTGAACATTATATTTTGTGCGTTAACCGGGATTATGCTAGCAATATGCCTCGTCAGATTCGAATGCAGCATAACTCACACTTTTCTCATAATATGTACAACCAAATCTGCGCAATTACCGAGCTTTTTCACATTGTATTGCAATAGTTTGGGATATCAGAGAAACTAAAGAAAAAAACTATAACAAGAGCACAATACGCCGTGTTCTTTGCTATCAATAGAAGTGATGGCCCAGAGCGTATCATCACATATGATGTGAAACTATGAGAACGTAAGTCCAAAAAATTGCCTAGTTTTTCATTTTATATGCTTTATTTACTGTGTTATGAGATCTCATTATATTAAACTATATCTAAAAACTTCGTTTTCACGAAGCCAAAGCTGGATCGTTTATTCTTATCTGAGTAAGCTGAGGGATTCATTATAATATTTTATTTAGTACCACTTTCGATCTAATACTGGAGAATGAAAATGTCTAGACCGAATTCAAGATAAAACAAAAATGGTAAGGGAAAGGGATAGGTAAGAACAAATATGAGATAGGACATGATGATAAGACTAACTAGAGGTGATGGTGTGAAAGAATGACACAGACGTTTAGGCACGGATGGAAAAAGACAAGACAGGGAGAAGTATCAAGGACAAATGAAAAGACAGAAAGAGCCAAAAAGAACAATAACAAAAAAACACAGGAGTATCCAATTTCTCCAGAAATGCTTTTCCAGCTTAACAGAAAGGCAATGTCTGGACTAGTTCAACTACTTACGGCTTTCTTTTGACTTTGAAATGATGGAATGGGTAATGAAGGCCGAACTGAAGAGAGAAATGAAGAATTTAACCTCCACACTTGCCGACTCAGCCCAGCATATACATGGAAACGACCATCATGACTCGTCAAATTAGTTTTTGTTTGTGCCTTGAAAAGTTTTGTTCTATAGGAACCCAAGATGATGTCATTTGCATATCTACTGGAAAACCGGTATAGACTCCTTTCTTATTGGACAATTATATTAATCCGAAAGTGTCCTGATACTTCAGTAAATATAAACAAAGCATTGCGTCTGTCTCATTCTTCAAAATGTATTATCCTTTAATAGTCATCATTAAAGTTAGTTTATGTAAGATATACATTACATCGTGTCTGAAGAAAATTTTTTACTCTAATTTAAACGTCAAGGTAATGTGTGGAACTTAAATAAAAATATCAAACCATTGAAAACAATTCGTTCTTCATAATTAACAAATATTAATTCTAAACTTGAAGAAAACATAAAGATTTTTTTCTTTTAACTTAAACTACATATTAAATGAACTGTAAGGGTCAGGTAACATTTAAGCTTAATATAAAAATATCCTATGTGATTTTGTAACCTGTTTTAATGTAAAATCTTTATTTTTATGTACCTATATAATTGTTTTAAAGTGAACAGTATGGACTTTTTAAATAATGAGTTTCTACAGTAGAATAGTAGTTTTAAAATAAGCATAGAATTTTGAAACTGACAAAAGAAGTGCAGTTATTGTGTAACAAACTAGTATTAAGTTCAACAATATATCCTACATGCAATATATTCTCAAAAGAAGCGCCAGCAGAAGAAAAATAAGTCTGCACCAAAGATGGTTCCGGAAGTAAACCATTTGCGGTATACTGCACATGGATTTTGAGTGTGATTTGGTAACGAACAATTGCATTTATCACAAGATGAAGGATAATAGAGTCGGAATGGCAGCAGAATTTGAGAGCATCCGATTCTCTTTAGAGTCTCTGAGGTTCAACTTTGACCAGCCGTTTTGTTGTCACATCCATGGCATATACCACTGCATCTAACCTTGCTACACTGCGAGATGAAAGAAAAAAATAAGAGCATATGTCTCATAAAATTTCGTGTTAGCGAATAACCTCCTCCAGCATTTCCTTACCTATCTAGAGGTAAGTCAACTAAGTGGTTCAAATGTTAATGGAATCCGGCACCTCGGCAAGGAAACTTCAGACGCTACAGCTTGAACCATTCAACTGACAATGACAAAACTGTAACACTATTCACGTGTTTCCTAGATTACTAGAAGCCCTCCAGATTTAATTGTTTGATCCAAATCTGAACATTGCCCATAGGTGGAGCTGCAATCGACCACACAAACTGTACAGAAAGGATACACTGTGCAGATACTCATCTGTGGAGATTCAGTTAGTTCAGAGTGCTCAAAGTGATAGCATTTATGAGTATGTTTTTGTGACCAAAATAAAGACAGAGTCGGCTAGTAAGTCTTCGTTCTCAAGTATATACTCGATTTCGAATATGAACTTACGGAGAACTTTTCCTTATACCATAAGGTGCTTTTAGCAATTTTTATTTTCACGGTGAATTATAATACACTTGTGTAATCTGAGATTTTGTGTCAGGTGAGGCAGATAAATGTATGTTACACTTTTTATCAGCCAGAGGGTATAGAGTAAAGCATTTCCTTAATTTGCTTGTTAATGGAAGGAGGAATAAGAAAGGGAAGATGTATAGGTTTTCTTTATTTAGATTAGTACATACTTTTATTCCAAATAAAATCCCCCTACTATAAACGATTTTCTGTTTAAACTGAGAAAATGTTTTATATAACTATATTATGTCCTGGAAGAATGACATTCAAAACCCGTAATGATTTTCATATTTTTCAATGTGATTAAGCAACACAATGAATGGCAGAATGATAGCATGTTATCTATTGGATTATGAAAAACATTAATTTAAATTAACGTTACTAAACTTCAACGCAGCTATTTCAACTGGATTTATCATTCACTACAGGCATATATCAGGGAATGATTTTTAACAAAATATAACGCTATTTTTCTACCAGAATAATGCTCAAACAAGCACTGTTTACCGTTAATTTATTAAATGCTGCATAATTACATACATCTAAGCGCACAAAATGGAGTGTTTAATGTTAAACAAGTTTTCCAAGCTAAAGTATTCGTAAATATAAAAACCGTTTTATCGCATAAGCGCATTTTCGTCAAAATATGGAAAAAAAGCGAAGCAATTAATAATAAAGCAATAACTTACTACATATTCACATTTAGCGAGCTTCAAATGAACTTCTGTGGGACCATTGCAGTGTCGAGGGCACATAACCGTTTCTGTCTTGAAACTTAGCTTTCAATCATAATCCTATCTGGACGGTTTGAGTAAGAGCCGGCCACTTTGGGGGTTTTAAGAGCCCCATAACTTGGAAGTAAGGTGGTAAAGCAAGGGAGGGTTGGGGATGGAAAATCTATTACTGAGAGACAACGGACTGGAAAAGGAGGTATAAGCGAGTCAAATAGCAACGGAGCAGGAAGGAAATCAGAAGTTTAGATAAAGTTATATTCACAAACCCACAATGTTTAATTACAACTTAAAAGGAATATAAATGTTGATTTATTGATATTTCCAAAAACATAGAGAAATTCAAATTAATTTAAAGAAGAACAAAGAGGTGTCTGAATAAACGCATAAAGAATGACACATTTAAAATTATTAAAGAGTAATTGCAGGAGTAATTACAATTTGAAGCTCTACATATTACAGGCTAAAGAACAAATGAGAATAGCAGCTGCAAAAATAAAATTTCTAAGAACAATAACGAATTCCACAAAGAGAGCCAATTTAGAATTGATTAATTTGTCAGTCTTTTATATATTTAAAATAATAGCTGAAACAGAAACATTCAGAGACGGAAGAAATATACGTAAATAGAAAGAATAATATACGACTTCAATAGCAATAGATAAGCAACTGACCAACAAAAGAAATTGCGCAGAAGTTGAAACAGTTTAAATGAAGATAACTGAGATGATAGACTGGTTGTAGGTACCTACCATTTCAGAATGTTCAAATATCACAAGGGACTGTTATGTACAGAGTGTTCCATGTGATCACTTTCCTTTCTACTTTCTTTTCTACAATAAGCGGGAGAAATATAGTATTCCACCTGCATAGTACAAGACAAAGCACAGAGTTGTGTAAAATTATTTATTTATATAGATAACCGTTAGCAATACACTTATTATTGTTGGTATTTTTTAATAATTACAGTTTTCTATAACAGATGCCATTATTCGTGTTTTCTTCAGGCCAATTATGCAAATAGAATGAACGAGCTATTGAAGGGTTAAACTATCCTTTAAGTGTTCTATATTCCCCTACTTCCATTGCACCAGGAAGAAAATATGCCATAAACTTTTTCTGCAAATATCTTGATTGATTAACACGATCGAGATAGAAGTGTATGCATTTATAAGAATAGTTTGTGCAAAAATTTGTAGAAAACATCATTTGACTCCAACACATCAAACTTCAAGGTCTACCTTCAACTCCAGTTCTTAAAAATCTGATTTCTTTGTATGTTTAGTGAAAGGTGTATCTGTTTCTACAAAAGTATTTGAGGACTTGGGGCAGATAGAACAATAAATGATATGAGAAGAGTTTGTTTGCTTATTAGTAATACTTCCTAATAAAGATTATAATTTAATTAGGTTTTAAAATAAGACATTTATTACAATGTTAGCACATCAAGGTAAATGTGGCTCACATTTAGTTTGCTCCCCAGTTCTTTTCCAGCCAGAAGGAAAAGCCATAAGTAGTTTCAAGAAGAAATTTCAAACTTTTCCACTACTTAATCACTATCAAGTAAACCGCTGTCAAGAGCGAAATGACGTGACAAATAACAGTAAACAATGAGATGCAGTAACACAATAGGGCTGGAGGCGTTGCCAGAACAATTGAAGCTTTCTAGTGACCCTATGCTTTTCATGTCCACGGCCCCGAGGGCTTGCACCGGGGTTCGAACATATCACCCTTCGTATTTTAGATGACAACATTGAGGTAACACGTTGTTGCCTTGCACAATAACAAGCAACATAATCATATCAGAAAGCCACACAGATCACTAAATCCCTCCTCGATAATAAACCCACCCCCACCCCTCTGCTGTCGGTGTCTTTATTGTGCAAATATTATTCCAGTAACAACAGACTCAGTGAAGCGCATCCTAAATGTCCATTAAGCTAGGAATCGAGTGGAATATTTCGATTATGTAGGGACTAGGAAAATTACCAAAATAGACGTAAGCGCTGTGGATGTCATTTGTTAATTACACTATGCAAACGATACCGGAGCAGAAGAAAAATGCGTCCAAGGCTGCGGAAATTACCCGGTCATGTGTAAGGGAAATGATAGATTTAGTTTCAAGAGCTGGATAAACAAAGGAAAAAGTTTGCACAACATATTTATTTTTTATGTTCGTAAATATTGCACTAATTTGTTATAATGGCAGTGGTGTTTACTGGACGTGTTTACACTTTCATTTGCAGCTAATGTCCCTCAATCAATCAATCGAATGATTTTATGTGATGATGGTAACGTTTTAAGTTAATGTAGGAAATAGATTCGCCTTTCGGCATGAGAAAACACGTAGCAGTTTTAATGAAAATTGTCTCTATAGTGGGGGGGAAATTAGTGTTTACAACTGCGTAGGTACATTATGTAACATTCAGTCTGGAATGTAATAACATTTATGTACACGTAAATGCATTTCCTCTGTGAAAGTGATGAAAAGAGGAATGTGACTTTTTCTACTCACCCTTGTACAAATAATTCTTAAAGATGATTATTTTTATGTCAATTTTACATTAATTGAAATAAAAGTTTGCAGACATTGGTTTACTATTCATTTTCTTGCGGTATAATGGGATTAGGAAAATATGGCAACCTTTAAGTGATATCCAAATATCTCAAGTGATTAACTCCGTAAAAATGTATTTAATAAACACTTTGTGCTTTAATGGAATCTAGAACTTTGTGTTTTAAGGTTATCATTATCTCTTACCGTTTCATTGTTATGCAGAGGTTAATCTCAATGAGTTTTATAACATACATGCACATATGTCGCGTTCTCCACCGTGTTATAATGAACATCTGTAGAGCCATTTTGAAATCCTCAGTCTCGAAAAATATTTTCTACGAACGTAATATGGGGTACTGGATTTTCTTGAAATCGACCTTGAAAGGTTAAAAGCTAAGTTCAGCATTTATGGGCTTTTCGTTTTTGAGTTATGCACAAACTCAGACATGAACCGTTTTCTAAAAATAATTTTGAAAATCTGGCATCTAATCTTACTTACTAGATTAATAGATAAAGTAAAAATCTGATATGCCATACGGATTTATTTTTTCTATTAATTACTTTCGTACATATTCTACAAACTCTTATTTTAAAGGTTTTTTAAAGGTTATGCAAAAAGGAAAGGAAGGGAATGCAGTGGAGCTGAGGGTTCTGGTAGTATTGATATCTACATTCCTAAGAGATAAAGCCAACCTGAGATACAAAATCTGGAGTAATAAGCACAAAAACGCAACTAAACAGATAAAAGATACATCTAGAGTGCCTGAAATTCATGATTATATTAATTTTATTTGTCAAATATATTCTAAGTATTAATGCAACACTGACTAAACCTTTAACTGATATATACTGTATACTGTAGATAAGTATAATTATATCTATTTTTACCTCTCTGCCTTGCCATTGGAGAAGTCCCCAAGGAGTTATTAATACGAGATATGGTTGACAGTTCTACTCTATATGCTTTCTATTAGGTATTTTCTTAAATTATTATTTGAATATGTTTATTAATGCTAGTCCTTAAGTTATTTATAATGCTAAACTAAATCTATGCTAAATTAGTACTTCAGGTCTGTAAATACAAAGTAAAAAGCAGAAAAGAATATTTTGGCAAAAGAAGTATATCCGGCAAAATACAACAATAGAAAAATGAAAAGTTTCCTCATTAATAGACATAAGGTTTTGGCCTTCATGATTAATATACAGAAATGTAGAACAACCTGATACAGACTAAAGCATACTGCGTAACACAAAAAAGATAAAGATAAATCCATACTGATGTAAAAGTAACACAATAAAAAGAAAATGCACTAAATTATCCTAGTTTATTTTCTTTATTATTGTCCATCGATCAGCAAATATGCTGTACAGATGTTTGTTATTGAGGAAGCTAGTAGAAGTATATATAACAATTGAGGTAGCCGTGAACGACTCCTCCAGCTAAATATGGCAGGATCACTATAACACAAATTGAGGACTTTAAGTTTGATAAGTATCACTCGTCTGGGTCGTCTGTACTGGAGAGGTCACTAGTGGCAGTCTGCGCTTGAGGCGAGTTGGTTGGCGAGTGCGAGCGCCGAGATTGTAGGTAACAGCTCCAGGGAAAGGTCGTGCCAGCCGATAGATGTACTGATGAACGGGTAGAAGACCAAACTCATGATGAAGTCCTAGTTTATGATTCAGTAATCCCATTGAATGAAAGCATTGAACATATTTCAACATTCTGTTCTGTCATTTGAGTCCTCCTGTCACTCACAATCAAATTATATTTACTGAAAAATCTTTCAGCATCTACGCTGTTGGTAGGATCCCAAATACATTGCAGAGCTGCCCAGGCAAACTCTTGGTTATTTGAGCTTAACAGCCAACAGCATTTGCAGGCATTCTACATCTTTATTATTCTGCATTGTTTGTATCAGTTGTGAATGAAAATATTCATATCCCTCAAAAAAAACTTTGCATTTTAACATCACGAAAAAATGGGATTTTACTTTTACATTCACTTAAAATCGTATAATTTATTGAAGTTACTCTGCCAACAGTGATAGGACTAAAAAGTTTACCAACGTCTTGGAGAAAGACATTTGTAACATTTTCGCCTCTGCCCACTGTTTGATATCTTCGCTCTCACAATCTTTGCACATACTGACAAGACCCACCATAGTATGAATGAAAGCTGCGCGTAAAACCGTACAGAACAATGAAAATCGGAACTTTGGCAACTGAGAACTCCAACTGGAACTAACACGTGTTTATCACTTCCTAAAAATTAGGGCTTCTATTGGGTTTCAGAGACGAGGTTTGAAATTTTCCGTTAAGTTGTGAAGATAGATTTATATCAGTCATTAGGCGTGGTAAGAGGGTTTTATTTTGTGAAACAACTGAACTCGCTTCAGGTACCAAACATTACCTAATATGAGCAATGGTGGACAGTAGGGTAATTTAGCGGGAAGGTTTGCTTTCTACATTCCAGAAGAGTGGTCACTTACTCTATGTCTTTCTAAACATGCAAAGGTTCTGCAAACTCTGCAGTTAAAGTTTCCAGAAGAAAGAGCATTGAGGAAAAATAATTTCTTGGGGAAAACTTCGATTTCGTATTTATATTGCATTTTGAGTCAATTTCGCACTTTATCGCGGGAAAAATCCCTACCCCCACTTTATAATCCCTACATAAAGTTGGAAAGGCACAAAATGAAGGAAAATTGTTACTAATAAATTGTTACTAATTCGTTGCAACATGCAATATGCGAGTTCTGTTGCATTCCTGAAATACTTTGAATATGTTTTATAGTATAGTTATTTAAATCAATTCCTTAATGTAGTGAAATAGCTATGATTTGCGCTCGTTTAGTTTTCCTGAAATAGTTCACGAGATTTATCTTACGCGCAAAGCCTGCGTTTATAAATCATAAAAATTACTTTGCATTTCATTAAAATAATAAAAATAGGCTGCATGACCTCAAGAGACCACACACGAGTATCTGGCTCCGAAATAGAAGCAAAAGAAGCACAGAATCTACACGTTCATGCGGCTTCCTACGTGCAAAGGCAATCCCCCCATTCGGTAGCAAGACCATGAATACAACTCGACAATAAAATCCTCGGCCGAGGCGTAGGTTCGTACTGTGCTTAATAATTGCAAAGTCCGCGGTCCCGCACATGAATACGTACATCCAGTAATCAGAATTTTACTGCTCCATAAGGATTTTGATTTACTGTTACTACTTGGTGGAAAGGGTTATAGCGCTGTTGGAATCTTAAAAGGAGCTGTCGCCCCGATGCGCTCTAAAGACCATTTCAGAAGCGTCGCAGTGCAACTGTAAACATATTTCAGTGGCTAGTAATATTTCTCCTAATTGTGTGTAAGAATGGCATAGGGAGGCTCCAACCAGAATGCTAGCTAATACAGCTCAGTCCATTGTAATATTTGAATTATAAGCAATTAAACTTTACACTTTTCCCCCTCTGAATGCCTTGTAAGCCGCTCAAAGTTCAGGCCCAGTTCGGTAAAAGAATATGTGTAATTTTTGCAAAGCTTAGACCGTGAAGCGTTAGAGGATCCTCACATGAGAATGGTTCTTTGTCTTTATAGTATACATCAAAATGGCAGTGTTACTAGAATTATATTTATCTTACCAACAGCGTTTACTAACATTACTTAATGTTTAGATTCAAGATATCTCAATATATTTAGGATAAGATAATCTTATCCTGACAAGATAATCAGAATAATTAAAGCACTTTGATAACTAGTAAAGAAATAAATATTAAGGCGTGTAACACAAAAATTTCTTATGAAATAAAGGTATTGTTTGAAAACGTAAACCAATGGCACTGTGCTCAATTGCAGAAACACCTAAGAGACTTGGAACATATGACTTGACTCACTTTTGCATTAAGGAGACATTATAGAGCATATGGCAGACACGTAATAACAGGTAGTGCCGAATGTCGTTCAAACTGAAGGGGAACTTGGTCGGGACCCAGCTGGCGACACGAATGACGTCATAAGGCGCGCGTCTTCTCTTAACGACACCACTTAACTCCAGCGCCGGATATGGAAACGGAATAGAACTTCTTTGCATTAAAGCACAGTTAGTTAAGCTGGTCATGTACCGCCAGTCTTACAACGGGCGTAGTGGCGCGGTGTCCGTGGAAGACCTCATCAGTAGGCCGCTAATTGCTAAGTATGGCCTCCAGAGCAATTACTACCCTCCATGGTGACTTGGAGGTAAGCAGATTGCCTGTCATTGTGCGGGCCCCAGTTGGGTTACCGATATCAGCAGCTTTCCGTAGATCTCCCTAATTGTGTAAAGGGAGTTTATCCGAAACTCTTATCAATTTTCAGGGAATGAATGCAATAGGCAAAACTGATCATTTCTGGCAAGACATTTAGAGTTCTTTTTTCTCTTTCTTTTCTAACTTATAAATTGCATATCTCCAAGTATAATGACACTTTTGAACTGAAATCACACAAGTCATCCATTAGTTAAGTGCGAAGTTTTCTTTGAAATTTCTCCTTAAATCACTGTGTTGGGTTTTTGCACCTGCTTTTTTATTGACCTAGAATCACAAAATGCTATTACTTGTTCAATCAGTTATTGTTTGTAAATTCTTTTGCTATGGAATCTAGTGATGAGAATACAGTTTTATTTATCCTTTATGTCACATAGTAATTAATTAGACATATTTTCATAAACCTCAGCAGAGTTGTTCCATTTTATATAACATAATTACTAAGCACAGATAAATTGATTAAAAACCAATATTTTCTGAACTAAGTGTCAAAATTACTTTTTTGCTAACACGTCTTATCGCAAAGAGAACGTCTGAAATGCTGCATGCATTGGGCTGCAAAGAGGGAAATTTTACTATAGTAATTATGTAGAAAATGAAGATAGTTACAGTGAAGCAAGAAGTATTATACAAATATAACTATTTGTATATTTCCTATAGTAATCATTTTGTTAAGTTTTTCGCATCTCCAACAGCTCGGATGTATAGGATAATGTTCAAATGAACCAAAAGCCATTATAATAATAGAAATCATTAATAAATTCTTATCCAGGTAATTCAACTGAAACACGTGCTTTAGGATTAGGCCACCTCTCAAGCTGCACAAACGCTCCTATATACGGAAGAAAACCTTGCGTTCTCTAGAGCCATACATTTATCACTTGGAACAAATGCTGATCTAATAACCATGTAAGCAAATAGAACCCTTCATGATGTCTAACATTACAAGGCAATAACACAAGAAAGAAAATTCTAAACGACTTACCGTGTACCCGTTTCCGTCTTTAAAAAAAAAAAAAAAAAAAAATAACAAAAAATAAAAAATATAATAAAACCTTAGGATACATTTGTTCAATAGTCTTTCTTTCCTTAGAGATATTTAAAATGATTACTTAAGACACTTATACAAAAAAGAAAAAAGAGAAAGAAAAAATGCCGGCCAAAATTATCTATGCAAGATACAATAGCACACATACAAATTGACTAATATCATAAATGTGTATATTTTGACTCATTTTAACTACATCTGTTTTTGAGGAAGTAATGTTAATTTTATTCACATTTTGAAAACGCTTAAGAATTTTCATTTCCTATCCACTTCAATAAATATTGATAAGTATGTCCAAATCTTGCTTCAAGTACTGATAATTTTCTGCAAAATTGGGTGAAATTTAAAACGTATTTCAAGTTATTTTTAGACAAAATTTTAACTCTCTATGGTAACTTTTTAGATAGCTTTTCATATTAAATTACTATAATTAATTCGATTTTGTTTAAACTTAAACTTTATTGACAGACTTTCTACAACTCAAAAAAGTTCGTGAGTTGTTTTATGCATATGAATTACTGAACAATTTGACAAACTAGGCTGATAAGAGACGACTCAATGGTGAACACATTAAAAAAACACTAACGAGTTATTTTGGAAATTAAGCTACCTGATTATTCATTCATAAAAAGTCATAAAAGAACTGATAATTCTATCAGGTATTGAATATACAAAAAGAAGATTGAAAATGCTGGATTGGAGGAGGAACTGTGTCTCTACATTGACTGTACGGAGGATCTCTTCCCCTAATAATGGCCAACGAAGCCAGGAAGTTTAATGCACATCCACGAACATTGACGTAATTTAACTTGCAATTATTTATTTATTAACAGTGCGAGGAAGGGAGAAGGAAGACGATAACAATCCCCCAACCCTTTGCCATTCGCAAAAGGAAGAGGTATAATAGCTAAGGATATACGATTCCTCTTCCTCCTTCTCCAAACTGTACAATTTATGCTGATTCCACGTCTTAGTTTTCGGCAGCAGCAATAGTCGATGGAAAAGACTGCAGCCAAACCCCTTCGCTTCTCCAGAAGCTCCTGATTCCCGTACCGACGCTCCGGTATAAATAATTAGTAGGGTAATTCCTGGCCCAGCTTGGTGGTGGCTTACGCCTTATTTATAAACTCTAACGTGTAATTTCCTCTAGTTTAAGACTTAAGCAGTAATATCCTACACCAGAAACACGAGGATGTACAGTGTGACCATTTAACGTGCGCTTAATGCGAAGTCTAGCTGAATTCTATGGACTCTAGCTCGCCGGGTCCGAAAAGGAAATCTGAGGTGTTACATTCACAGTACATTCTCAACCAGTCATTGTTAACTTTTGTTTTAAATTCTACAAGATATGTTTGCTTAAACTTCTCATATTATTTAGATGATTGTGTCAACCATGTGCACCTGCCTCGGTAGCATAGATGGTAGCGTGTCTGCGTCACGTTCAAGAGGTTTCGAGTTTGAAACTCGATTAGGGTGAGTTACCTGGATAAGTTTTTTTCCAAGGTTTTCCCTTATCCTCAAAGACAAATGTCGGGTAACTGTGAGCTATATGGGCCCAAGACTCATTTGAGCATCATTTTACTCTTTCTATTCATCGCTCACTGCGACTTAAATTTGGAGGACGTAAAATTAAAAATTAGAATCATGTGCCTATATTGTATGATGATGCACAGTGTTAATTTTGAAACATTAAGAGAAATGTCGAAATTGGCTATTGCCACAACACAGTTACTTGATATAAGATGTTTTTATTGTTCCATTTACACACCTCTTTTGACTGCAATGGTCCTATCGGCGGCTGTTCTCCTTTGGAACATATCGGGATGGTGTTATCTGGATGTTGGGTTGCTAGTACTTTGGATTTTTTTTTTCAATTAGATCACGCACACATTCACGCTCTCATTTAGATTTCCAGACTCTGGGAGAGATGGGGAATCATCTTCGCTGGAGAAAAATCCCCGCCCCCAGGCGGGAATCCAACCCGGGAACCCTCGCACGGCAGGCAGGTGCTCCACCGACTGAGCTACGTCCTACGACCTAAACAAATGCAAATATTTGTAAAGTACATTCTTATATAGCTTTTATATAGCTCTTTACTGGTTGTGCAAGATTACCTCTATAAAATTCTTCACGTCAATTCCCGTCCTATAAAGTTTAATATAAACATGAAAGGGTAGAGCCAGACTGAAAAATTCAATGCTATAGCCGGGATTTGAACCACGTATCACCCTTTCATAGTGCGTCTTTCACACGGCTAGTGTGAAAGAACAATTCATTTCCATTAATTGCACCTAATAATGGTCCGAACTATAAAGCCCGGGCTTTAAGGTACTTACAGCATAGTAAGTCGCCATTAAGGTAAGTTGTCTCATGTGTTTATGAGAACTTCTAGTGGTTTACCGAAAAAAACACGAGTCAATTGGTGAATTTAATGTTATGTTGGCACGTTGGTCATAGTAACTCAATGGTTTAGAGTGGCTGGACGGAGACCAGAAGATTCGTGGTTCAAATCCTGGCTATGGCATTGAATTTTTCAGTCTGGCTCTACCCTTTCATAGTGCGTCCTACACCCGGCTAGTGTGAAAGAAAAATTAATTTCCTTTAATATAAACACTTTATTTGTCACATAAACATTATATATTAGATATTTTTCTCAATTTGCATGATTTAGGTAAATGAATAACTTTAGAACTTTTAGAGAATATTTTGCTGGGTAGACAATTATATACACTAGGTTTTTTTAATGTAATTCTTAACGTTGGTCATTAAGTCAATTAATGTTATTTAAAACACGCTTATATTCCTGGTATCAAATTTCCTAACGATCTGTTTTGTCTTATTTGTATGTTATTTTTTCTTTTGTGTTTCTACATTTTCTCTGGTTGAGTCCCATAATTACATAACACAAGAAGACAGCCATCATTTTATATCATTCGGCTATAAAGTCAGGCTGATATTATCAGTTGGAGTAACTTCTTCTGTAACCCTATGCTTTAACTTGCCTTCTATTTACGTTGGTCCAGAACGGGTTTGGGATGAATTCAGTCGTGAAACGCTTTGACTTGCCGTAAATAGCTAGCGATCCGTTCTTTATCGTGACTTAATGTTCCTTTATAGCCTCACAAAATGCCTTTACACTGATCGAATTATAGTTAGAATTAAAGTTCTTCTTAGTTTATCTAAACAAGGACAGAAAATAAATAAATAAAGGACTTAGATTTTGTCTAGTGGTAACGTTTATTTAATTAGTGGGTTCGTTAAACCTCTTTGGTAAGTTTTATACCCAATATTAATTTAAGAAGATAGAGAAAAATATGTTTATAGCTGTAAAACAAAATTCCTTTTAATAATATTGAAGGTTTTTTTTTGTGTGTGATTTGGAGAACTGTATATCTACAACTGTACATCCAGTAGGTGAAAGCCATAGCACAATATAATTGTTGTTTGTAGAGCATCATCATTATTTATGAAAATATATCAATATCCAATCTCTTGTTTCTATAAAAATGAAGAAAAAATGTCACATTTCGGAACACTTCCCACCGTACGCTCAAGAAAAGCAAAACGAGACATTTGCTCTCTCTCACGTTGACTGAAGAAGAAGAGGCTGTAAGGGGGAAAGTTGAAGAGCAGAAAGGGAAGGAATTAACGTCAGAGAATTTCACCTGCCTCTGGATTTGACAGGTTATCACTGGGGAATGTTCTGATTGCCAACTCACGTCGTAAAAAAATACGATTTCATCAATTCGAAACGTAACTTAATGATTTAATATCTCGACATTTTCTAGTCACGAACTTATCTGAGGAGGGAGCATGAGGTAATTTTAATGCTCAAAGCTTGTTTTCGAAAATAAGGTATTTTCAATCTTCCTCTCTCTTTCTCTTTCTATCTGTTTTTCTCTCTGTATGCGCAAATGCTTATTTTGCTACAGTTTAATTTATTAAGGGGCAATCAACTGAGTTTTAGGCTAAAAGTGATGAAATTGTAGAATCTTACATATAAAGCGCACCCTTGCAGCATCGCAATTTGCCTTTTCTTTGTGACTTTTGAGATTTGGTCACCTTACAAGATTTAACATTGTTGTCAATGAGTAGTTACTTAAAGGCTTATTGCAGTCCAGTTGTGCTCCAGTTTTAACGAAAACAAGTACTTGATCTTAATAGTTATGTTCGTAATTCCAGATAAAATTGTTCTGTAATTCGACTGATTTTGATGTAAATAATTTTAATGACAGAAAATTTATGAATTGTCTGTAAAAAGCTTTGTAGCGGAATACAATTACTATCCCACTAAATATAACATAGTATTTAAACAGTAATAGCTAATTTAATTTTATAATCTTATAAAACACAAAGAAAACAATGATTGCTATATATAAAACATATATCGTAAAAAGACTCAAATCCCTGTTCACCATTGTACATTAAATGCGTGTGAAATATTTAATAACTTCAAAATAATTATTGTATCAACCCTAAATTTCACAAATGATTATAGTTATTATAAAAGCATATAAACCAACTTTAAATTTACATATACTGCTAAGCTCAGCCACAAGATTGCCTTACATATTCTTTACAAATGTAAATGGAATTTGCCGAAATAAATTGTAAATACCTATGGGGTTTTCTTACTGAACACTTTCTTGGAAGGCTGAACATTATATAGGACATTTCCAATTCTTTACTTCGTTCTACATTATGGGCCCCTTTGGGCAAGATGCAATAGATTCCCGGTCTGTTTTTGAAAACGCAATACACATATGCATATGTGTACGTCATACAATTGAAAAATGCCAATTCAGACTTCAGAGCAGTGCGCTTTACACGTTGACACCTGAATTATGCAAAACAAAATTTCAAGTCCTTCTGATTTATGGGGGGCTGCAATTTTAGGTCTTGCTCCTTTTAACATCGTAGATGAAGGATAGTGGACTATACAGTAATTAAAAACACATTCGTATATACTTGATTCTGATAACCATTTATTAAAAGATCAGTCGAAGGAGTATTTAAGATAGTAGGTATAGGTATGCATTCATATACTCAAAAACGCTTACAAAATTCAATTTTTGTGAATAAAGCTTAACGAAAAGTACTAGATTGAAAATCGTATGAAATATTCTCTGGCAACTAAAAGTTTTGTAATATCAAGAAAAGGATCTCCTTTATTCCTGGCAGAGAAAGCTGGGAAGTTGGGAGAGCTCACTATGCATTATAGGGTAAATGAGGTAAGAGGAAGGGGAATTTGCTGATAAGCTCAAGGTCAGCAGGACAAATACGTATCGTGTTTTGCACATATTTGACAGAAGCACGACGAGCAGCATTTATTTTTCTTCGTCTGGTTATCCGTATGGTTATGCGGAACCGTTCCATTGCACTGTCCTACGCCACAGTGGCTCTTATGACTTATATATATATATATATATATATATATATATATATATTCATTTATTTACATCTCTTTATTTCGCTTCTGGAACCTCTTATTTCTTTTCAGAATAACAGAAACACCTTTATTTGTTACGATATAATATATATATATATATATATTTTCATTTATTTACATCTCTTTATTTCGCTTCTGGAACCTCTTATTTCTTTTCAGAATAACAGAAACACCTTTATTTGTTACGATATTGCAGCTTTTTGTAATACTTCGAGTGGTGATTCTGTAGTTTTCAAACCTGCATATGTTAATTTGTGCTCACGCTATGAATATTTCCCATAGTTTTTGTATGGTTTTATTTTCTTCGCCGAATACTCGCGTCTTGAAATCTACAACACGTTTTCTTGTAGCTTGAAGAGATGAATGATCGTAAGGTCCATATTCTAATGACACAATCGCATAAGATCGTCCTTATACCTCTGAAGTGGCAATGCAGTGACATCACTAACTTCTGCGAAGCTGATGTGCATACTGATATGCCAAGTTTTTTGTTTTTAATCTTTGCTTTCTTCTCTCAACATTTCGTCTGAGAGAACACGTCTCCCTAACATCATGACTTTTGAAAATGATTGTTTTTAGCTGTCCAACCCTCGTGGAATACATTAAAGCTGGAATTAAAAAATAAAAACTGAGGTCGTGTACCTCCGTTACCACACTTGGGGACGTCATTACGAAGCAGTCACAGGGGTACCAACTTTTTACGGCTTGAATTTTTAATTTTATTGGCAGCTATTATTGTGCTGACACAGGTGCTGCAGTGCTTAGGATGCTGTCGCAGCTGGGGTTCCCCGCTTCAATGCCCGTTGGATTTATCTCATTCCATTACTACTTTAGTAATTACCAAACGTGGTGTTGCAGTAATAGCGGTGATACAGATGTTTACCTGAATTATAAATGAGGCTTGCTTGGTACTTACGTTGCCCAAGAGAATGCTAGCTCCACTAAGGTTTGTCTATTTCGCGCTCCTCCATAGCTTTCCCTCTCCTTATTCCCTTCCTCTTTCGAGCATCCATTTAATGTCTTTATATGAATTCATAAGAAATTACATAGTTCGTGATAAACGCTACACAATACTGATCTTTCTCACAGTTTCTCACAGATTGAACACTGTGCACACTTAGGCTTCATGATTCTGCACCTAACATTTAATGTTTCGAATTCAAAAGCTTGTGCATAATTCTGGAGAGTTTACAAAAAGATATATAATGTGTTAGCAATGGTATATTTGATCAATTTTAAGTGCCAAAATAGTAGCATCTATGAACATATTATACTCGCGGTAAATTTTCATTGAGAATTATGAAATCTTAAATTAGATATTCGAGTGTACAGGCCAACAATAATATTCAATTTACAGTTAACAGGATTTATTCTTACTATTTGTATTTCTTAGGAATAATGTTAAATATGCTATTTTTCGTCAAGGTATCAAAATCATTGATGGAAGTAATTAAAATTTAATTTAGTATCTTTTATAAGTTATATTTCTCGAAATTTCAGCTGCTAAAAATAAAATTAAACACTTGTATGTTGTATGCAAAGCAGCACAGTTCATTAGGAAAATTAATCTATATATTTTCATTTAAAATTTAAAACTCTAAATTTATGTACAACGTGTACATTGTGTGTACCAATTCACAAATATTTAAGATGTTCCTTCCATTTCGGAAAGCCTACATGATGTATAACTGTATAATTTGTTAATAATTTATTTCTTTTATTAAAACGTACTGAACATTGCAACTTAGCATTATAAAAATAAAGTTTTGCCAATCGAAAATATGTGATTACATTAGACTCATGTTAGTTCAAGAAGTAATTTGGAAAAATGCAAATTTTGAACCTTTCATCCTAAATTGGTTTTCAAGAGGATGTCCTGTTATAAATATATTGACCTTAGAGTCTATAATAACAGGATATCGGGTTCATAGCCAGATCAGAATATATCACTAGTTAGAATTTTAATGTCAGAGTTAGCTAGATTGGAATCCCCGATGGGGTATTATCTGGTAAAAGATGGGATGAGTGCAAGTAAGTAAACGGTGACTGGAGTGCGCTGATGTTGTCGTAACATAGGCAACATTGTGTTGCAAAACGATGCTATGAATCTCAAATCTTTGTTTTTAATTTAATCTTAATCTCCTTGGCATTGGACGGGACGTTATGGTATGCAACTTTAATTTTTTGTAATTTTATGTCCTCCCAACGTTACGTCATATCGGATGGTGAATGAAATGCGTGAAATGATGCTCAAATGTGTCCGGGGCCCATGGAGCTTAGAGCTACCCAACATTCGTCTGTACGAATAAGGGAAAACCCCGGAAAAACCTTATCCATGTAACTCACCCTGACCGATTCGAACTCCTTTTAGGTATGTACATGTTACAAGTTTTACATTTTTATTGATGTCAATATAAATAAACATAATTTTAAGGCAGTCGTATAAGTAATAATAAAAATATGAATAACAGTAGTTGTGTTTACAAGTGCAACACATCTTGTTTTCTGATCGAATTTTTCACGGCCATGCAGTGAACAAGTGAGGCACTTGCTGGGTTTGCTGCATATGCAGCATCCATCGTAAATGCCTGGGAAAGGGTTGGTAATCATGATTTGGTACCATAAATCGCAGAGAGAGGGAGAGAGACAGACAGAAACAAACATGTTGCTGACCTGATGACCCTAACGCATAACCGGCCTGCTGTAACATCTCAAGGGCGTTTACGCGAAACAAACTTCTTAGGCTGGGAGAGGCCGCCGGGTTCTCACTGAAGCGGCTGTTCTCGCCTTTGGAATACAATGATAACAATTAGTTATTCCGAAACTGTGAAGCTGACCGTAATTGTCTTTGTTAGAAAATAATACAAAAGAAGGAAATGCACAGAAAGCACTGAATGTCTCAGTCAAGCATCACTGCATCAACATTCGACGCCTCAGGAAACAGACGACCTTGATCTTGAACTTAACGTTGTAAATGCACATATACCGGGTGACTCACCCGTACAAATTGTTACCTGTTTAGGATTAGGATTACTACGGAGGGGCTCAATGACCAATCTTGATCTATTGTAACTGTGCCCCCTCCCATCTCTGGGAGGATGAGACGAGAGGAGATAGAGAGCGGCCGTCCCAAGGAGCCACGCCAGTGCAGAGGGCAGGGTCTTTACATTTTACATAGATAGAATCCTCCCGGCCGCGTCGTGGCTCAGTGGTTAGGCCGCTTGGCTCTCACCAAGACGGCACGGGTTCGATCCCAGGCGACCGCAAAGTGAGATTTGTGATGGACAACACGGCACTGGGGCGGGTTTTCTCCGGGATCTCCGGTTTCCCCCGCCATCTCTTCCACCGATGATCCATCTTCATCTCACGTATCATCAGTGTCACCGCCTGTGGTGCCGAATGTAGTAAAAGCGGGCGTTAAACACTACACATTTAGAAACCTCCCCAGGTAAGAAAGGAAAACGGACATCCCCCCTACTATAGTTCGGAAATTGTCCCAGCAGCCGGTTCGAAGACCGGCAACCGACTTACCGGAGGAGGAAGTAGTTCCCTCAGAGCATATCCCGCCATGCACCACCGAGACACCCGCCGACACTTCTACCTTGCAACAGACCATCAAATGAGAGACGATGTGAAATGATCATGGAGGGACAGGAAATACGGGGGATGTAATTAACCTACCCAGCATTCACGTGGCCAACCGGGAAAAGCCCAGGTAGTTCGGCCACGGGAATCGAACCCGGGCTTCCCGAATGAGGGAGCACGAAACTGGCTGAGCCATCCAGCCCGATATGATGTTGCTTACATCCATATAATCCACGATAAGTTTTAACAATGTACTAAATTTAGTATTTATGTCCCGAAAAGCGAAAATTTGCATATTTATCAATCATAGAATTATGCATTTTCAGTAAGTTCAGTAACTGTTTCAGACACTAACCCAATAATTTTAAAATAGCAAGGATGTAGAGGTACAGTAAGCAAAGTTTTACGCATATGGAAGAGTTGAATTAGGTATTTTGGATGCTGAATGGTGCAGAATGCAGTTCCTTACAAATCATATCCTCTGACAGGACATTTATATTGCATAATGCAGTTTCCATGCTGGTGGCACTGCTGTTTACCAAACGGGAGACCCGGTAACGGCATGAAGGTTTTCTCGGGATACACTCTGTGATATTTACCTTTATCTTGCATCATTGTTGGCGCGAGTACGGCATGCAGTTCAGTACAACCCTCGTGCCCATATGCGCACGTTCATTCAACCAAGCAAAATGATGTGGTCTGTATCATCCTTCCACCATCCGGAATTTTGGTTTTCTAAACCTAAAAATCCCTCCCAATCTCAGTGCTCAAATTCCTCACGATACTACTTATAACGGTGCTACACATGTGCCCAGGATAGGCAGTCTCATGGGTGGGCCCTAATCCACAGGCATTGCATGTCTGGAAACCAGAGTTGCGTCACATAACAGGACAAGCTAACCTCTGTTATTAAGAGAATAGCTGAAAATGTTATGGGGTAAACATGTTGAAACCTATACAGATATTCTATGTTGTCCTATACACACTGTAAGCAGTGAGGGATTACTTCCCCGTCCACCAGGAGTTATCTTCCGTCTACGTCCTTAAGCATAAAGCCTGTACAACACTAGGGAGAGGCGGCGTCTTCGTAGATTGTAAATTGCAAACACCGTTAAAAATGTCTTTTGAGACGAAAGAGTCCTTGAGAGCTCTCGCATATTTCAAGTTGTTGAGGAGAGATTGTGTGTCATCCGTTACCTGGTCAGTGCACAACAAAGCGGTATTTCCTTTCCGTCATCCCCGGAATTTCAGTCCAGCAGAACGAACGATATTGTTGGTGGAGAGGGTTTTCTCTGGGCATCACGTTACGATTTGCCTCATTGTGTCCTCAAGTTTCACAGCCTCTTCATTAGCTGCCATCATCACCTCAATGGCTTCCCTTTCTGTTGCTCTTTATATTAAGTTCCAGAGGATATTCGCCTCACTACACATTTCCTGTATTTGCAGATTCTTGGCAATATCTTCGACCCAGCGCACACCATCTGTTAGCAGTTCTCGCAAACTTGCCTTATCCGCCAACTGCGCATTTGTTTCCTTATTCGTCTCCTAAGTACCTAACACAATCTGGGAAAATCAATTTTGTGTTTTCATTAAGAGAAGCCTAAATGATACACATTTTTGTTTTTCTCCAGCCTTATTCACTGAAATTGCTATTATATTACTGTTTCAGCACAATACTACTTCTTCTCTTGGTATGGGACAGACTCCAGTTCATTTACGGTCCTCTACCCCTTATACTCACAACACTTATATTTAGATTATATTTTTAAAATTGTACACATCTAATGTAAAATTTGCATCATTTCCCAGGAAAAAAAAAACATAATGGAAACTAAATTGTTCCTACACACTTTGGAATAAAGGGGTCAATTTTACCTTCGTTTAGTACCCCTTTGCTTTACAAATTGATACTTTTGCTAAGTTTGTAGTTGTGTAAATCCTCAACCAATGTGGTTTCACTCTTTGTAAATATATACAATTTTTTTGTGTTTTAATTTTTGTCGTTGGACAGCTTTTTTCTGTGAATTGCATTCTCTAGCATGACTATTGAAGATACTAATTAAATTTTAGTATATTAACAGCAGCCTCTAAGTGTAGTTTTGTAAAAATTTGTTCTTCGTCATAGGGTTCCCCATCCTTTCTCAGTATTAACCCAAATTAAAGTTGGAATAAAAGATAATAATTTTGCACTGTTTACATTGCAACGTCAAAGGAACAAAAGGAAAGTTGAAATTAAAGATGCAAGTCCCACTGTGTTTCTAATCATTTACAAAAGGAATACAGTAAATGCTTATTAAAATAATTCCACGTTTGGTTTCTGAGTTCTGTTCTATAAGAAGTTTTTCTGCTAATCACATGCGCATGCCTGTGTTTTGAGGTGGCGGGGAGGCAAAATAATGCTTGCAGTTGTCATGAATACAAATGAACCAGCTCAGGATCTTACTCTTGTTTTCCCTTGCGTTTTCTTTATGTATCCATTTACCGGAATAGATAATGAATATTATGTATCTGCAAGAAAGAAAACACTTTGAGCGTCGGATATCTGGTTGTAATAGAGAAGAAACAATCAATCATCACGTCTGAAAATGTAAAGAAAAGAGCCACTTTACTACGCTTGTGTTAATTTCGTCACAGCCGTAAGAAGATACTCGCTTTTGTGGTAATCTTGTGGATGACTTCTTCTCTCCATTATTTTTATTAACAGTTTTCTTCTGCATCGTCTTTCGTCTCATTGCCGCGGCCACAACACCAATCTCCTTAATGGTTTGCCCGCCCCATTATCGTCTTCTCCCTCGCTGTTGACAGTGTGTTCCTGCGGTTTTCCAGCCAACTCCTTCTCTACATGAATTTTTCTTACATCTTTATCACGCTTTATCCCAAGGAAGGGCCTGCTTATTTCTTATATTGTAACTAAAAATTTCGTTTTTTGCTGTTGTAAGGCACATCGTCATTATTTCGTTCGAAGAAATCTCTTCAAAAGTTGGAAACAGATATTTTGAAACTTAATATTTCGTATCTCTGTTTATCAAAAGCTTGTTTAACAGAAATACATGTTTTCAGCTCACTGAATATAACTTTGAAGAAGGTCTGCAACTGTGCAAAATGTTAAGTTCAGCAATCTCCTAGGGTTCGACATGAAAATACTCCTACAACAAGCTATCCTTTTACATGGAAAATTCTTTCGTATTACTTCCTCAAAAGCTGCTGCAAAGCTTTCCATAAAAAGGCATATGTTTAAACTGTAGCATGCGTAAATAATAACACGCATTTCTTTAATTGTCATTGAATAGTATGAAGATATCTTCATGCTGTATAATAAATGTTGTGTACTGTTATAGAACTGGTGAACCGTAAGCAATAGACAATAGTGACTGACTAAAATCTTCATTAAAACACACAGTCTGTATCATTTTTTGGAGATTTTCATTTTTTTTTTTTTTTTTGTAATTTACGTCCTCCAACGTTGAGTCATATCGGACGGTGAATGAATTGGGTGAAATGATGCTCAAATGAGCCCGGGGTCCATGGAGCTTACAGTTACCTGACATTCGTCTATCAGGATGAGGGAAACCCCCGAAAAACCTCATCCAGGTAACTCACCCTGACTGGGATTCAAACTCGAGGCCTCTTGGGTTATTTGTTGTGTACTTATCATTAACAGTGATGTAATTTTATCTTTGTTTCACTAAATATATAACGATATTTCATTATATGTTACCATTAAATAAAAAGTGAAAACAATTAATTTGTCCCCTGCTTATTTTAACTCTGCATAAACTGATTACAGTTAATTCGTTTCTTACTTTTTATTTTACTCTTAGTTATTCCCCTTAGTTACCAGCTTGCTGCTCATTGTTTATCTAAGATGTGCTTCTTATTTCAGGCAAGGTATATCACCCCCTCACAGTTTTATGCAGAAATGATATTAGACTCAAATCTTCCAGATTAATGCGTGAATTCCAAGAGAAAGAGTAAAAAAACTTAGCTCTTTTATCTACACTATTTGTGCTATACAGCTCATGTTATGAGAAGACAGCGTTTGACCCAGGAAACAATTAAATTTTTATCTAGTGTTGTAGAGAGAAGGCATATGGAGATTTAAAATAAGTATTTTACCACAAAACTTAGAGAATCAAAGGTGTATTGCTATGGCAATTCTAATATCTTGAAGTGAGTAAAGTGCAGACATACATTTCATCTAAAGAGACGTCAAAGTACGTACAAATTACTGTAAACTTGCTTATTAACTACAGTTAATACAGTCAGTCGAAATGAGATGAACAGCGCCATAAATTTAGCATCATCTGATCATTTCCAGCACCGTAAGGCGTGGTTAAAAATGACTCGGGTGTATATATTTTGACTCGTTACCATGGAATCACTGCGGCTGTCACGGTGTATTTTCCTTTGCATTTGCCTACAGCGCAATGTTAAATACAGATGATTTATTCTGAATGAAATGTTCTAAACATACAAAACGCTGTTTTACCATGTTTAAGAACGTAAGTGTTGTCTCTAATAAGTAGCAAAGCTAATAAACAGACGTTGACGAACGCGCCTGCATTCTCTGAGTCGCATCCATTCAGTCGGCTTGTTACTCATTTCCCCTTCTGCTTCCCCCGCTGCGATTCCCATTGATGACGTCACTGAACGGATGTTTAACGCACTGTTATCGCAGTTGATTGATCCGGCCATTACGTTTCTGCGTTTGACTTTGATGTGATACGCAGTTACCAATCCATTCGACAGTAACTGATTCACACCTGTGATCTGAGATCCATTTGTCGGTCAAATGTCAAACCGAACACGAGCGAGGGTGACGTGCCCATTGTCCTACACGGCAACAATAGATACGCAATTTTCATTTTCTTCCTTTTGATTCAAAATGTATTCAGCTTGTTCGGTTGGGAAGTCAAACACAGTTTATAGAAACGGAATTTGTAATAACTACGCAAACTAATTTTTTACGTTTGAAAAAGTGCGTTTTCAAAGGAAAGGTTAAATTTCATGTCATGATATTGGCATTAATGTATGTTATAAATTATCGAGAGCTGGCCATTTAGATAGCTTAAATGGATTTACAGTATTTTAAAAAGGATTTCCTTGTTGTAAATTCATGTTTAAGTTTTAACAAAATCTTTCAAGCCAATATTGGCTAATTTTGCAGTGTCCTGTTATTATATCTCTGTAGTTTACTGTGTTACCTTATGATAATTTTGAACAGAAATAATTTAAAATTAAACAATCTTGAGTTGAAAATCCAAACATAATTATTCGCATATTACACTTCAGCTTTTTGTTATTAAAAAGCCCGTGTGGGAGCATTGGAATTCCGTAAGATCTTATTCAAATTTTGCTTGACAGTTGAACCTGATAAGAAAAAGTATTAGCTAATGCTACAGGAAACTAAATGTTATATAAACTAATGTGTAAACCTTTAAACGATATCCTATCCATACATAATTATGAAAACAAATAGGTTTGGTGATGTTTTTAGCATTTTGTGCAGCAGATTTTACAGACGTAGAATTTGATTCTTATATGATTCCTCAAAATGAATTAAATCCTTATAATATTCGTCTGGTGAAACAATTGTTCATAATCTCTCTTGCAGTTATGATCCATTAATATTGTCATTAGACGTTACTTGTTCGTGGGGGAAAAAGAGAGAACAGATTATGGAATGTCATACGAAACGTGAATGTTAGGAAGTAAATTATGCAGAATGGGAGGCAGAGAGAGATATTTAGATAACGCCATCGGTTCTTATACAAAAGCCACAAATCGTAGGCCTTCAGTATCAAAAAATGCAGCTTCTTATTTTAATAGTAGCCTGATATACACCTTCCATTAAGTAACTGAATAAGTTGGTTGGGACTACAGCGACTGTGACTGCATTTAGGAGCGTCGGAGCTCTCGCCCTCGCAGGGGGATCAAGAGTAGGATTTCATTACGGAGGGGATTCGGTACGTAGGCCACTATGCTGGGCCCATTTTTACTACGTCCCCAAGTTGGGCACCCCCGTGAGGAAGGATGAGGCGAAGGAGGGCGGCCGACCCAAGGAGCCACGACAATACAGAGGGCAGGGTCCCTACAATTTACTTGGATAGAGACTTCCCCTACAGGCCAAGCTCCCCTACTTCGGACGGCATCCAGCCCAGCAGCCGAATCCCAAAGTTGCAAGGCAGGCGATCCGAGCCCCAAAGGTCCCTGGTTGGCGGTCACGAAATGTCTCCAGCAGAGGAGCGGAGGCCAGCAACCGACCTACCGGAGGAGGAAGTAGTTTTCCTTAGAGCATATCATCCTGCCATATACCGCCGAGACACCCGCTGACACTTCTACCCTGAAAGAGAGCACCAGATGAGGGATGATGTGAAATTATAATGGAGATGAAATGAGAGACAGGAAATTCGGGGGATGTAATTAACCTACCCAGCATTCGCCTAGCGACCCGGGAAGACCCCGAAAGAACCCATGGGTCAGGGGAATCGACCCCGGGCCTGCCGAATGCTGCCCACAGACGAGCCATCCCGCTCAGTCCCTCCCTCGAGACCAATATATTTTAATCTGTGATGGACAGAATATATTTGTACCTTGCCCTTTGGTAGCATCTTCATACTTTTAACCGAGCAAGTACATATGAGCGAAGAAGCACCGTTTCCACAATCTATCGAACAAACAACCTCGATCTATCACCATGACTCGCGTAATAGATATCTGGCCTTCCTGATCAGTAGCAACAATTTCCATTCTGCAGGCATCGAAGTATCTATAAAACCTTAGATTTGCGAGAACCACAGATTGTTTCTCAGGGCCATAAATCTGCATCATCTGCAGAACTGCAGTGTATCTCACGCCACCAAGAAGCAAAGAGGCGTGTCGCACTCATTGTTTTCGTGCTCACGAATCTGCCGACATACAGAAGTTTCAACTGCTGCACGACTAAGGAAATACAAGTTCTTACAACCATACCAGTTGAATTGTTAAAATAAAGCATAAAAAGGAGAAAGAGGAGCAGATGAAAATCGAGAAACAGCTTGCTGTGAAACGTAGATAATTTTTATTTATTTTTCATGATGCAGCTAACTACTTAACTGCCTCTTATCTTAGCTCTTAAGTTCACAAATTCTTCTCTGGGTCAGCTGTTTATTGGTATCTGCTATCTTCTAGCAAGTTTTAGCTTTCTTACAGCACAATAAGGAATGTAGCACTTACAGTTTAGTCAAAGAAGCTTTAATTTGGTGCAGGATGCTCAACATTGATGCTACCGTATCTTATTACAGACTTTCCATGGATATTTGTGAAATGCAGTAAATATGATTCTCAAGTTTCATTGCAGGAATATTTTATCAGTATTCTTAGTTTCAAATTAGAAATATATTTTTCACGTCAAAAATCCTTAAGGCATAAAAGTTTTGAGTAAAGCACCACTTAATTATGTACAATTTGATTTATAAGAGAACTAACAGTTTAAAGAAGTCACATTTCTATATCCTAAAGACATGAGTCATAGCTGCTATTCCGCTTTCCCCTCCAAGATCTCAATACTTCTCCATATTCACTCCACGCATGTGCACAACTGCATTTACAAAGTGGTATAAAAATCACTTAGGTATACTAGCTTCAACATAGCCCATTTACATATTTCATCTAGTGGAGCATTTATTGCGATCTTCTGGTTTTATAGTTTTATTGCTATATACGCGAAATGTAATAATACTTGATGGATAGAGTCAACATGAAAAATCCAATGCCATGGCCGGGATTTGAACCACGGATCTACTGGTTTCCGTCCAGTCGCTCTTAACCTTTGAGCTACCATGGCCAACGTGCCTTCCTGACATTGAATTCTCCAGTTGACTCGTATATTTCCCCGGTAGACCACTAGGGGCTCTCGTATCCGAGATACACCGTACACCGGATACGAGAGCCCCTAGTGGTCTACCGGGGAAATATACGAGTCAACTGGAGAATTCAATGTCAGGAAGGCACGTTGGCCATGGTAGCTCAAAGGTTAAGAGCGACTGGACGGAAACCAGTAGATCCGTGGTTCAGATCCCGGCCATGGCATTGGATTTTTCATGTTGACTCTATCCATCAAATATCTTAGCCTATATACGGCTAGTGTGGAGAAATGATTAATTTCCATCAATTAACTAAAATGTAATAATACTTATTAACTGTTAACAATTTGATCTCTTCTCTGCCCTTACATTTGCTTGTTTTTAATACTGCTTACTTCATTTCCTCATATAGTTAATGCAATGAAAGAAGTTGGATCTAGCATTCTTCTGCTTTAGCCAGAAGTTAAATAATTTTCCAGAGGTAAGCTTTGATTTATTTGAAATCCTCACCTTTGAAGCAAAGATGCAATTTATTCATGGTTAAAATCGCTTAAAGGCTTTGTCACATTCTCTAGTTTAAAAAGAAACTTTTAAGTGGTTAAGCAGTGAAACAGTTTACACTTTAAAATTTGTAAAAACCGACTTAAAACTAATTGCAGTTCACGGCAAAATTCTAAAAAAAAAGTTCAAGGTTTTAAAATAATTTCAAATTATTGCTAATAAACATTCACTATGCTTTTATTTTATTTTCAGTACAAAATAAACGCACCTTAAGTTTAATGCTATGCTTACATTCACCAGTGCTGCACAGCATGTAAAAAATGTTCTGGTATGTCACTGGAGCGAAACAAAACTTACCTAAACGATTAATAGGAGTCACCACAGTACACACGTGACTTGGGGTCATCTCACTGGCTCCATTTTCAGTAAAAGTGACTTTGTTGCCACAGAAAGCAAAAACAAGACATCGTTGGTTGGAAAGAGAAGGAAAACAAAACGTGATGACAGACACGCTTTGAATTCCCTGCATCCTCTTTCGCTTTCAGAGACGCCGCAAAAACTGAAACATCGTCTCTCTATGGCCAATCTTAAATTAACGTTAAGGTTTATACAAGTGACTATTAACAGGGCAAAAGAAAGTGGCGTCAGTCTCGTCCTTTTTTTTTCCAAACAGGTGAAGCCAATTAGGTGGAAAAGAATCGGTGTCGAAGCGTAACAAATCAAAGTTGAGCAGTCGGACTGATGCGATCACGAGAAATAATAAAAAGAACAAGAAAGGCAAAAGGAAATAAAAAGAGAAAAGAAATAAAAAGAACATTTCTATGTTTTTTCTTCTTTAGTTATATTCATTTACTGCATCAGTCCATCTCTCGTGCCGGTGTTACGTCATCTCACGATTAGCATTGGTTATTCAAATAGTTCTATATTGCCATTGGGGCAGAGAGTATAGTCCAAGCAAAGGCATAAAGTGCCAGTTATTAGAAGTCAATTGTATTAGAAGTCAATTGTTTTATAGTTGGTTTGTCCTTGAGTGATTATCTCAGTGCGGCGAGAGCGCAGCCAAGAGAGAGGTCAAGGTTCGATTACCGGCTAAGGGGTGAATGTTTACTTTGCCAAGGTTATTTCTTATTCTTCCCAAATTCTGGAAGTACCAATGAGGTTTTGATTGTGCGTGTGATCTAAAAAGACGGAAGAATCGTGTACGCGTGTTAACAACATTGCTATGGCTAATAGAGTGCGATCCATATAAACCTGAACCATTTCAACAGGCCATAAGCTTTGAATCAATAATAGGACACACGTGCAATTTTGGGGCAATATAATACACAATCTGGAATATTACATTGCACTATTTACATATCAGAGAAAATGTTAGAAGTGTCATCCACCAGCCTATATATGTTTGCACTCGTCTCACCATATTTCTTGAAGTTTTACGGAGATGATATCGAATTGAGAGAAGGTTATTTCCAGCAAGATGGAGCAACTTGCCATACATATAATGACACCATGGAACTTGCAACCAGTTTCTTTAATAATCGAATAATCTCAAAAGGTCTGTGGCTGCCCAGATCCACTGACCTAACCTCACCGTTTTTTTTTCTTGTGTGGGTATCTAAAAATAGTGTACAAGAATAAGCCACGGACAATGATGTTCTCAAGGAGTCCATTTGAACCGAAGTAAGTGACATTGGCGAGGATACTCTCAGTAAAACTTCAGAGAATACGGAGAGACGTGTGCAAACATGTAGAGATGCTGGTGGAGGACACTTCTAACATTTTCTCTGAGATGTAAATGGAAATATCTGTTGAGAAAGATGTTATTTGGAACAAAGCAAAGCTATTGGATAAGGACATTTATATCATAAACAATAAAATAATGAGCCGGCCATTAAGTTTCAGGTATTTGAGTTGTTTTTTGTCTAACGAAATAAATAGGAAGATGTTTCAGTGGAATAATTAAACGAATTTAATTAGAATAAACAGTGAAGGAAAATATTATAATGCATAATATTACTTCATAACCATCTTAAAATTTTGTATGTAAATATTGACCCCAATACAAGAGCAGATAGGAAGTGACAATACTCAAATTTGCTCGTCACCTAGTAGAGTGACAATAAATGATAGATATACGAGTAAATTAATGAAGAAACTATTGCAACTTGAAAGTCTAATTTCAATTTAAGGGGTATACTAGAAAAGATGAACATATGTGGAAATATGGACCTGGATTGGTCATCAAAATCATATACAGTTACAAAACCCTACAGCGAGGCGATCAAGCCAAACCAAGTGTAAGATGGGAGGTTCAGTTTTAAACACGGAATGGGTATTAATTTTGAAACATTGATTAGGAGAAACTTACATAAAGCGTTTTAATTGTTAAACATAGAGTGGTAAAGGTCATAGTTACATTTACAGAACCACCTATTGGACACTATGAAAAGTAAAATTCCAATTCCTGGCACATTTCATAACTTGTACAATGATAAAGGGTAGTGGTCCCCACCGCATGTTCTTTATACTGTGGATCAAGTGTGAGAGATTGGTATTGACACAGGGGTTTGTTGACTGCCTTGGAGTAAAGAATTCTGATTGAAACTACGATGTCTCATCGTGCCTCACGACCTCTGTCGACGATAACCTGCTAAGACCAAGCGGGGAGAAGTAGGAGAACATTTCTATTCTTATTTTATAACCCCTTTTCCAATTAAAAAGGTCAGATATCTTTGCAGATGAAGGGTGCAGGGAATATAATTATTTGAAGCAAACACAATGCGGAAGAGTGGTTAGGATGTTATCTTTGCGTGCAGCCCACGAAGCAGGAAGATGATAGTTGGGGAACTGGACACGGAAAGATGTAGGTTCACCTCCCCTTTCAGTGTTTTGTTTGTCTGCAGAGATGGTAGATATGATTACTAGAGGGAAATGGACGCGCAAGAATGAGTTTCTGTGTTTACTTTTGTGGGAAAGCTCTGATTTGTGCCTCTCTTATACAAGACAGAGAAAAAGGAGTGATGTAACTTGAGACGTGCTGATGCCATGTTTTGTCATAGTCAATTTTTCTGATAAATCGCTGACTGCGAGCATTCCTAAACGTTCTTATTGCAGTTCCATTAGCTATGAATTAATAACACATGCTGTTAATTTCGCAGTCAATACTCAGTATTAACACTACTTTTGCTTAGTGAAGATACGTTCCTCGCTGTTTATGGACAACTGGGAACGTAAATCGTGAAAACCATCTAAGTATTGTCCTATTAACCAGGAAAATCAAGAAATATTCAAGGTAAGAGAGGGGGTATCCAAATTGGGGCTTCCAGGATAAGAGATTCACATAAAATATATTTCCTACCACTATTGCTACAACATTAATAATAATAATAATAATAATAATAATAATAATAATAATAATAATAATAATAATAATAATAATAATAATAATAATAATAATAATAATAATAATAATAATAATAATAATAATAATAATAATAATAATAATAATAATAATAATAATAATAATAATAATAATAATAATAATAATAATAATAATAATAATAATAATAATAATAATAATAATAATAATAATAATAATAATAATAATAATAATAATAATAATAATAATAATAATAATAATAATAATAATAATAATAATAATAATAATAATAATAATAATAATAATAATAATAATAATAATAATAATAATAATAATAATAATAATAATAATAATAATAATAATAATAATAATAATAATAATAATAATAATAATAATAATAATAATAATAATAATAATAATAATAATAATAATAATAATAATAATAATAATAATAATAATAATAATAATAATAATAATAATAATAATAATAATAATAATAATAATAATAATAATAATAATAATAATAATAATAATAATAATAATAATAATAATAATAATAATAATAATAATAATAATAATAATAATAATAATAATAATAATAATAATAATAATAATAATAATAATAATAATAATAATAATAATAATAATAATAATAATAATAATAATAATAATAATAATAATAATAATAATAAATCTTGTAACTTTAGCAAGTTGTAATGCTTGTATTGCCAGCCATACGCCGGGAATTTGTCCTGCAGGACTTTCTTCTTCCTCTCCTTCTTCTCCTTGCTTCTCGATTTAGGCAATGTGCCTGTTCTAGTTTCAGAGCTGTGTCTAGAATTTCTGGGTCATCCTCGATCTCTTCTTCCTCACAGCCTATAATGGAAGGCTGTTTTCCGTAACGGTTTTGTTTTCCATTCTTAGTAATGTTCATTTAACCTTTGCGTATTATCGATCTGTCATTTGTTTCCTAATTCTCGCTCATGAGAAATTTCATTTCAGACCTTTAATATTATTAGACTGCTTCCTAGATAATCTGTCACTAAGCAGTGGGCAAAGCCACTGTCTTATACATCATTAGATGTTCTTTGGGTGGACCGACTCGTTCCTTAAATTTTGTTAATTTCATCGTGAATGTTTTCATCAAAATTTTGGGAACATTAGGGTAGCTTGGGTGTAGGGAGTTTTCTTAAAATGTTCATATTGCATCCTTATAGGAAGCAGAAACTAAATAAAAGTTTTCTATTTACTGATTTTTAGTTTTTAAGTAATGTTGTTCATATATGCATACATAAGGGCATCTTTTAATAAAATTGCTATTTTCAGGTTCAGGAGGCTTCGAAATACATATTAGCGGTGAAATATCGATATCGAATTATTGGGTGAAACAAAAACTACTATAAATATTGGAGAAAGCAGAATTTAAGTATTAAATATGCATTTGTTTCTAATGTTTGTCATTACACCAAAGAAAGAAGTATAGCATGCTGGACTTTACAAGAGTAACTTAAGTAATGTTCAACTACACCTATTTTCGAAGTCTTTCAAATAGTTTCATTGCTTGCTCACTTTAGCAAGAATGATTCAGAATAATAATTGTGGCGGTTTAAGGTACAACCCTTCTATGGTTGGCATAATCTTGTTTGTATACCATTTTCCCTTCAATTCCCCCTATACTTCTTGCCCAGAAAGACCCTCTTTCTTGCTATGCTCTACCCCCATGACGGCGTTGTCCCAGGAAACCAATTTTGCACCAGCCGTGTCCGGTCTCTTGAAGAAGTCGTGCCTTCTTCCTTCCCTCCTCTTGCCGCTGCTTTGCATGGCATGCGCGCCATTTGGGCGGCCTAACCTTCAAGGGGTTAACTATACACAACAAAGGCAAAATAACAAGGAGGCATGAGGCTAAGTGCGGAACACAGGTGTGGACTATGAATGTTAGTGTCGTAATGAATGGCTGTAATATGAGCTGCCTAATCTGTAAGGCGCAATACAGAACGTGATCGTACCTCCTCACAGAACGTTTCGTTCTACCTCGTAGTTTACTGTTCACCTGCTAGGGTGCCTTTTGTACCAAGAAGGGACATGATGAAGATTATAACAACAAGTACCTAACATGCCTCGAATATAAAGACACCTTAGGCATATTTTGTATATAAAATATTTGCCTAAGGCTATTTATAATTTAGTTTAAAAAGTTTAAACAGTTTTGGTATCTTCAATACCTAGCTTCTAATGGACGTTTTTCAGTCTTCTAAGCCAGTAACTGTGGAGAAAAAAAAATATTTAAAACTCAATCGAAATTCTTTCGTGAAGTCACTTACAGAGATCCTCTGTTTAAAATACTAGAGATAACTAACTTTTTGTGAGCAGTGAAACTCAAATATGAAATGTTGCATTTTACTCACCTATCATGTTCAAGTTGCTTTCAAAGTTTTTCAAGGAATTTCACCGTCTCCAATAATAAGTTCAATAAAGTTGTTAAATTTTATTATAAATGAATTCAATAATTATCAGTGAACTGGTATGAAAATATGTCCTTAAATTTACTCTTAATAAATAAACACGCATTACAAGAACTTTACTTCCGCAATTTTTAATGAATGTTTAAATACACGTATTCTGTAATGGAGAAACATTGCTTTGCATGTGCATTTTTGGGTTCTTAAATTAGGCTTCTTACTTTCCTTGTTGCATATTTTAGTTCCTCTGTAGATTATACTACTGGGATTTCACACAAAACACGCACATATTTTTCGGCATCCTGAATAAAAATATTCCTTTAAAAGCATTTCTGCGAGTGTGTTTAGTGAGCCTGCCAGTGAGAGCGTAACTCAAAAATATGTCGAGTAAATACAAAACATTTTTATCAAGTTCAAAGGCTTCCTAGAATGTCAAACGAAGATTTTTTGAAAAACAAACCCTTCTCCTGTTCCATACCACCCTTTAAACGAAACAGTTTAAAAAATGTAATTCCAAAGATGATTCTCGATTTATCTTAAATTAGCATAAGCTTAAAATATTATCGTGGCAAATAAAAGTACAACTTCAATTTTCTTAAAATATCATCCAAAGTTCTTTTCATAAGTGATGTCTTTCGCATATCTGGTAAACTTAAAACAAAATTAGATTACACAAAATATACAGATCTCGCTAAAGCATAAAATTATGCCATTTATATTTTAGTGGATTTAACCATTTCTGAGATTTTTATTATTCTTGAGTTGTATTTTAAAAGATTTAAACGTTTCTCAAATGATTCACGATCGTTGGATCATGCAGAAGAAACAAATTTCAAAACCAGCATCCTTCGATCGGCCCTTAAAAGATTTATCTGCATTTTTATGTTTATTGTATTCTCCTATTCTTCTTATCCTTAATAAATACACTTCTATAGGTATCTACCTCTCGTCTGTGTTAGCTGAATAGTATCAGGAAATACAAACTCAATTAAATAAATTTGCACAAAATTATTGATATATGAGTTATTTTCTTAGTATTATTTTGTATTCTATGTATTATTGTTGCAATAAATAGCAGCTGTAGGGCCATTTGCAGCTAGTACCTGCTTGCACGAGTTTTCCTTAAGGCAAGACAGCATACATAATATGACGACGTTCTTTGTCCGATATTCATTAGAGCAATTAAAACTGACTTAGAGACGGACTAGTTAGGTAGCTTGCCTGCAGCAGATGTCTTCCACACAATTAATTGCTGCAGCTAACCACTACGATTTGCATCTTGATGTAAATGCAACTCGCCTCTTGTTGTAGCGATTAGCAGACGTGTGGGAGGCGATGTTGCCGTCTCAGGTCACCGAGATCTGCCTTCTCATTCATTACAGAGGCATGAACAGGGGATCTCAAACCCGTAAGTGTTTAGTATCATGTCATGCGCTAGAATGGCAAATACAGTGCGTCCACGAATTAATGGTGGGCTTTCAAATTGCTGTATTTGTTGAAAAAAACATTGTAGAAATAGCTTTCTCAATACATTTGCATCAAGGTTGTTCTTTCTTCCAGTATAAAACTTCAAAACATGGGTATTTTCCCTTTATAGGAAATTATATGTCTCAAAATTATGATTATTTAATAACATAAAATCAGATATTTTTGAGAAAGCAAAATTAAAGAAACAAAGGAATATGTGGATTAATATATAGTTCATGATATGTATCCCCTTCTAGCTAGTACATTATTATCTATTTATCAAAATTATCTCGTAATTATATAATAGCTTGAATTACGCTGGAATCAATGCTTTTAAGTATTTATTAATGCCCGTGTTAGTTGTAAAACAGAAAGTATTTTACGTCTACTACTCTTCTCTTTTTTAAGCTAAACTTCCTTAAAATTGATCCCGAGCTGCAAGGCTACAGTTCTACTGAAACTAAAATGGAATATAAATTAACTATTATTCTGCAGAAATTACAAAATCGGGTTAACAATTCAAAACATACTATTTTACACCTCACAAATTAACATATATTATTTTGTGCAATTTTTAGAAATTGTCTCATTTAATATATTAAATACTAAAGCTGCTCAAAACGTTAGCAACGAGTTTGTTGATTTTTTGTGTGCAATTTACGTCCTCCAACATTAAGTCATATCAACGATGAAAGAAATGATTGACATTATGCTCGAATGAGTCCGGGGTCCATGGAGCTTATAGTTACCCAACATTCGTCTATCAGGATAAGGGAAACCCATGAAGAGAACCTTATCCAGGTAACTTGCCCTGACCGAGATTTGAATTCGGGACCTCTTGAACGTGAGGCAGACACGCTACCGAGGTGGGACAGTATGTTGATGGTTCGAGCTGATGATGTGGATGATTTATTCATGAAATTGCGATCCTATTCAATTTGTGAGAAATACGGTCATCATTTCTTAAAAGATAAGTTACGTTTTTCAAGTTACAAATTATTATTATATTTGTATATTTGTATATTTACTTTCTTTTTTTCATTGCATGAGAATAGCGTTTTGCGGCATTTCTTTTTATTGGTTTGTAATATATCTGATTTTTTTCTCAAACAATAAGTCATTATATAATCTTTTTGGTCTTCTAAAGAGAATGGAATAACAAAGCAATCAGATAGCTCTTTTAATATCCCTTAAGTCTACCATATTTTTTCATTGAACCTTTAGAAAAATATATACTAAAACAAACATTTATCTTAATACGAATTACACAGAAGAATAAGTTACTTTTAAAAGTAGTTTCTACAAGAATGAGTAAAATAAGTAATGTCTAACTGTTTTTAATTAGGAGTAAGTATTCACCATTTTACACTTTGTCGGTGAAAAATTTAGTAAATAAACATTATTTAATAATGAAGTGTTTATATATGCTGCATAGAGTTAAAACATTGCTATAAATGTGTAAAATCGAGAACGAACCGTGAGACAGAGTTATACAGACAGCAGTATCAGATGTCCCCTTAGGAACAAAGCACTGGAATATAAGGGAGAGATAGTTCACGAGTAACACTTTACATCTGCAGCGCTGGAAGCTAAGCAAACGAACTCCGTCTGCTTTAGACCAGGGTAGTTATGGCGATTTACTCCCGGAAAGTGTTCTATGTGTTAGAATTCTGAATGAAGCTCTAGCTTTGAGGTATAGTGTGTTAATCAGAAGCCTCCCCTCTTCCGCCCTCCGCTTGCAGTTTTGAGGACTTGGAAAATGAAAAGAAGAAGAGTTTTTGACTTTGCAGCTGTTTGAACAGACTTAATGACTTCTTTTCTAAAAGATATATTTCTCTCCGTATGTATTGCACTACCCTTTGTTCTTTCTTTCATTTTTTTCTGCACTCTGCTTCCCATTCATGGCGAGAGGGAAGCACATGCAATTCCTTGGCAAATAATTCATTCCGTTTACACACCGCAGCTCATTGTGAACGAGCATTGCTTCAAAAGGGCTCTCTTCCCTTGCTGCTTTTTGTGTGGAATGAATGCTTATACTTTTTATTTTCTGTACGTCTTCTTGTCCCATCTTGATAGCCTTCCTGCCCACCTTTGAAGAATTTCTTTGTTATTATCCCTACTTCACAAGGACATTAAGCATACAATGTATTTCCGCATTCCTCTCAACTATACCAATAAAAGATATTTTTGTTATATGCTTAGCCCAGGTAATTTAGATTTCCCAAATTTACGGACAAGTAGGTAATTTCTTTTTACTTAAAGTATTTTAACTACACGACTGTTTATAATCATATATCTTATAATTTATCTATGTTCTACTCTTTTGAAAATTCAGGTTAATTTGCATATAACAAATGAGTCCCAGCTGGGTCAAAAATAACAAAACAAATCTTTCAACCTCAGTAAAATACACTAAAACTTTTGCTTTATTGCCCTTAATGGTAATCACATTTCAACGTATCTATTTTAAGGACCAATAGGGGTTTAAATTCCCAGTTTTTTGGGGAAAAATATTTCTTTTTAGTTTTTTTTTTTTTTTTTTTTTTTTTTTTTTTTTTTTTTTTTTTTTTTTACTAAAACTAAGCCTAACAGATCTATTTTAAACTAACTCTGCAGTCTGAGGAGCCATAAGTGATTACAGTAATAAAAATGGATGTCCTTTTAAAGGGTTTTCTTATTGTAATTAACTGCAATTCAGAATTATGTTTTTACATGTCAATTTTTAATGAACTTACTGCATTCCTTTGGGACATATTTCATAACGACAATGGTTTTAACTCCTATTCAGTGGTGTTGTGGTACATTAGACCACACACACACACACACACACACACACACACACACACACACACACACACACACACATACACACACACAAACACACACACACATTCACTCTCTCATTTCTACTTCTACACCGGGAGGAGGGTACTGAAAATCTTGTCTAGACAAAAATTCCAAATCATAAGCGAGAATCGCAACCCTAATCAGCGGGCAGATGCTTTACTGACTACGTGCTTTAATATTTTTTATAATTTTTAAAGAAAAAATTAAAATGTACAATATAGTTCTCAAAACCTACACTACTTTCACGTTTAATACATCATTACTTTTAAACTTTTCTCGGAAATCAGTATTCTAAATTTGAGTATTATTTATACGCAAGTAAATGTTTACAGGAATTTTAAAACCCTTTTTTGTCTTAAGGTAGATTAAGAGTCAGTTTGTAAAAATGCTTATGCTTTAGCAACAACAAAAGAAACATTAATAACTCAAAGAACTATTGAATCTAGCAAAATGGAACCTATGATATAGAGATATTTTTATGGCAAAAATACAGCTTCTAGCTCAAAGATGTTTATACAAAATATAAATTTTACCCCATTTCCTCCCTTAATATTGCAATATAAAGTAGAAAATATAATTTATCGAATATTATTCAGTAAGATTCAATGAGTTAGAATATTTTAAGCTTGAGTAATTTACCCATCCATATATTTTCCTTGCTATTAATATACCGAAAATTTTCAAAATGTATTTGTTATACCAACCTAAATATAATACATTGTTTTTTTAATATTTTATTATTATTTTCAAGTTTGGAATTTCAATGGTAACTCAGCATAATGAACATTACAATATTTACTTCATTCACAAACTATATAGTAATTTTAATTAATTAGACCAATATGTTTTCGGGTTGGTTAATAGCTCGAAGTATGTGTGAGAGTATGCACTAAGTACAGGTTGTTATATGGGGGAAAGTTGAGCGAGTTTTCAGTATAATGACTGCACACAAACTGGGCAGTAGGGCGATGATGAATGTGTGTGTGTGTGTGTGTGTGTGTGTGTGTGTGTGTGTGTGTGTGTGTGTGCACGCAAAGTAAATACCCTAAACTAACTGCATTGTTCATTTCGTGGGGCACTTATGAATACAGAATATAACATATAACAAATTATTGATCTATATGTGGGGAAATTCTTAGACGAATAGAAACGGGTCTAACACACAGAAGTGCATACATTTTGGTATGGCTTATCAAATTATTTATTATTAGGTCCAAGTGCACGTTTTCTTATTTTTTTGCTGCTTAAAGGGAAGTTGCAATTAATTCTGTCACTCTAAAGCATATGCAAACTGAAGTATTTTATGGAAAATTAGTCCTAGATTTCAACACCCTGCTACTCTGTCCTTACAATTCAATTCTGAGATCCACAAATCCATATCCTATTTCCGTATCCATAACAAAGAAGTGGCCAAGTTTGATAGAATCCTCCGTGTCAAGCACTTCCTCTCTGTTTGTTCTTTGTTTCTTTTGCCTTTTATTTTTGATCTCTGAATTTACTTTTCCAAAGCATGTGCTGTGCCTCACAAAGCCTCAAAGTTGCATTTTTTGTATTCAAAAAGCCCTTAGGTGTCCGATCAGCTTTTCCCTTCTTTTGTCCATCTTCCCCTCCCTCTTTTTCTACACTCGAGCGATTTCCCAACATCGAAATGTGTCAGAAAAGGTCAGGAGTTGAAGCTAAACATTTGCCTTGTCTTCCCATTTCGGAATATGGTACAATGAGCACGTTCAATGGCGGCCAATATAGATAAACACTTGAAGCTTATACCTCTAGGTGGGAGTTTATATGTCATAGACGAAGCTGTTGAAAACTCAAGCCCGTCTATTGCAATTGACCAGTTTACTATTTTATACACTATATTATGTTTACATCTAGTAACACTAGAACAGACCCTTTGTATGGGAACTGAATATGAAGTATGAGAATAATTGTACACGGTAAGATTCTATAACATAAAATGAAATCCAACAATTAAAGGAATTTTTTTAAATAATTTACTTATTTTCTTAAGTTTCGTACCCTGCTTCAGGTCCGATACTTCTTTAGGGGAAACTTTTAAACTGGAATTCTCCAAGGTGACTGGAAGTATCAAAATACGCCAAAGAAGTAAGAATTGCCAGTAGATATTAGTAACAAATGACTGAAACACATACAATGTGAATCAGAAATAAAATAATTTATGTTGCAGAAATAGACAAACGCTGATACATCTAGTGTTTACAATATAACAAGAAAACTTGTGTTTTCGCTTAAGTTTAATGTCCTTTAACAGAGAGATCATGGCTTGTGAAAGCCAAAATGGTACACATTATGTAAAATGAGCCCAGAGTTCATAGAGAGTAGAGATTAATCCTTTTATGATAGCAAATTATCTCGGTAACGCTTTATTCAGCAAGTTATCCTCACCAAGATTCCAACTTAGAGCCTCTTGAATATGAGGCCATCACTTGAAGGGTAATAATTTATTCACTCTATTGCCCATATAAGATTGTGAATATTATAAGAATTTCCTCTTTTAAATAAAAAAAACAGCGAGATATGCCATTTTGAAATATTCTCTCAAAAATTAAAGCAGTAAGATATAATTGAAGGGCACCATTAATTCATAATTACATAAAAAGGTTTACATGCTCGGATGAGATGTAGAAGGTTGGGGGTTATTGCGGGTTTCCATTTTCCGCTATTAAGCGTGTTTGCTGTACAAGCACCATTTGGAAACTACCTGCGAGATCCAGTTTCATTTATTTCAGAACTGACGGAATGGTTAATCATTTGTGACGAATAAGATGTGAAACAGCAGAAATGTTGCGGGGGTGGAATAGCTAGGTCAGGAAAGAAATCAGCCGGAAACACTATGATGTATCAGAAACAGGCTTACCATTAATGTCGCTAGTGTGCACTACCAGCTTGGTAACTAAATATGGGCGCGAGTGGTTTTGCCATGGCGCCAATGAGACAAAGAAGTACTGGCTTACCTGTGACTTACGGGACCACCCACATCTCTAAGGGAATTACACCTGAATGCTCTCCGTCAAGGGGAACATTATACCTCTTGCATGACCAAATTAGGATTGATAACTCCTTGAGGACTATATGGCCCTTTTTTGTTTGTTTTACGACAGCGACACTATGGACTTCCGCTGCGGTAATTTTCTAAGCCTTCTAAATACTTTCTTTTTATTGTTCAACATTCTGCTCGTTAGAAACTTTACACACTGTAATCTTGAGTCATGCATATGCATCCTTTAGCATAAATATTGCTTCTAAAGAGGAGTTACTTAGACGAAGACTTCTTTCTTGTTAGGCATTGAAGAACTTGACAAGAAAGTGAATTATGGCACTGCTTTTTAAATTAACCTGTGGTCTTGAGTAACGGGTATCTAAAAATTGCCAGTAACAAAGTTAGAAAATTACTTTGGAAGGAAAGTACCTATATTAACTACTGGGTATCGTTTAGAAGCAAACATAACATAGTTTTTGGCATGCACTTAAGTCCTCAGAGGAATTTAAGTTATGCAACCCATTTAACTATGATCACTATACCTACAGTAGATGCACCTCTTTGTGGGCCATGGCCATAAATACGAAATGTTTCTGATACGGAGATATAATTTAATATGTAGTAAAAAGACTTATTTACAAGTGATACATATATTGGAAAATTTTACACAGAAACCCTCATAAAATAATGTGTTTAAATTTCTTAGATGAGAGCTTTAAAAATTTGAGGTGTCTCTATTTGACTGCCTTGGGGTTTGGAGGTATCAATTGAAATGAAAACTTGTCCTTGAGATTGATGTATTAGTAATTACCCAAAGCATTATCATGTAACTGGAATCGCGTGAAAATCAGTACCGATGAGAAATTACTTGAAAGTTAAATGCCCCCAATACCATCTGAGATGTTAGGCGGTACAACAATGGAACAAAATAAACAAATGCATAAAAATAAAAGCCTCTCGGTAAATTTTATATCTGATTTAAATTGATAAGTAAAGTTCAATTGAATATTTTTTCTTTCTCTGGCTCTCTCAACTGAATGACAAAGGAAATTGCACTAGTTAAAGATCTTTCGAAGCGCATTAGCGCTGACAGAGGTTCGTCAGATTGAATAAATCAAATGAGAGAAGTGGCAGGAAGTTGCTGATCTGGCTCAGTTAGAGAAAATCAGCATGAGAAAACAAATATTCGTTTTTCGGAAGCCTACAATCTATAGGTAAATGGTAGTGAAATGTTGTGATCTTAATCTAACCAATCTTAGTGGTACTTAAATGTGGTTAGTTTCCTGAAATTTTAAAAAAGTATGCAATATATATTATTGTTTTAGCATAATACAAAAACACCTAGAAATATGCTCATGTGAATATTTAATATTTGTAACAACATACTAAATTTCTCAGAAAGCAAAGCCAATATTCTTCGGTGGGGATAAAATATTTGTGTCTACATTTGAATCCTATACATTTACACATATAATTTGTAGCATATTTTGCTAATATTGCTGCGCATCTGCAAGTTAATACAAAGAAAATACACTTAAAGCAAAATAAAATAAGAAAGAGAGTAAAAATAATAATAAATGTAGCAATTACGGACTAATAAAACAATATGTGACATTATGGTTATATGAGCATGTTAATGGTTCCTCAAAATAAATCCTTTAGTATAAGAATATTGCATTTACCTTTAAAACTTCCACTGTTCCTTCGTATACATTCTCATTCGCTTCGCCTGCTTGAATATAGAAGACAAAGAAGATTCAAAGGGAATAGTAATTTCAATTCTGTGATTACTATTTTCATTACAAATAGCATGCAGTTCATTGTATACACTGTATTAATTTTCCTTCAAAGTGATTATGGAGCTTGCGTTATAAACATAGTGGGTAGAGTTAGTTGATTAATTCTAATAAGCTGCATTTTTCTATCTCTGAAATTTTTATTAGAAAAATAATAAATCCACTTCTTAGGATAGTATACCTCTTAGCATGTCATAGTAGTAGTTTAATAAAATGCTGCAATTACAGCCTTGAAGAAATAGGATTTGTTTCAGAAGAAGTATTTTCAAATTAACAAAGCTGGAGCTTATTTACTGGAGCACTTAGTAAGGCGATAATAGGATGGTTTGCAAGTGACCGACAAGAATGGTATGTTACCGTTTGTCCTGGACGGCATTGTTCCAGGTGAGTGAATATTTGATTCTCTCGACTAGAACGAAACAATGACTGTCTGGTTCACTTTACGACATAGGAAAAGAAAAGCTCGATCTTCCATTGTCCTCTGAACGTGTTGCCATGTAACATGTCATGGCGCATGCATGATACGTAAAACTCTCAGTTCATATTTACATGCATTCATACGAAGATATACAATCACTACTTCTGTTATTTTACTCCAGGCCTCTGTATCACAAGTTGTACGTGTATTATTAACTAAAAGTTAAGGATTGCGATTACGAATTCCTCTACGGGACTGTGGCTAAATCTACGAGATATGCGTTCAGTTGTCTTTAAAGCAGAAATAGTGCAAACAAATTATGCTTAATCCTTTCTAGCCCAATGTTGCCATAGGGGATTATTATGGATATTTGTGGTTCTTGGAGGGTAAACAATTCGGATGTGGGGAGAATAAGTTCCAATACCTATCACTTCGTTGCTACCTTTATTTTTGGCACAAATACAGTAGTGTGTATTCTGCTGCGATGCTAACGAGGTCCAATCTACACTTATGGGAATGCTAATCAGTATCAGAATGCATTTACTCTGGGCCACTCCTTCCTTTACCGTATTTAGAGGACAACATAAGTTAAACTCTGAAGTTGAAATTTTGATGACTGTTGTTCTGTGTACAGTCCCTTGGAAAACTGAAATGACAGTTTGAGAGTAGGTAAGACGAATTTTAAGGACACAAGTACCCATCGTATGCAGTCATTGTACGCACATTTGAATTCAATAATTGTGGCCACTGTTCGGGAGATTAATATATTTTTTGCGACAAAGACTTCCATGGTTTTCCGTGGCTATGATGACTAGACAAGTGTGTTCGCTACTCATTTCACAGTCTCTAATAAATGTAAGAGAAACAGTACTTAGGAAACTAGCTCTAAGGCTTCTCAACACCATGCCAATCAACACAGACTCTATAGCAGGCAACTCTAAGGCCATATTTCTGAACCTTTCCATAACTGAATTTGAACAAATATATAAAGACATTATGCACCTTTCATTACACGCAAAAAGTTATTAATCCTGTAAAACATTACCGTCTGAGAAAACAACGATGGTAAAGTTAAAAGTATTTCCTTACTGTTTGTTCTGTTTTAAAAACATGAACATCACGACTGCCTTAATTCGTGTGTAAAGCTTAAAACACAGAAAACGCTAATACTTTACTGTGTAATATAATTTCTTGAAAGAACCTGTGTGATACTGCAACTAGTTATAACGCGCGCGCGTATGTTTGTGTGTGTGTGTTTGTGTGTGTGTGTTTGTGTGTGTGTGTGTGTGTGTGTGTGTGTGTGTGTGTGTGTGTGTGTGTGTGTGTGTGTGTGTGTAATAGAATATCTGTCTAAGTTCAGCGTAACACTTCGGTCAGTATGTTATATGCCTGATATTTTTCTCCGGAATTTACCCTTATCCTGAAAGATAGATGTCGAGTAACTCTAAGCTGTATGGACCCCGGGCTCATTTGAGCATCTTTTCATCCATTTCATTCGTCGTCCGACATGACTTATCGTTGCCGGTCATAAACTTAGAAAAAAGCATCTGTGTGTGAGGGAGAGAAAAAAGGAGAGAGAAAGAGAAAGAAGTGACAGCAACAATAGGGAGAGAGAGTGGAGAAGGGGAGAGATGCAAGTTTGCCTAATTTGTTTCAGAAATCGCATTTAGTTTCTTTATTTTATTATTATTTTTTAACAATTTCTAAGAGTGATTTTCTACACAAACGTCGGATTTCGAAAATAACAGCTCATGTTATTGCTTCCCATTCATGCCCCTTAGTCACACACTCCCCTTCTCAAACAACACTCCCCAGCGGGTGTAGGGTGCCAGTTATGTGTCATGGATCCCTTATCAGTTTCACAGTTGTGAATTTTCCCGATAAAAACAGAGAAAAAGAATATTGGGGCCATTTAGGGTGGGAAAAAGCTCTTAAAACTGAATATTATATACATCGCAATGATCCCCTTTGTTGGGAGGGAGACATTCCATATGTTACGGAACACCAACGTCGATGATAACTTCACGTACATAAAAATAAATAGCCCTTGCTAACACTGCTTGAAAATGATTGCCCCCGTAGGTGAATTCAGTCAAAAGTCTACTCATTCTCAACACTGGATGGGGGTGGAACTATCAAAGAAGACACTCCCTCATAAGTTCTTCTCTTCCCTTCGTTTTTTATTCCTCTATTTCATCGAGTTATATCCGTTCTTGCCATAAAAGTCAGTCGATGTAACACGGACATTAAATCTCCCAACGGAAAGGAACTGTCCTGACACGACAAGAAGAGGTACGGTTGATCTGGTTTTCCATTCCGATCATGACTGACAAGATTCATCTCTCCGTTTCGCTCCATGTCATTGACTTGCGACTGCAGAAAGAAGTTGACTTTAAAGATTTCAATTATCCACAAATTCTACTGTATTAAGGGCAATAGATGTCATTAGGTATCTAACATGTGGCACTATTGTAAATTGTAGTTACACAACAGCAATAATAACTGAATGAATTATAAAAAAAGTATTTCAGTTATATTTTGTATTTCAATGAAATAAAAATAAAAATTTAACGTTCACTTAAAGTTGTGGAAAAGTGATATAGGTAGATGATGATGATGATGATGATGATGATGATGATGATGATGATGTGGTTTAAGGGCATGCAACTGCGCGGTCTCTGGGAGCGAGGGAGGGAGGATAAGGAAGTACCCAATATGTGCTGTGCCAGATGCTTTCGTGTGGCCACTAGCCTTAAAAATTCGAAGACAGACGACCACAGCGCTGCCCCCACGCTTATAGAGCAATCACAGAACGCAAACTTCATCACACTCTCCCTTCGTCGACAATTCCAACGCAGCAAAGTCTGAATTAAATAATGGAATAAGGAGAAACCCCTTAAAAGAGACTTGGGGCAACTAGGAATCGAAACATTATCAGCAGCCGAGGAGAAGCTATGTCTTGTAGACATTTCACGTGATTTCCACTGTGACAAAAAAAAAAAAAAGACATACGAATGCTTTACGTATCTCAAAAGTAAATGAAATAGGCAGAGCTTTTTAAGTATTAATTCAAAATGTACAAATAAAGAAGATTATTAGAGGTGCGTGCTATCTACCAATAAATTGAGGAAAATATTAATATTATGTGATTTACTGTTATTATTTAATTTACTGCTGTTCTATATGTAACAATGCATACCAGTCAGTATTACCCGGCTTGAGAGAAAACCGCTCTCATACAAAGAAAATTAGTAGTATTAGATTAGAGTGGCACATACACGCACTGCTTATGGAAATGAAATTTCCCGCAAAATTGCATATTTTTAAGTTTACAACAAATTTCAGGTCTATTTTAACTAATTATATTTTGTTTTTTGTACTTACATCCAATTTCTGTTAAACATATTGGAATTCAGGTCTTAGCCTGTTACTTATTCAAAGAATACGTTTCTGGCATTACTGACAGTTATCTCTGCTTCCTGTGATAGTGAAATATGTCGGCTCTAATGAATAGAGGAAACAATTTAATGGCGGTAATCCTATCGTAGGATTAACTACAAATATTTTAGATTCCCCTGATGTACTTAAAAACTTCCTATTACTTTCGAATTCTTGTCAGATCGTTAATAACGAACTCCGTTTTTATTTTAGGTTCTTTAAAGAACTGCATTTTATTTTAGCGAATGTAGGGTCATTTGGATACACATTTAAAGATTATTTGTTAGAAGGAATAAAATTGCTATTCTTTTAGGAGTCCGTTGAGCAAAACGAACACTATAACGTGTATTGTGAGCTTTTATAATTCTAAGTTGCCTCGCTGCTGCAAAATAGAAGTCTGCAAAACTTCAATACACTGCAATAACTGGATTCCATCCCGTTATACGCACAAAGTTCGGAAAGATATTTCTGTGCAAAACATTAAAGTTACCTTATTTTCAACAATAATTAGCTAGGAAACAACGAATATTGAAAAAGTAGTACCCAGTGTACTAATGCTCATGTCATTATAGACCACGAACAGAAGAAACAAATTTTAATTATGAATACAGGTTTTTATGCAGGTTTTCGGTGTTAAATGTTTCTGGTTTATTTGCTAATAATTACCACCTTGGAAGGAACATGATTTTAGATCCTTGCATTAAACCTTAATGGACGGTCAGAAAGATATTCCCCGTTTTAGAACTTTACTGAAAATTATTCCTTTGGGAGGGGGAAGGTAGACGAATTAATGTATCAACAAATTGACTAGGGTATTATTTGACGATATCACTCTAGCTATACACCCTAAGGCAACCTGATGATCTCTCTGCAAGATAAGATACAGAACGAATCCTTTAGAATTCTACAAAAGCCAACTGTGGCATATTTCCTTCAATACAATATTCTTTGGTTACTTTTGGTAACAATCTGTATGATCTACGTACATCTGTACCAGCAATTATGCCGAAAATAATAGTCATAATAAAGTAATATCTACCCAAATTTGGTGCGAATTACAGTTAAATTGGCGGTTCATGCATTATCTCTCAGGATGTCAACTGCTAAGTTTAAGGCAAATAATCCTTGGATGGGTAAAGATCAAGTATTTCACCTTTATGTTAATATGTGTTTCACATTTTAAAGAGCTGTTTCTATAATGCCAGTAGCCATTAAATAAACTTTTTACTATAAGATTGACAATAATTCAGTTTACAGTTAAGAGAATACTTTGAAATTCTTAGGAACTTCTACTATTTTTATGCTTTATGTCTGGATACATCTACATTGTGCGTATATCTTACACAAGATCTCCTCTTGATTGGATTTCGTAGAAAAGTCTTTTCCCACCAAAGATGACTCCATGTTTATCAGACTCGTCCAGCCGTGCTCGTCATAAATACCATCATTTACCCCCAGCAAGGAAATCCCCCCGAATGAAATTTTATTGCCCGAAAGAAAGATACTGTTTTTTCTCCGTATCAGCTATTCTCCCCATTTTTTCCGCCCTTCAGTTTTTGTCGCGCTCTCTCTATTTAATGCTGATATCACACGCCAGACGTGTCGTTGACTATTATCCTTGGATGGTAAGGGAATCAAACGAAAGGAAGTCTTTTTTATATCAATGTTCATGGTGGAGATCCAATCAGCAGGATTATTGTCCGGAATAGGGTCATGACATTCGTAATATTGTTTCAAATGGCCAGCAGTAAGTCAATCGAGGGGGAGATATCTATCTATCGATTCTAGAACATAGGTTAGCGGGGCTTTCTCTAATGCAAACGGTCGAATTTTGACAACTTAAAGTAAAGATGCATTTTATTCCATTATACGAGGGCTGTTCAATAAAGAATGATCGCAATTTTTTTTCAACGTATCTTTACTTATCCTCATAATTTTGATGGTTCTTCTCAAAATAGTCTCCCCTGAATGCGATGCACTTGTCCCAGCTTTTCTCTCAGTCTTCAAAGACATGCTGGGAACCATTTTGAGAGATCCTTCAAAATCGTCTCCGCAGCCTTCGCCACTGCTTCTGATAATGCCTCCCACGAAGGCGTTCTTCAAGTTAGGGAATAGAAAAAAGTCACATGGAGCTAAATCCAGACTATAGGGAGGGTGAAGGATGCACTTCACGTTGATTTTTACAAGATCTTCAGCAACAACATTGGCAATATGCAACCGCTCATTATCGCGGTGCAGCATCCAGCCTGCTTCACGGAAATGTGGTCTTTTGCGCCTGATATAGACTTACAATGTTTTCAGGACATCCCTGTAGTATTGTTCCGTTACTGATGTGTGTGACGGTACAACATGCTGACAAACCATTCCATGAATATCGAAGAATGAGATGGCCATAACTTTCCCAGCAGAAGAAACCAATTTTGCTTTTTTTTTTTGGGGGGGGGGGCGTTGGTGATGAAGGAGATTTCCACACTGAGCTTTGCTGTTTGCTCTCTGGATCAAAATGATGTAGCCAAGTTTCTTCAGCAGTGATCACGTTTGAAAGAAATTCCGGATCTTCCTCTAACATCAACTTAACTTCATGCAGACCTGCATGCGAATGTCCGTTTGTTCGGGAATCAACAGTCTTATAACCCATCGCACACAGACACGTCTCATGTGTAATGTTTCTGACACCAATGTGTGGGTGGCACCCAATGAAATGTTCAGTATTTCAGAAAGCGATCTTAAGGTAATTCGTCGATCTTCTCTCACAATGGCAGATGTTTTCTTCCGTAAGAACAGTAACTAGAGCACCGGGTGCACCTTCCTTTTGAAATTGGTTGTCTCCCCTCTTTAAACATTTTAAACCACCTTTGAGCTGTGCTGAATGGAAGAACAGACTCTCCATAGGCCTCCTGTAACATTGTATAGGCCTGAGCTGAAGATTTGTTGAGACGAAAGCAGGATTTCAAAGCCACATATTGTTCCTCGCGTGTTACCTACATTGCAGCGGTAGGCAATACTGAACATGTCTGTGCTTGCATCATTCTCACAGGCGGGAACCTGGAGTACAAAAAATGAAACTACTACGGCGTGTTTGTTTCACATTGAGCTAACAGAATATAATAAGATTGAATTTTAGTGCGAAGAATTATGGCCGTAAAAATTATGATCATTCTGTATTTAACAGCCCTCGTAATTCTGGTTTTCTATTCTTGGAGCCATCCAAGGTTGTAATCCATATTTCTTCCTAAGCTTAGATATTGTTTCCGTCAAGGGTAGGACGACAAGTGTTTTTCAAATAAAAAGAAGATTAATTATTTCACATATGAGGAAATATAGCTAACAGTACTTGACTGTACATGTTTTTATAACATCACTATATTATCCTGGAAAGAGTGAATGCAGCCAGACTCGTCAACGAAGGAAACCTTTATATCTCTTTCCTTCTCAGGGTTGCAAATCCTCACTTCCAATGAGTGAGGATCAGTCACGTTGGGAGTAACGTCTAGGTACAACATTACTGACCCTAGCCAATCAGGTAGTTGCATTTCTGAAAACTCCATCTTTTGGTAGAACATATTCAGCATTGGTGATGAGGCTAACAATAGAATTGTTTTGGTTATGCGATTATAAATTTTGGATTTAATAACTATCAATGTCTAAAATCTATGAGTAATTTCTATCCAAGTATTAAAATATTTTTATGGATAATATTTTGCTTTTAAAAATATCTTGTTTGTATAGCAAGAATAAAACTAACAATGATAAAACTAACAGCAGAATATGTAAAAATTATGCCTATGGTACCTTTACATTTTTCTGTATCTGTAAACGAAAGCAGGCTGAAAACAGCAACTGTTTTATTTCGGAAGTCTTTTTTCGGTTCTCTTGAAGGATTCTTTTGCTCTATTCAGACCCTATGACTTGCAGTCATAGTTTATTGAATGACTTGCTACTTTTCTATTGAATACGGCGACCTGTTTCTCTTCCCTACGACACTAATGAAAAAAAGCAAAGCTTTCCTTCCAAAAAGAAACGAAAAGAAAGGAAGGATGTAAGCAATTGGCAACGATATTGGAAGAGTTTGAGTAGGCATTCCTGCAAATTGAATTTATACAACAAGAGAAAGGGAAAATGATAAATAGAGAATGTCTCCGCGTTTAAATTATTCAAAAAAATGCTCCCTTTAATTCTTCCTTGTAGGAATCACGATTCATGATGTATAAGAATAGAAAATCTCCCCACACTTCTCCCCCCTCACAGTCTGCTGTTTTGCTTTCTCGGTTTTATTTTCCATTATCATTTTTTCTCTCTTTAAAGCGTTACTCTTACCTTTTATTCTTTCTTATAAATTCTTATGTCAATAAATGGCAGCAAAGGGGAGAAACTGTACATCTGATATGCAGCAGTTTTCCATTGTGACTTAGCGCTCTTGCTTTCATGTTTTCTACGGAAACGGTAATAAGCAGTTTCTTTTTTGCCCTCCCTCCTTTCTTCCGTGCTCTGCAAAGAGGAATATAAAAAGAGTAAAGACCTCGAGTTCTTTATTCTATCTGAATCCCTTTGCAAGTTTCGAAGGAAAAGAAACTGGCCGTCTCTGAAGGGATTTAGAGAAAACGATACGTTTGATGTATTCACGTCGTTCTGCCTGCCATAAAAAGTAACTAGGATGTTTATTAAAACTTGGTTTTAGTGAAGATTTCTTTCAAATAATCCAGAAACTCGATGAAATACTATCTTGTCTGTCTGTCCCTTCATAACCTCGCTTGCTTTAAAATGAAGCATTTGAAAGTATATACGAAATAACAAACAACCATACAAAAACTTTGGAATCTTTTAGTGTATGTCTCGTGCTTTATACGAAAAATAGTGAAGTTGATTTCAATAGTGCTCTGTTCATGCTGCTCCAGAGATTTTAAATGGAAACTAACTGCATTATTAAAATGTTCTCCGCAGAAATGTGTTCATCTTATTAAATTTATATTTTCATGTAACACTGTTTTTTTTTTTTTTAAATTTTCTCTGTAATCTATAAAAAATGAACGCTCAATAAACAGCTTCTTTAATCGATTTAGCACTAACCACTTATGTGCTGTATTTTAATACGAGGGTGGGTCAAAAAGTAATGCCTCATATTTTTCCCCTTAAATAAGTAAGTTATGTGAAAACTTTGAATTTGGCGCCATTCCTCAAACCTTCTCCAATCCCCTGCTATAGTAACTTCCTAAGCCAACAGGTGGCAGCTTTGCATCCTCTTGTAAAATTGCTGACATCGACATTCGTATTAGACAGCGTTCTGTGATTGAATTTTTGACTGCGGAAGGTGAAACGCCAATTCGTATTCACGAAAGGCTAAAAAATGTGTATGGTGATGCAACGGTGGTTGTCAGCACTGTTAGACGATGGGTTCGTTGCTGTAACGAAGCTGAAGGGCAAACATAATTGGCAGATGAAAAGCGAAGCGGCAGGCCGGTGACTGAATGACTCCATGCAACATTCAGCGAGTCGATGACATCATTCGTGGTGATCGCCGGGTAACAATAGGTGAATTGTGTCGCATTACCTCCCTCAGTAAAGCCAGTGTGATGACGATTATTCAACAACTGGGTTACTGAAAAGTTTGTTCACGTTGGGTACCAAGAATGTTAACCGCCCAAAACAAAGAAAAAAGGAAACCAATAGCCTCCGAACACTTGCAGCGCTTCAATTTGAAGGAAGAGGAGTTTCTGGGAAAAAAAATTGTTACTGGAGACGAAACGTGGGTTCATTTTTTTGAACCTGAATCAAAGAGGTAGTCAATGGAATGGCATCACACAACAGCACCGAAGAAAGAAAAAGAAAACAAAAGATTCAAAACTCAGCGGTTGGGCAGGGAAAGTTAAGGCGACAGTGTTTTGGGATGCAGAGGGTGTGCTTATGATTAATATTTTGGAGCAGAGATTCACAAAAAGTTCTATCCAATACGCCAGAACTCTCAAAAAGCTGAAAGCACGTCTTCGCCGAGTTCGCCCAACAGAAACTATGGCGGATGTTCTTCTTTGCACGACAATGCAAGACCCAACACCAGCCGTTTAACCACTGCAGAAATTGAGAAATTAGGATGGCAAGTCTTACCTCACCCCCCATACAGCCCCTGACCTGACACCATCAGACTTCCATCTGTTCGGGCCACTAAAGGAAGCGCGTCGTGGGATTCATTTTGAAGATGAGGAAGTTGTGAAAATGTCAGTGCGTCAATGACTTAGGAAGCAAGACCGTGTGTTTTACCACACTGGAATACATGCCCTAGTTAAAAGGTGGACCAAAACTGTGGGAAAGGGCGGGGATTATATTGAATAGTGACAAATTAATCGTCAATGTTGTAGTTTTCAAGCTATGTAAATTGGATTCAATTTTCTTGGCAATTAAAGAAAAAAATAGGAGGCATTACTTTTTGATCCACCCTCGCACTTATAAGCCTAACATTTAAACACTAACATATTAACACTTAATTAAATTAGAATATATGGTATTAAAAATCCGGAAGGTAACGTTTAAACACAAATTAGTTTAATGAACTGCAGTAGAAGCATATTGGAGAGATTGTAGTGTGCTCAACTGCTGTCGCACCTCTACCAAAAGATATGTTATGCCAACCTAGTCTCCTATCAGGATTTCGGTGAATGGAACTCGGAGGAATACCCAGATGTAAAGGTCCCACGAAATGGGTGGCATCGAACTGAGGAACCTTCCGTGGCCAGGGACCAGAGCTGCGTCACGGTAGCGACTTTATGACTAAGTCTATGACATAACTTCGTTGTTGTTTTCTTTACAAACGTGAAGTGATGCACTAGGAAACTGATGCTTTCAAGAACCAGTTTTATCATCTATCATGCATTTAACCCTTCATCATCTCTGTATCTGGAGTTCCTTTACCCTTTTCTTAAATTTTTTCTACTGTTTCATCATCCCTACAGGTGGTATATAGGTAACCGTCCCATCTCTTATCCTAAACCACTCATTTTCCATATTCTTTGCCCGAAACCATGTTCCCCCTTTCCATTTCTTAATTCGGAATCTGTATATACCCCAATTTTCTTTTATCACTCTTTAAAATCAAAGTTATTTTAGCTTATGGCTGGAAATCAAGCATCGAATAAATGCTCAGATGTTCATTTGTATTCACTTCGATTGTATTCCGTAGAATTAGGGTATTACTTGGACATCTTATTCTACTTCTTTTTTGAATGATTCTTGTTTCTCTCCTCTCTCTCTCCCTCTTTCTCTGCCCGCTTAGCCATATCAAGATTTCCCCGCAAAACTCTAAATTCATCTGAATAAAAGGTTGTGATGTGTTGCAGTCGCACTCACATAGGCTTCTTTACTCTTGACAACTATTCTTACATACACTTTATGTTAAGTGACTTAATAATTTTACCGAAATTACTTCATTGCAATTTTTTAGGTTCAACGGGTTTAGGGAAATATCGAAAACTATTAACTAAAAATAAAATATATTTGTAGAAACTATTCCTGGAAAATTCCAATTACAAATCTTTATATCATTCCCTGAAACCAGTTGAATAAAATATCATGTTTGTTTTTAAGCGATTTTGAAAGATACTTATCAGAAATATACACATTGACAAACACACACGCGCGGGGCTGTTTTTAAAATCCTCTTTGTTTCCGCTAAAAGTGCTTAAATGGAGAAATCTTGACATGGATTTTTCGGATGAAATGCAATACTTCACATACTATACGTGGTGGAGAAAGTCATAAGGTTTCAAAAAGGTCCACTATGAGTACACGAAGTCAGCCATGCAGTATTTCAATCTGAGAGGAGCAATAAAGGTTCGCAAAACACATTCTAAATGCAAAATATTTCATTAGGTTCTTTAATTTTTCTCATTTGTTCAGCAATTCTTAGCAAAATATAGTCAACATTTTATAATTATGCTGACATGACAAATGTACGTATAAGTGTGCTCTGTTAACTGTTAGGTGATATTGAGTGTTTAAATGGTAGGAATCACAAATTATATATTTACGTTATTAAACAAAACAATTTGTTATGATTGTTTTTCTCCATTAGAATAATCTATATAGAAAAACAACTTTTGTGTCAACGTTCTGTAAGAACAGGCATGAAATTTGAAACCGTTTACTGGTAGAAGAAACAAATGATTTCATTAAAGGAAAAGGAAAAATTCTGTGATCAAAGAAATAATTAATAAAGGATAACAAAGGAATAAAGATATATATATATATATATATATATATATATATAAAGTATTAGAAAATGAATGCTATGTTTTAAGTTTAATTCAGTTTTAGGAAGAGAATAATTATTTAAGTGGAAGTAAAAGAAATGCCCAATTGGACATTATAAAGCTTATCACCCGCCGGTTTTAATATACTTAAGGTGACAAAATTGGAAGAGAAGGCATAGCATGGATGAGAGTAGGAATAATATATTTAAAAGTGTTGAGAAATAATGAGGTAAGGATATGTAAATTTTGTGGAGATGAAGAGAGCACTGTTCATTACCTGATAGAATGTAAGGAGTTAACAAATTGCAGGAGAAAGATATGGGATAAGAAGTGGGACAGCGTGAGCAAAGACGTGGTGTCATTCTCATGTTAACAGGGATGAGTGAAAAGAAAAATAATGTATAGGAGAATTCTTATATAGGTTAAGAAAAAAGTGGATTTGGGTAAACGAAGCGAAGGTCAGGAAGAAATGACAACAAGCCGCTCAGGAAAACCAAAGACTTATGGCCAGGGGACCTGAGACAGCGAGTAAATCTTGAGTCAGAATTTCATGTATTTGGACAGCAGGTATAATAGTGCTTGTTAGATGTCAAAGTCATTGTAGTGAAAATGTAATGGAAACTGTACAAATAAATATATCATACCATTAATATACATAAATGTTCTTCAGGGTATTGAAGTTAAGTATTTTATTCTTTGATGAAATAAATAATTATGGTTGGTGGTTTTACACAAGGAATGGAAGCAATATTTTCAAGTTTTATATGGTTAATGCGCTTTAGTGTGCTCACCATATGTGATTTTACAAAAACATTTAAAAACAGGAAGTTCTTATAAAGCATATCCTGGATATTAACATTCCAAATGAAAGATCAGAAGTAATAGATTAAAAATTGGAATTTTGTGAGGATATATCTGGATGTTAATCGAAATAGATTGCAATTGCAAAAGCCTATGTACCTGTTGAATGACTGATCTAAATTGTTACGAAGCTTGAACTTTGGGAACAAACAAGAATTTTTCCTACTCTAGAAGAATAAGAATAAGAAGTTAAGAAAAACTAATTGTGTTGATCCAATGGTCACAAAAGACTCTAACATGGAATAACATTCCGGAGCAAGTATGCTGCTTTATCAGTTTAAAAGAAAATAAATAAAATTAAAGTTCAAAAACAAAATTCCTTAGGATTGACAGAATGTACAAAAACGGTGACAGGAACGATATAAGAGAAGAATTGGAAAGAACCAGTGATTAGCAGATTAATAATTAATAGACAGTAGTAGACTGAACAATTCCTAAGAACAGAAAGCAGAGCATCCTGAAAATCAGCCCTAAGGGAGAGATAGAGGCCTAATTAGTAAGACAGCTGAGAAGCTGGTACAGGGCTAGTCTGTGAATTGAGAAGATGGAATGAAAGGAAAAGAAGGGAAATGATGTACAGAAGCAGGTCATACGACTGTTAGAAATCAGCATTTTTCGACGGTGTTTGTTTTTCTCCCATTGTGTTCATTTATTGCCTCATTTTATAAGCTGCATTATGTGCCTTATAAGCAAAGCTGCTATCGATTTATAGGCCCTCCAATGTTTTTCACCAGTACAGTTCTTAAGGATTCAATGGTCTTGAAGAAAATTTTCTGCAAGAAGTTCATGTATGTATATGGAAGTTCTAAATCATTTTTGTAACGTGTGTGCCTTTAAGAAAGCTATTAAAAGGCGGTAGTTATAATAACTCCTGCCGAGCAGTCATTAAAGCACTGCAAGTAGTATATACACAACGTTACACATAAAAGAATAGGCTATGCTGGAAAAAGAAAATCAGAGAAGAAAGTGGAAAAGGAATTCATAAGGGGAACGGGAAGGAAGGAAGGAATATGAAATGGAAGGGGTTTGAAAAAAGTCCAAGTAATATTATGAAATGATTGTGAAAGGCGGAGACTATGTGATCCTCACTTGTTTCATGTTGCCGAGGAGTGGCTTAAAACTCGGTTGTTGCAATCATTGTTCCCTACATCGACCAATCGCAGGTGAGTCTCGAGATAATGCTAGGCTAGAGGGTAATAAAAATGTTCCGTGAAGTATATACATGCATATACACCACCGTACAACCTGCTTATTATTCCTGGCGAGCCACGGAGGGGCAGGCGGGGCGCGGGGCAAGGCGCAACCAAGATGGAAGCTGCAAGGCGAAGGAAAGGGTTCGAATTGATGGATGTTCGATTCACATTCTGACTACTGATGAGAAGTGACCGACCTTTGGAGAACATGAGGGGCGTAAGTTAGTCTGTCGCTTGTTTGTTTTAAGTAGTACAATTGAACTTGCGACTGGGTTGTATCCAGCCCTACCTCCACTTACAAACTCTACTGATTTGCTCCAACAGGCTTGTTTAAATCTCCATTGAATATTTCTTTGTCAGCTTTGTTTGCTATTTTGATTATGGAGGAGACTCTTTTCTATTTGTTTATACTAAGATTTGGATACAATAAATTTGTACTACCTACAGCATCTCTGCTGATTATTGTAATTAATGCTACTTCGTGTCCATTTTGCTCCCTTCCATCTCTTTTATATCTAACTTTAGCATACGAATGTTAATTTTATAATTAATAATAATAATTAATAATAATAATAATAATAATAATAATAATAATAATAATAATAATAATAATAATAATAATAATAATAATAATAATAATAATAATAATAATAATAATAATAATAATAATAATAATAATAATAATAATAATAATAATAATAATAATAATAATAATAATAATAATAATAATAATAATAATAATAATAATAATAATAATAATAATAATAATAATAATAATAATAATAATAATAATAATAATAATAATAATAATAATAATAATAATAATAATAATAATAATAATAATAATTTTCCTATAAATTATAACTTCCTTTCTTTAAAATGTATATTCAGTGTTCTCACTGATTATTTAATCATAGTATTCAGTTAAAACACAGAAATTAACAAACTCAAAAAATTACGGTGACAATGAATTTCAAATATTCTTCAAGCTGTCATTTTTTAAATTTTTGAGCTTTCTTTAATTTATAAATCAATATTTTCCTTTATAAATCTTTCGGAAGGTATTCAAAATATTTATCTTCTATTTTATTCTTTGGTTTTTCACATTATAAATTTATAAAATTTGGCACTAATTAAAGCATTGTAATTATAAAAGTAGCAAAGAAATGCGTAAAGTTAGTATATATTTTGTTGAAATTGAATTCTTTTAGTTATTTTTTGCAGCTTTAGAAAATATTAAATGGGTAAAACATTTTAGAGATGCTGCAATACAGTAACTGCAAATTTCTATGAATTGGGCATAGAGATCTTAAGAAAATCTGGTTACATTTTAATTCAATAGCTCTTTAGATCGAATTCTGCATATACTAAACTAATTAAAATAATGCTAAGAAGCTCAATGATAGTGCGTTTTTGAGAAACATCAATGAACTGGAAGTTTCAGCACTTCGTAAATGCCTGACTGGAATTTTCCCTGCACACTTTCAGATTGTTAACACTAACAAAACAGAAAGGTTGCAATAATTGAAAAATAATATAAAGTATGCTCAGGTGTAATTGAAAACATCCTTCATATTTGTAAACAAAGGCCACTAAATTAAATGATGTTTTATTCTATAAATCCAAAATGAGCAAGAGAGCTTCATTCATACGAGAAAAGAGGAATTAACTATATTATTTTATTGTTAAAATATAACTCTACATTCATACCGAACTGTCTGTCAAGTGAAATTTTGTAAGTTTGGTAATGTAAGATAGTGAAGTTGGAGCACACTTTTAAAGCTAAAGTGCTGTACTAAGTTAATCAACTTAGCTTATTAGAGGTTATTAATTGTAGGAGCTTACATTACCCTAGCATACTCGGCTAGTAAATGTTGTGATAGTTTGCTAATAACGTCACCGATTTGCAAGATATCCATAGATCCTGTCTATTTTATCACGGTGAAGGAACCATGGAATTACTGAACAATAGACAAGTGCCCTAAGATCCATCATTCGTTTTTCTGAATTTATTCCACCTGAGCAAGTTGTCATGCGCCGTTCTTCCACTGAAGGCTGAAGGCATTTAAATGTCGCACTACATCTGACGCGCTGAGGCTCAACGGTAGCCGGCAATCGTAGGTAATCTTCTGACAAATTCAGATGCTGAGAAAAGAATTAATGCGATCTCTCCATGGCGGGCGTTCCCCCAGGCAACCGATACATGTCCAGAAGTTATGTTCGGTTATAAACAGCGTCTGTGAACCTGGTGGACAGGTAAATTGCGGTCCGTGGACGACAGGTTGACTTGTCCCGGCTACTGGTGCCCCAACAATGAGTTATGGCTTCTCACTTGGCCAGCGATGAGGGTAAAAGCGCTCATTTACAAAGAAAAACCACTGTCGTGAATTAATGAAACTGCAGAAGCTCTCCTATTAAACAATAGTAATATTTTGTGGCTCTGAAATTATACAAATGAACCTTTTTAAATATGCTAACTATAGATGGTCTAATTTTAAAAGCATTATACGCAGTCTTGGATACGAATAACATTATATGAGTGCCTAAACGTAAATTGACGCAATGAATCTACGTCGCTTTTCTTATATGACTCTGTCATACTGTTTCTTTTACATTTCCATTTTTAAGCTTCTGCTGTTCTGTCTACTAAATACATGGTTATTATTTTTAATAATGTCTACTTTTACAATATTTTAAATACAATAGACACTTTGTAAATGTAGGTTCAAACCCTATCCAGAAGATTGGCTTGTGCTTATAAGTGACAAGTTCATGCCAGTAGATTTACTATTGTAAATTAACTCCTGGAGGACAAAATCTCATCATACCAGTAATCCTTGAAGTTAACAGTGTGGTTAACTAAGAAAATATACCTTTTATTCGGAATGCTCTTTTAAATAACAAGGTGTAAACGAGAAATGGCGTTAATAAATAATAATAATAATAATAATAATAATAATAATAATAATAATAATAATAATAATAATAATAATAATAATAATAATAATAATAATAATAATAATAATAATAATAATAATAATAATAATAATAATAATAATAATAATAATAATAATAATAATAATAATAATAATAATAATAATACTTTACATTAACAAACAGTATTTTAAATTTTTCGAAATCAAAATATATTTTTATACTTATATAAATGTCTTAGGAATGTCATAAATTCCTTTAAGGTGTATTCTGAAATCCTTAAGCAAATGTATTACAAAAATATACTATAGATAAAAACAGTAAATGCTATTGTAAAAATCTAATATGTCATATTTACATTACTATCTGCATCTCTTTCATTTGTTTTGTATTTCATTGAGAGAAACAAACTAATAATGCTTTGCATTTCAAAAAGGTGGCAGCAGGAACGAATAACTTGGAAATGTGTTCTAATAAGATTTATAGTACTTTGTGATAAACTGTGATTCTCTCTTGTAGTTTATTAGTAATCAAATTATATTACTTTATTAAAATATGGCTCTATTACCTATTTCTTATGCATTTTAACTTCAGCAGTCATATTAGTCTCTTTGACTTGAGAAACAAATTGTTGAGGGAGGTTCTTTAACGTTGGTCTTAACTCTAACTTGAAATATTCACATTATCTCTAAATGTACGTATTCAGACACTCTGTGAGTTTAATTAGATAACTAAAGGGCAATATCTCCGGTCAGATGAGAATCTCTGGTGTGAGAGCTAAAGCACTATCACAAAGAATTTTAGAGATATTTTTCATGTCTGCACGGAAGGGATGGGAGTGTGTATTGTGTTGTATATGTGTAAGATGAGTTAAATAACAAGAATGGTATATACGAGAGCTGTTCAATAAAGAATGATCACAATTTTTTTGACAACGTACCTTTACACAGCCTCAAAATTTTGGCGGTCATTCTCAAAATAGTCTCCCCTGAATGCGATGCACCTCTCCCAGCGTTTCTGCCAGTCTTCAAAGATATGCTGGAAAACATTTTTGAGAGATCCTTCAAAATCGCCTCCGCAGCGTTCAGCTTCTGATGATGGATAATGCCTTCCACGAACGCGTTTCTTCAAGTTAGAAAATAGAAAAATGTCACATGTGGCTAAATCCAGACTATAGGGAGGGTGAGGGATGCACTTCACATTGATTTTTGCAAGACATTCAGCAACAACATTGGCAATATGCGGCAGCACATTAACGTGGTGTAGCATACAGCCTGCTTCATAGAAATGTGGTCTTTCGCGCCTGATATGGACTTGCAATGTTTTCAGGACATCCGTGTAGTATTGTCCAGTTACTGATGTGTGTGCAGGTACAAACTACTGATAAACCATTCCATGAATATCAAAGAATGAGATGCCCATAGCTTTCCCAGCAGAAGCAACCACTTTTGCCTTTTTGGGGGAAGGTGATGAAGGAGATTTGCACACTGAGCTTTGGTGTTTTCTCTCAGGATCAAAATGATGTAGCCAAGTTTCATCAGCAGTCATTACGTTTGAAAGAAACTCCGGATCGTCCTCTAGCATCAACTTTAACTGTGTGTTACCTCAATTGCAGCGGTAGGCGATACTGAACATGTCTGAACTTGCTTGGTGTTTGTTTCACATTAAGCTAACAGAATATAATAAGATTAAATTTTACTGCGAAAAATCATGACCGTAAAAAATTTATGATCATTCTTTATTGAGCAGCCCTCGTATTTAAGGAAAAGTATGTATGATTGAAAATTTGACATACCTACTAAACTAATAAGGCTAGTATTTTAAGATATATATATATATATATATATATATATATATATATATATATGTGTGTGTGTGTGTGTGTGTGTGTGTGTGTGTGTGTGCGTGTGTGTATGTAACATGGCACAAATATGTTACAGCCCAAATTTTATCAATTTCACTTTAATAATAGGAGCTGTAGCTTTCCTGACTTGAGTCCGAGAGAACCTTGGATATTCACTTTTATAGTTTGGAAATTATAGTCATACTTTTTTGTTACGTCTCAAAAGAATCCCTTGCGACAAAATAACTTAAAGTTTTGTCTAATATTTTAACAACATGTTTCCAATAGACCTACTTTTTGAATTTACTCTAGGGTTTTCTGTGGCTCAACAGCTTGAGGCTCCAGAAATTATAAAGCTATTAAAATGGCTGTTTTTCTCAAAAAGTTGCAAGTTTTGTGTTTTGAAGTAAAGAAAGTGTGCTTAGATGAATCTTACTATAAAACCCGAAGTAATTTCTATTCACGTGTCTTTGTATAACAAGCTTGATTAGTCTAACATCAAAACTGTGACTCAAGGAGTTTTTATGTGAAGGAATATGATGAAAATTTAAATAGTGAGAAAACAAGGATAAAGAATTATAATTCGCATCCAACACTAGCATTCACGTAACTTTGAAACTCGGCTGAGCATTTAAAAGTGTCGTGTGAAGGCTAGCTAGACATTCTCCTGATTCAGGAATGCTTACACTATTTTTCAGACTAAAAAGAGAAAAAGATGATTTTTTTTTAAAATGTTCATGAAATTTCAGTCATACTAAAATACTTAGCGCTTCGTTCGTTTTTTGTTACAATCACACACACACACACACACACACACACACACACACACACACACACACACACACACACACACACACACACACACACACTTACACACGCACGCACACACGCGCACACACATTTCGCCTGCCATTTTGTTTCGGGAGTTCAAAGTTTATATGATATTTCTTGGTTGAATATTTCCTCTTCTTATTACAGATAAGTGGTATATTATTTTACTGTTTATGTCTTCAATTTTCTGGGAATAGCTTCTAAGGTCCTCTTCTTTCGAATGACTTTCCATAACTGGAAAACGAAAACGAATAAAACTGTACAATTTAGATCGCGTTAAAGCACACAACAGATGTGTAATGCCCTTTGGTGGAGTTAACCATGTTAATAAATTTTCTTATTGGTTTTAATTTTCAAATACTTTCACCTTTCTCAAACCGAAAGACATTCGTTAATTTTTTCTACTGCTAATTAAAGAGGAACGAAATTTCAATCACATAGCAACTTGCTGTTACAAAGTCTGAGTACAGCTTAAGCCATTTTCTTCCACAATACCGTCGTCTATAAGAACATATGTAATAAAACTTGTCTAGAATGTCTATCTTAAGATGAATAGATAGAACGCTGAGCTTTTATAAGAATAATTTGTGCACGAGTGAGTTGAGAAAGTCATGTGTGTGCAGGGGAAAATTTTTCACAGTTATTGAAGCGACTGTATAAAGCACTCACTTCCAGTAATTAACACCTCGGTTTCCCTGCAAGCTGACAATTGTAGCATTCCCTTCCTCGCCGAGGGGTGAGCGGGAGTTCGCTACTTGTTGCCGTTTGAGATGTAGTGGTGCGTGAAATGACGGGACACATTGTCGACAATGCCAATCACTTGTTTGCGGATGGATATTCTGGCTGCCGACACACTCCTCACTGTGTGGTCTCGGAGAGTTGGCAGCGCAAATTTTCCGCCTGTCCGAATACTCAAATCATTACAACTTGACCTCCCACATAGTTCTGCAATAAGAAAGATATGTCCCATTGTTTCGCAAGCAAACAGCGTTTGTTCCTTTGCGTCTCAGTATTTTGTTTTGTTTTCGGACAGAAAAGAAGGAATCTAGACCAGTGGTAAAATCGATTATCGGAGTTTGAGCGGTCATTCCTCGGGCTATTCAACTTCATCCTTCGCCCTGCGCTGCTATTTTCTGCCATAACATAAACAAGCGATTTTCAGATTTAAGATACCAAAAGCTTCAGCGATGCAACTCTCAGGACTGTTGTACAATAAACTAACCTTCTTTCGGCGAGATTATTTGCGCAAGATTGAACTCCATTGATCGGAATACAAAGGAAAGAAGAATAAAGAACAAAAGAAAGAATAGGATGAATGTAGGTAGCTTTGTTTGGTTTAAAGTGCACAAAAATCTCAATCCAGCGTAACAATTTCAACCATTCTAAAGCAAGCCCTTTTGGCCGACATTTCTTAAAAAATAAAAAATAAAATAAATAAATAAAACAGGTAACCATGTGATATTCACTTGTAACGGAACATCACAAATTAAATTATTATACCATTGAAGACAGGTATACGTTTTTCTAAAGAGAAATAAACAGTAGACGTATAGTTTATTTATATAAAAACATTGTTGAAGTTAAACCACTAGCCAGTGCTTAAAATTTAGCATTAAGTTTTATATTACATTAATCAATATTGCATTGTTTATTATAATGTTTATTAGTAGTTTTACAACACAGTTTGAAATAAGTACCTCATTGCTGTCAAGCAAGTGGAAATTTTTTGTGCCTTCGACAAAATATATGATGTTTAAAAATTATTATTATAATTCTGGAGTATTCTTTGTCGGTGTTTATATATTTATTATAATAAAAGGAACGTATAGTTTATTGTAAATTCTTCCACTATCTTTAAGTTCTTTCTAAGAACAGAATTTCTATGGTAGATTGCTTTGGGCCATATAAAGTTTTGTTCCTCAGATAGCACTATTTTAATACATAGTACTATAACTCAAAAATATCTCGGTAGTGATACTAAACCTGTTTAAATTACTAGGTTGGCAAAAAATAAAACTAAATAATAGTGGGCTTTACTTATCTATACTCGGATATCTCCGAAAAAGCTAGCTCTTTCATCAGTGGAGGAAATTTTGAATGAAAGTACAAACATTTTACCAATTTCAAACAAATGAATTTTTAAACATATTTAACTATATTTTCCGATTAAAATTTCTCGGGAAAGTTAGTTCTTTGTTATCTGACTAGAATAATAATTAAGAGTCTGGCTATATATGGCTATATATTGTTTTGTTTAGGTAATACATTCTGTGGTGAGTGTCTTATTGAATGTCTTTCCCACTTTTTAAAATTTCGATTCTTGAGAAATCCTTACGAAAGTCCATGTTACATTCGAATAACAACTGAATTATGAATTATTTTGAAGCAGACGTTTATAGCAAAGGAATCAGTAGTTTCCTTTATTAACTTTTGAGTTCTATGCACAAAACTTGAGAATTATAGTTTCAGGAGTACTATTAAAAACCGTATTTCTCCCTCATGTGTAACAAGGCACGTTTGTATTTGAAATATATAGTTGCAAATAACAAGTATAGTAAATAAATGTTCCTCAATGTGATTAGCTGTACAAGTGTGAAATCCTGGCTAGCTTTCAGTAGCTTCTTTAAATTTTGGTTGAGATTTTCCCAACATCTTGGCTGCCACATGGATAATTGTCTTTTAAAATATAAAATTATTCTCATTCGGAGTCATAGTGTGAAAATGTTATGCTATTCGGTTTTTGATTCTTAAGGAACACTTGCACTGTTTATTTTCAGAATTTTAAGGTCATTTTCGCATCGTAAACTGTTGAACAATTAAGACTATGTTATGTTTTACAATTTTGCTATATTATATATAAACGTCGTCAGCTGTTGCACAGATATAAGTAGTGTTTTGTTTCTTTCTCTTTTTTTCCTTCTTTTTTGAGTTACCAAATGGGGTATACCTGAGCACACCCTTGGTTATTTATCAATTTGTTTCAAGGCGCCGCTCTCGGAAAAGCATCACATATTGTTCGTTCTAATGGTTATTAGTAATTAGTGCTGCGCAGATTAGTTGGCAGCAGATATAGTGCTATCAATAGAGATTACAACATTTCCCATGGACAGCCCAGATCACCTTTTGTTCCTTTTTTTCCTCTTGAGGTTGTTACAAGACGTACGAGATCTGGTCAAATGTCTGCTCCTATGAGCACACGTATATTGGATGGAACGGTACTAGACTCCCCGCTGATGTGAATCGTGTAGGGGGCTCCTTTTTCCAGCGGGGGGTTCCAGGAACATCGCGCTGTACCTTACTGCCTTCGGCAATCCACACTTCGGCCTCTTCAGGGAAAACAAAGAAAAAATACTAAAAAATGATAATGCAATATGGTGTGTGGCTCTGGTTTGTAACCAACATGTGAAAGTTGTTTCACTCAAAATACGCTTATACCTACAAATGGGTCTTGTCGGACACACCTCTTACAGATACCAGTTATGTATCAAAATGTGTTCCAAAAGTTCATTTACGACAAAATTACAATAAAAGTCCATGTTTTTCATCATGCCACCTCTGTATGTGTGTAATATCCTCGTCTTCCGCATTTTCAAAGTCTAAGCATGTCTATCCTTTCATAGGTTTTCCAGTAAACATGCTTTCCACCATGTTCTGTTGCACTCCATAAAACCATGTGTGCTCTCTGGGTTTGCTCTCTTCTTTCGTCGAAGATCGTCCTTCTCACATGATCATACAATAAAAGTTGTTTTACAGTGAATCAAAAATATTTATTTTATAATTATTTACATCCTAGAAATCATATTTTCTCTTTTTCGGCAATATTCTGCTTTATATAGTATACTTATATGCAAATATACTTACCTATGGATTTTCTCTTTTCGTAATATGTCTTCCCACAATATCTAATTAAGGCGGAGATATGGGAATTTTCTGCGTTTCCTTTTCCAGTCCACCATCCATTTCATTAAAACTGATACAGGGAACATAATTGGGTATTTCTGGCGTTACACAACATAGACTCTTGTTATGCTTTTACACTCTGGAATTTCATAAAACATTTGTAAAAAAAACTGAAACCGTGTCTTAAACAGTATAATGTATATATGTTATACCTACATAAAATAAAGGAAATATCTCTAATCTACTGCAATTACATTAAGGTAAAACTATCTTGACTATTTTACAGCACCAGGCTATAGAAAAACATTCTTTCGCCTAACTCATATAAAATCGAAAAATATGGGCCAAAATTGTGTCATTTTTGGAATTAGAAAATAATTTTTATATGTATGCTCTAACCCAAAACTTAGTCAGCTTTTAAATGTTGCTAGATTAATATTCATTAATTTCTTTTGATCTCTCTTTATTGATTTCCTATAACAGAATAAATTGTTGTACACCATTATTTATGTATGATGAAATGACAAAGTCATTTCGACATTCAAAATCATTCTTCAATATAAAAAAAATCAAAATTACATTTCTTTAAATTCTCATCCCGAAACTATACCATTCAAAATCTGCCAAGAAAAATGTTTGGTCCAAATAAGCGTAGAATAGAGCCCAAAGTACATAAAATGCATTCAAAAATTTGGACTGTTTGCATGACTGCTTTGTCTCAGAATAACGACTGTTGTAAATACAACATGGACTACTTTCTCTGAGGTTTACACAAAAGTCTAATGAATCCTAATGTAGTTTTTCAAGCAGCAGTATTTTGGTTCAACTCCGTCCATGTCCGGCTTTTCTTTTATCGTGACTATGCTCCTCATATTCTGGATATGTGTGCGTGTGTGTATTATAATGAAATAAAGCAAAAACTATGATTATTAATATTTTTTTTCTTACTTCAGCCCTAACAGTACAGCTTCTTAGCGGAAGTAAACACAACATGCTTTTCAATGTCCCTTGTATAAATTTAATGCCTGTAGGAATGTGTATTCTAAGAATTACCTAATATTGCTAATGTATTGTGACTATGTAACCATTCTGAAAGCTGACCTACAAAACAATGCCCTTCACACACGTACTTACACACATATATATATATCGTACACACGAACACACTCTCCAGGCGTTCTTTCTTTTATTTTGTTGTTATCTTTTTCTGTTGTTCGCACGAGCAAATATTTACAGCCTCCTGAACGGACCCCACGCCGTAGGGGGGCCCCCTCACGCTTTTCCCGACAAAGGGCCTGCGACCAAATTATTGGTTTCTGACCCCTCCACCGAACCTCTTCTTCTTTTCTATATAAAAGGAATAAAACAAGAAAGTGCAGGTAAATCGCGGCTCCGAAAAAGAGGAGATGGAATGGACAATTTCTTTTGTGTGCGCGCTTCACATACAAGTGGGCGTTGTATTGTTGGTGAAGGCTAATCAACGGCGTATTAATGATCCGACTCCCCGCCCGTTTCCAGATGAGTCTATTTCTTTCAGAAAGAAAAATATTCTTCCCAAATTAAAACCGGTCTTTTTCGCCCTTAATTTGTAGCGGCGAGCGATAAATGGGGATGAGAACCAGATCATTTGTCGTGGTACGATTCTTAAAGTGTGAAATGGACAGCAGAAAGAAATACTTTGTGTTTTTGTTATCCGCGGCAAGTGTTAAAAGCTTTCTCAATTGAAGGTAGTTCCATATCGTTACTTTAAACTTTAAAAAATTGCCAAATGTTAGCTTGTAAATACAACTTCTTTCTTTATTTACCCAAGCACCGAGTCGGAAAATAAGCTCTTACAAAACATAAAAGCTTAAATCAGTTCTTTACGTGTTTGTTATCATTCAGCCATGTCACTATTTGGTAGCATCTGTGCTACGATGTCGTACTTAAAATCACAATTAGAAGAACTAGAATTAAGAAAAGGTAGAATAATATAGTGAAAGTTTTAGCAATTTAAAGCAATCTTTCTGGATCCACAAATGTTTGAGGAACTCTAATCTTTGACTTTTTAAATCGAGTATATTTTATGTAGATTTTACATATGAACCATAGTTACTATATATGTATTCGAAATCTGCAATTATTTGTCATATTTGCGTATTTACGGAATGCTAATTCTCAAACATTAGGCCACATGGTATGACTGTTTTTAAAAGCCCATAATTTTAGAGGAAAAATAACTATTTGGGATATAAATATTTCTTAAAACAGTAATAGGACTAAAATATACAATGTAAAGCCTTAAAATGCAGTAACCATTAAGTGAAACTTCATTTTAATTATGTATACTAAGCAGCCTTCTCTATGATTTATACCTGTATAATTATTCAAAAATCTTTAAAAGCACAAGTGTGACATATTATTCTCACATATTTTCCTGCTGAGTATAGTATCTAAATGAATTGCACGCCTATCCCAAGTATTGTGGTTAAATTAAGCTCTTAAAATTATTATTATTATTATTATTATTATTATTATTATTATTATTATTATTATTATTATTATTATTATTATTATTATTATTATTATTATTATTATTATTATTATTATTATTATTATTATTATTATTATTATTATTATTATTATTATTATTATTATTATTATTATTATTATTATTATTATTATTATTATTATTATTATTATTATTATTATTATTAATTATCGCCTTCTAATATATATTTCTAAAATAGATCTAAAATCTAAATTATTAAAAATACTTTTAGAAATACATTATCATTAAATCGCTCAGTAAATGTTAAGTATGTTAAAAAATTAATAAGAACTCTGTACAAGGTCTTAAAATAATTAAAAGCGATTCTCTCAAGAAATCAATAATAGAGAAAGAAATTATGTCCAAAATGTGATATATTAAGCAAGGGAATACTGATACTTTTTATTTTTATTTAGTCTTTCAATTATAATGTAACCCAATAACACTTCAAAGTATTAAGTGACTTTTGAATGACTTACACATCAGTAAATTTCGGTATATTATAAATCATTCTTAGGGTTTGTGGGTTGGAATATACTGTGCTCCCTGCTGTACCTCTCAAGAGACTACATATATCATTTTGGAGAGGTGTTTTTGGTTAACAATCGCTGTCATGAAGCCGTTATGAAACTACACCCACGGCTGTAGGATATGGAGCCCCACCTAATGTTAAATCTCTTGCTAATAGTCGACTGTTTTGTTGCAGTGTTATTCCAGAAGCGCTTCAAGAAGGAGCGCAAGGCCCGCAGGCGACTCCAAGAACAGCTTGAGTTGGAAATGAAACGACGTTCACAACTTGAGGAGGCGCTTAAAGCTAGCGGGGCGTCCGCCGATGCTCTGCGCATGCTCAACGGTGAGTTCCTCTTTAATAAACAAACTTACAACTAATGCAGTGATGACTATAAGGATGTCTCAAACTGTAACTTGTCGCTTTTGGAAGCCCATTGTCAACTTCCCGATCTCATGTCGAGTTGCAATTTAGGAAATTTTGCAAGTTGCGTCAACCTTTCCATGATTCACACACGGGATATCTATAACGATATGAAGGGTTTATATAACTTGACTTCTACAGGAATTGCACTCGCTGGGGACACTTGCACAATCTTCCGACCTAGGTTCGCAGAGGATAAAGGGCTCCAAACATTCTCCCTGTGCTTTGCAGCGTACCTACCTTCATCTCTCCTTCTCGAAGTTCAAGATTATACAAAATGTCTGTGGTACAATTGGAAAATTCGTCTTTCTGTAATTGTAGTAAAATGCCAGACATGACCAGTAAGCACAACAATGGCCAAAGCGCAAGGCGAAGTTCACATTTATTTGGCAGTTTAGATTACTTGCTTACTCTCAGAATTTCTAAACCTTGTCTGCTAAGATGAAAGACAACTAACTGAAGAGAAAAGCACGACTAAAATACGCTATGTATTTCTGAAGGGTAAAGAAGAGTTAGTATAAACTGCCAACTTAGCCTTACTATTTTATACAAGGCACAAACTTCAGCTACTCCTACTAAAGTTCAATGTTATTGAAGAATGTGCATAACTTTCCTACGGTTATTCATTTATCTGCTGTGTTATTCACTTTCTAAAACGATTCACAGTGTTTTGTTTAAAATGAAATGTAAAACCAGCAGCTTTAATGCCACACAGAAAAGTCTTACTCGAGCTCCATTTTGTGCTGCATTAACAAATGAAGAATGAGCGGCTGGTTGACAAATGAGTGCACTAACAGAGAAATATGAGCATTTCATTCAGTTTATAATAGCGATAATAATAGTAAATCTAAAACAGGTAAACACCAGTCTTAAAATAAAATCGGTTATTGAATTCATTCCGCACACATTCCTCCGTTGTTTAAATAAAGCCAAGTCAGGCATTGAAAATGTTTCGAATCTACATTTATGTTTAAATCAAACAACAGTAAAGGTTTACGTTGCCGTGCACACACAAATACAATCAAATAATTAACACAAGCAATCCTTCAAAAACAATTTCAGTATAATTTAACATAGCTACGATGTTTAACAAAAGGTTCTGTGTACAGTTTAATAAAATGAAGCTGGTGATTTTGAAACCTAAAACAAAGGATTCTAAGAAATATTTGGTTTATCTTTGTGGTAATGCAGAACTGTAATATTAAATTAAGAGGAAACAACTAATGCAATTGTTATATTGCGCTTTTCCAGCACATCCTGTAGGTACAACGCGCATAAAAAAGGATAATCAGGAATTAGTTTAAATCTTTGAAATCACCTGCCAGGCCCTTTCGCAGTTAACAAATTTGGAATATGTTTTAATAATTTGAGACGTTTTAACACTTATAACAGTAAACCAATAAATTATGACAATTTTATCATTATGGTTAAAAATTATGCAGCTAAGTATGGAACAGGATATAGTCTATCTGTAATTTGATATGAAACTTCCAGAAACAGAAGCCTCAAAAATATAAAGTACCAGATGTCATATGAGAACAACTTACCAAATATTGCAGGAAAATGTATTTTAAGGGACGTTATTTATCTTTAGCTATAAATATTTAGTTAGTATTAATCAGCTGCAATTAGCTGTAGTACTTATAAGTAAACGTGGAAATTCTTAAGGCTCTTGTATATATAGTTTTCAAACCTGATACTTCTTCCCAAAACGCCGAATGTATGAAAAATCATGTATGTTTACCTAATTCTCTGATTTTTTTCAAATTATATTGGTGCAATTTTATAATTACTAAACAATACTAACCTTTGTTCTTGTGGAGTGTTAAAATAATTGTATTAGACGTAGTTAGATGTGCCTCAAGGAGAACGATATTAGTCTTATTAGCTTTATTACTAGTTTGCGATGTTGTCTAAAATGTAATACAACCGCATAGGTTAGAAATAAATATTTCTATATTGTACAAACAAGGATACAGATGAAAATATTTTATACATAAAATATAACATTGGAGTATAACATATAAGTATAAACAAATCATGTTTTCCTCTCTAATGAACTGTATTTATCAATCAATTGTGGTTAGCTGTATTAAAAATTATTGAAAATTATGAAGGTATTTTAGGAAAAACATACAAAATGTGAAGGGAACAAAAAGGAAGTGTTACATTTTGATGCCACTACGTAAACTGTATTTGAGCTGCCTATTAAAAACCAGTCACTAATTTAATAACCAATAGATTTTGAAAGTATTTAAATTATAACAGTTTCTTACAGCTTTCTAATTTTTGTTTATTCCTACATTAATAAGATTAATAAAATTACATAGGTGAAAGCATCTCCAGCTTGTAAATCGTACAAAATAACCTAAAGTAGGCAAAAATATTCTATTAATTTGTAATACATACTATTATGTCTTGAAGGCATCACAATTCATGGCTTATGTTAACATATTTGTATTAGGAATATACGATATTTTATTAATATTTTAAATATGTGTTTGTGCAGAAATTAGTAGTAAAGTAAAATGTAATTTGATTATATCTTCACTATGGTTGCGATTATACAAAATTTACTGTAAGAGCTTAAACTAGGAAATAAATATATTTTAATCTAAACCCTTGTGTTCATATTTCATTTTGTTCACCGTACAAATTTGACAATGGAGTGACGCTTGTGTCATCACATAGTGAACACATTCTCACTTTTCTGAGGGTCACGTTGGACGTTTTATATTTCGAGCGCATCCAAACAACTGAAGATATCGTTAGCAGATCGGGAGCTTTATCAGCTGATGGGATCTTCCTCTTGGTTTTTGTTGCCCAAACTTCTCATGAACCACCAAGTGAATTCAAGGAAACCAGTTATTAAGGCGGTCTTGAAACTAAAGTTTCTGGAAAGCAGTACTAGTTCAGGATGAACGGGTAATGTTATTCAGTTGCCCAGGGGCCGAAATGGGGTGCAGACAAAGGAGAATGTGAAGCACTACCTCCCTATTTAAAACATCATTCTAAAATGTAACATGACTAGAAAACGTCCACTACCTTCTACTACAGCGTTTGTTAATTCAGAAGTTCAGTAATATTTGTCAATTTGACAGGATATTCATACGATCGCAAGATATTTATTTCTGGAAAACAGAAAACATTTTCAAAAGAGACACTTTCTGCTAATTTTCCAAAACAAATAATTAAGGGATGTTTATGTTTTCATAAGGTAATTAAGCATTGTGCTTAATGGTTACTTGTAACTTATTTTATATCACATCTTAACATTTGTTTTGAGATGAAAACTGATACCTATACGTCACTCATCATTTCAAAAGTTTCACTTTGCACAAATATTAATACAGTGGTTCTTTTCTGTGCACATAAGTTTCAACAAGTGATGTGGAGTGAAAAGTTATATATGTAGACATAAGTGAACAGAAAGCACAAAATATACCAAGCATCTTCAGACTGATTATGACATACATATCAAGATGTCACATCGTACATAAAAATAAAATGAAACGTATTTATACCGATAAGAAATAGTCGAATCGAATTAAATTCCATCATGTATAGTAAGTTTTCATTTCTTGCTATGTCAATACATTTATAAAGCTGTGATCAAATAAAAATATCAAGACTTCAAATTGGGCATACAAAATCTAAACACAACTCATTTTACGCAAGAGGCCGCCACCTACATGTCTATGTTGCCAGCAAAACAAACCCTATCAAGTACATCTTCATAAAATACCGAACATACGAGGAAAAAGCACCATTCATATAACAGCTCGTCTTTCAATGCATCCATTAAACCGAACAAAATCCAAGCGTTACATAATTTAACTCTAGAGCATTGTTCAATTTCCTGTACAACACTCATGTGTAGTTTATTTTACAAATTATTCTATAATGAACTGTACCTATAGAAATTGTTGCATGGTTGTAGGTCGTAAAACGATTACGTTTCATTAGACAGAAGTAAATAAATATGAAACCTTGTAAAAGGAAAGAGTAAAAATGATATGGATATATCACTCTTGAATGCCTAACGCTGAAAAAAGTCTCCTGTGTTGATTATAATAAAATAATAACAAAAATGTTACTGGCTCCTCTACATAGAAACACATAAATAAAAGTTTCCTTTAGGATCCAAAAGTATACTTGAACAAAGTCGGAGAGAAAATGATCTTTGTCTAAATGTTTCTGCGAATAAAAATAACCACCGAAATGGAAATTCTGCATAAGTTATGATTATTTATAGGGCGATTATAGGGGTTGATTCTTTGCTTCTTTAATCCCTGCTATTTGTTATCCAAATTCTCTTAAATCCGAGATGAGTTGTTATTCTTTTATCATGTAGCCCTAAATAATCACATGAATTGTAACTTATTTGAATATTTTGAATCTTCCTTTTCATGCATGGATATAGGTGATATACGTTTTTCCGTTGGTACAATAATAGTTTTATTATTATTACTACTACTTATTGGTATACGTGTTGTCACACCTGAAGTTGTAAATTCAGCTGGAATTTTTCAGTAAAACTATATAGAACACCGTATCTTGTGTTTCTCTTCATTGGTCCCAGTTTAATAAGAAACAACTATTTGCAAATTACGTAGGAAGATACACTAATAATATATAATTTCCTGTACATGGTTTGGATTTTTAAAAAGTATTAAATGAGAGACTTAAAAATGTACAGCGTTTATCTCTCCAGAAGTTTCCTTGGAGACACCCTTCACTGGGAAAAAATTAAATGTAACTGCGGCAAATTTTCTCTTCGCTGCATGCAAACTTCCTTATAAATTAGTTTAGGACGGTCGCGACAATGCGTTGAAGAGTTTATTATTCCTTCCAGGCAATTGATTACTGAGGTAAGATAAACCCAGATCGTCCATTACAATATCAAAATTCATACATTTTCGGGCGAGTAAGGAACTAATGAGAGAGAGAGTGAGATACGAACATTTTTATTTGCATTACTGCAATATCAATGTAGCAGTTACTCCTTGGTAAGAATTGGAGTTGAACTAGCATCATAAACACCTCACTTCGTGTTACACTACGACGAGAAACAGTAGCAAGAATATTGCTCCATCAGGAGGGCATAAGTAATTAATAAATCTCCACCATTTCGCTAGTTCTCTCCCCTTGTAACCAGCACCATCTCCATCAACCCTCATCTCTTAGCAATCACTCTCTACCATTTCCTTGCTTATACTTTTGCAAACACAAACAACTACTTGCCGGCTAAAACAAATGAATCGCTAATACCGTTCTGCTCAGACTACTAATCCCTGGCCCTCTTCTCGATACACGAAGAAGTATTAGTCTCTCTCTCTTTCTCTCTCTCTCTCCCTTTCTCTTCGGTACTTGTATATTACTGTGCAGCAGAAACAAATTAGCAAAACCTCTCCTCCCTTCGCCTAGTCTCGTACTTGCAAGGGATTAATTTTTAACTTTTAAGAACTTCATTACATCTTATACGTGTTCGTAATTAAAGAGCGGATTGGGTGGGGGAGGAGGAAGGAAGAGGATCGGCAGCTGAAAGATGCTGGGGAGATTTGTTGTATGTGTGAGAGAGACGGAAGGGTGGTTTTTGTTGTGGGACGATAGAAAGTAAACCCCGTGTATGGTGATGACAGGTAAAGAGGAAGAATTTGAGATTGTTTTAAGGGGTAGGTGCACCCACGCCCCAAAATTTAAATTGTTAAAGGGCTGAAAACGGATTCGCTTTCTCTTTACTGTAGAGTGGAAATACATTTACGAATTATATGACATTCAACTCCAGGGCCTACAAATTAGGGCATCATAAAACTCGGTGCCCCCAGGCTAAAGTGAAAATCTCAGCAAGAGATTGTTTCAAAGTATATTGTTCTTTGTTTCTTCAATATATTTAATTATTATTCACTTTCCTGTTGAATATTAAGAAATATGTTTGGATTTGTCTGTTTTGCGAGACATAGAGAAAATTAATCTGCATAAACAAGTGAAATAAGTTCTGTATTTTAAGTTATCTCAAATACTTAATTATACAAAGACGATTTACTTTATATATATATATATATATATATATATATATTAAATCATTCTTACAAAATTAAAGCTATTTATTTAGTAAGCATAAGCAAGGAAATTATGTTATTGCATCCAAAATTCAGTAAGCAATTTTATGGAAAATATATATCTATTTACTCTAAAAGCACTTTTTTTTAGAAAAAAAAAAAAAGATCCATGTGTCTATTTAACTCCTTTTTCTTCACTCCATGGTTTGGGCATATCGCCCGTTCTGACTTCATAGATCTCTCCAGCGTTTCCTGGGTCGCCCTCTGTCTCTTCTTCCTTTTGGATTATAGTTTAATACTGCATTTGGATATCTTCCATTCTCCATTCTTAATATATGTTCATGCCATTGTTGCCTTCGTTCTGATATTTTGTCATGGATTGGTTGGATTTCTAATTCCTTCCTAATATCCTCATTTCCTATTTCGTCCAATATTGTACAAATTTTAACACTTCTTAAAAATTTCATTTCTGCAGTCTGTATTTTATTTAAATCCTTTTGTGTTGGCACCCAGGTTTCGCTGTCTACGTAACTCAAAAATGAAAATTCACTTATATACCTTACGTGGTAATTTAAAATCTGTGTATTCCAATCACACGACACGAGATTTTCAACAAAACCCCATAATTCTAAATAAATCTTTAGATGAAACAGTTTTGAAAGTATATTTTCTCAGCAATTGCTTTATTGGTTTTGATATAGTTGGTATATTATATTACCATTTCCTACATTTTCTCAAAGAAATTCTTAAGCATTCTTCATTCTGAATGATATTTGGATAACTGGTAAAACGTAGCAGGTAAACAAAATATTACAAAACAAAACATATTTCTTGTAAATGGTCCGAATTTTTGAACACCTTCGTCGTTATTAATTCATTTTCCCCTTGTTATACAAAGAGAACAAGATTTCAAAGCCGTCACATAGGGAACTGTTCTTAAAATATTTCTGCATAAGCCGAATGTACTTACTCTCTTACTACACTTGTACATAAAAGGAAACATAGCCTCGGTAGCGTGGTGGTAGAATGTCTGCCTCACGTCAAGAGGTCCCGAGTTCGAATCTCGGTCAGGGTGAGTTACCTGGATAAGGTTTTTTCCGGGGTTTTCCCCTATCCTATAAGACGAATGTCGGGTAACTCTAAGCTCCATGAACCCCGGATTCATTTGAGCATCATTTCATCCATTTTATTCATCGTCCTATATGACTTAACGTTGTAGGACCTAAATTACAAAAAATAAATAAATAAAATTTAATAAAAGTTAATATGTAATAAAATCATTTGTATGCAGAACTATGTCTTTGGAGTATCACGAAGTAAATATAAGAAGAAGCATTTATAACAACATTTATCTGAAGAATGGTTAGACAAAGTCACATGAATGAAAGGAAATGAGTATTTTCTCTATCTGCCTTTTATTTTCTGAAGTAATTTCATTATACGTAGATTCCGTTGTAGCTTCCAGCAGATACCGGAGGCTGATGCGACATTCAAAGCTTTCAAAACAAACAAGTTGTGCATGTTTAAGAGATTTACATTTTTGTTACATTAAGGTTTGTGTCTCTGTCATAATTACTGAATATATAAAATCGACAAAATTCACTAAAAAGGACTTTGCCCATTGGAAATTCAAGATACGCGTTCTTTTTAATGTTATAATAATAATAATAATAATAATAATTATTATTATTATTATTATTATTATTATTATTATTATTATTATTATTATTATTATTATTATTATTATTATTATTATTATTATTATTATTATTATTATTATTTTACGTTCTCCAACGTTAAGTCATATTGGACGATGAATGAAATGGGTGAAATGATGCTCAAATGAGTCAAGGGTCCATAGAACTTAGAATTGCCCGACATTCGTCTTTCAGGATAAGGGAAAACCCCGGAACAAATCTTATCCAGGTAACTCACCCTGATCGACATTTGAACTGAGATCCCTTGAACGTGAGGCAGACACGCTACCATCTACGCTACCAAGGCAGGCAATATACGCTTTCTCTTCCTTATACCTATTGTGCATATTACACATTAGTTTAACAAAACTATGATAGACTTTGAGTAAGTAAAAATAATAGCGGGAAACTTTCCAGTGTATTTACTTATACTTTACCATGATGATATTTTTTATTTTGAATTCAAAGTAGTCATATGCTTTAAAGCTTTTGAATGTTGAGGCCATTGAAAATCACATTTTGAAACAATTACACAACATTCTCCTTCATAATCATGACATGATTTAAATACAAGTAGAACTCACCTTTTAATGAGTTCTAACTCTGACTGTTAAACAATAATCTTAATCTAGTATTTGTGAAGTACTAACAATTTTGATCTGGATAAGTTTGCTATTAATGCCATTTTTGTTAGACTTTTTGACTTGGTCGTTAAGGTCCATTTGGCTATCAGAATGCCATAATTTATTAAAGTCACACATACATACATTTATTTACTCTCCACTCGTACTTCCAGGCAACTACAGAATGGGGCATTATTTTCGTTAAAGAAAAATTCCCGCCCTTGGGAATCGAACTCAGGGCCACTGCATTTGGAATCTAGCAGGCTTAGGGGCCTCAGATTGTGCAGCTCAGGGGATTTGAACCGGGTATCTCCCGAATAAGTCCACGGACGTTACTGCTTGAGACATCTCGCTCCCGATATTTTCGAATTTCTGTCTCGCGTTAATAAATGTATGGCACTGTTATTGGCATAATTTTAAAACTTATACTTCGCTCATATGGCTAGTGCTATAAATGTAGCCCAAATATGCATTAACCCACATTGTATGAACACAAAAATAATATATGAACACATGAATCTAAACCAAAACTAAATTATGATTTCCTAGGCAGTATACAAAGACATGCATTCTATGTTACAAAACAAGAACTGTGCCCTTTAATTTCACTTAAATTACATAAGACCAGTTCTTGGTCTCTGAAATAGCACCGCACTCATTAACAAAATTACTGTTTTGAAATAACAGTACTCGGCTTTCACACGTATAACTCGAGATAAGCAAACAATTGTGTTCCGGTAAACACTGTGATATGGAGACGCATATAAAGTAGGTAGTGGGACCATTTCCAAGTAAACTGTAATTACACGTGTCTGTCTTTCCGGAGAAATCCCAAAGGCGAGGGCGTGGACGGAAATGGTGTTGTCAGCATCGGCTACCAGCTACCTACGATTATGTATTTTGCGAGGGTGATATATACAAGAGAATACGTCTCAGGGTTTGGTTTGATGTTTTTCTATTTCATAATTTTAGTCCTGGGGTTTGCATTTCAATGAATCTTTTATGATTATTTCTGACAAACAGTTTTACTACACTTTTGATATGTACAATCAGATTTGCTTATACCTACATAGATATGCACAAGCAGATTGAGATTTTTCTGAAAATCTTGTATAGTGATCTTCCACTTTTATGAACTATTTGTATTTAAAATATCATTTAATTATTCTCCCTTGAGTTGTTTTTTTCTCATATTTTCTGTTACATCCAGTGTACGTCCTAACAAGTAGTATTTTCCCACTCAGCATCTAAGACATCTTTTCCCCTACTTTATTATTTTCAGCATTTTTCTTACTCTGTTATTTCAGTTTGACTTAGTTTGTTGGAAATTTCCCTTCTTCCACATTTCTACCCCTATTCAAACAGCTCATCTCGGTAGTGTATATGGTAGCGTATCCGCCTCATGTTCGAGAGATCCTGAGTTCGAATCTCGGTATAATGCTTCCTTTGAGGGCTCCCCTTATCCTGAAAGGCGAATGTTGGGTAAATCTGCAGACGCTGGGTTCATTTGAGCATTATTACACGCATTTCATTCATCATCCAAGATGTGTAACGCCCGCCTTGGTAGCTCAGATGGTAGCATGTCTGCCTCACGCTCAAGAGGTCCTGAGTTCGAATCTCGGTAAGTTCCATGGAACCCGGACGCATTAGGCATCATTTCACCCATTTCATTAATCGTCCGATTGGAGGACGTTAATTAAAAGAAAAGTGTAACGCTGGAGGACGTAAATTAAAAAGAGACTCCAAATTTTTTATGCCTAATTTTCAATCACTTTCTCTTAAGAAAAAGTACGTTTCCCCATTACTTTACATTGCTGCAAAGTCTTTTTCAAATGTCCGTATAAGCGGTGTCTTTATCAGTTGGAAGCTACTTTTGCCTCTAAATATTGTACTTGTCCTCTGACAGGTATTTGTTGCTACTGTACACGTGCAAGTTAACACAAAACAATTATGTGCAACAGTAACGTCAAATTCTCTTCGTAGTATCATTTATTTTCGTGTGAAGTTATAAGCTATTATTTCAAATGCTTATTCTTGCATATAAATGAATAAATGAATGAATAAGCTTGAGATATCCCACTAAGGGATATTAAGTGTTGCTCACGCGGTGAGCAATACTTCGCAGTGTTTATTTGCCGCGTTAGTGTGACATAACTAGCACTGCTATTCTTGTTTAAACTTTAGATTAATTGTGATAAAAACTTACATAAGCAGTTTCTTACACATTTAATTATATAGGGTAAACAAAAACTGTGGATTATTGAGCATAACTGTTAAATTAATCAATAAATTTAAGTGCTGGTGTTTTTATCATGAATACTTGAGACCCTTCTTCACACGCAGTAAAGAAAAGTACTCGCAGTGGGTCCTAAGGGAGACGTGAGGGTACGTTTTTTAATTTTATATATATGTAAAATTAAAAACCAATTTATTATGCTTACTCTTTTTATTTACTTAGGAATATTTACTAAGTGCATACATATTCGGAAAACATAGAAGTTTCAGGATGTTTTGAGTTTGGGTCTAAATGCTGCAATGGAAAGTTAGTCCATGGTGCATGAAGTAAACATTGTAGCGAAAAATGATAAGAATTAGTAGATATAATTAAATCTTGCAAAATCTAACTGCTAGATGTAGATTATAAATCTACTTGGCTATCAGTTCATGTTTTGTATTTAAATACTCATAAGACAAAAACATAATGTAAACATAAATGCTCGCTCACGCACAAGGGTCCGAGTGCGAATCGATCGTGGGGCCCAGAGTTTGACGAAATCACATCGCAAGAGCATATTACTTTGTATATGTACGTATCTATACCGGTGCCGTCCTTGGTTTATGGGGAGATGTAAACAAAGCGGAAAAATGTATTGCTCCTCCGGCGGTTGTGATTGGAGGAATATTCATTCTAGTTTATTCCCACGTGGCGAACATGTGCGCCGTACACGAATTTCTGTACAAAGTTTCGCTTTGCCGTCTTTCTGCGGAATAACAGTGCTACGTAACTATGCTAGCCACTTTGACATTGACTTGAAATTTGTACTGATATGCAACTGTGAAAAGTACTTTTCGTACCTAATTGGAGTTTAACATCAGATGATTCCTTAAATAGCCTTCACTTTCCAAATTTTTCTTGGATAATTCCTTCGCCACAGCAGTATATCCCGGTCAAGAAAGCCAACATTCCAGCTAGGGGATGACGAGGTACTGACCAAATCAGCTCCCCGTATCGGTTGATGATCGACCACGCTTACCTTGCGTAAGTATGTGGGCATGAGGCCGGCAGTCGGGTTGGCAGGTTCTAGCCCAATATGAGCTGTCGCACCCTAGGTTTGGGTTACAGCAATATATCTTCACGCTCAACAATTATATATTTTTCTGTTTCTATTCACAAATGAAAATCTACTTCGCGAAGAATCGTGTGGGAGCTCGTTTTTCAAAGCTCGACAAATCGGGATCATTATTTCCTGCTTGAAGCACTTTTGTAATTGTGGTGGCGCGTTTCTTTCAAAGAAGCTATGAATCTTGGGACGAATAGTACTTTTAACAAATTGATATTCACCTTCCACATCTGGCTTTGTTTCTTTTTCGATATTTTCCTGGAGTAGAAAGCAGCGCTGAAACACTGATATGTTCTGCTGTCAAATTAATATCCTCCATTAAAGTCGGGTATTTTTCACATAACTCTCAAAACACGTTCAATATAATTTGTTTCTCACCTTTTTTAACGGTTTCCTTCTGTTACTTTTACATATTGCACGGAAGCAGGCATATTGTGAACTGATTCTTGCCCTTTCCTCCTCTTTCAAACCCCGCAAGTGTATCGTGCACTCTAATTAATATATACTAATTAAGCTTTATCAAATAAAATTCTAATTAACTATTTTTCGACTGTTGCATTTGCAATACAGTGAAGTCTTTTTATATTATTTTACATTCAATGTAAAGTATTTAAAAATATATATGAACTATATTTTTCGTCCGCATAGAGCTACAAGGATAAACAGTCAATGATGTCGCATACATACACATGCTTTTGTTTACATCGTCCGATAAACTAAGGACGGCGCTGGTATAAGGGTGTGCATTCCACACAGTTAAAGTTGTTCGCTTGTTGAATTCCCAAGTAGACATATCTTTTCTCATTTCAATAAATATCCATAGCTGTCCTTATTGTAATTATCCTCGTCTTATCATTTAGCTCCTTTAGCATGTCTGCCAGAATTTATTTCCTTCTCTTATAATTATTTTTCAGTTCTAAACCAAGTTTCTTGTTCAAGCTAAACGTTAGAATGGTTTTTGCGAGTCTTATTTTGATTTCCAACACTGGAGAGAAAAGTATGAAATTGCGCTGTTTTTCTTCTCATCAAAGCTATCGTTCATTCAAAGATCTAATTTTGCCCAGTTTAAATGGTTCTAATTCCGGGTTTCATAATCACCAACCTTCACAGCAAAAACATGTTTAAGAATATGCGTACCAGGTAGAAAATAGGTTTGTTGGTATGCGACACTTCCTTCCGCGGTTTGAACACAAGGTCGTTAAGGACTAACACACACTTGAGAAAGTTGTTTGACTGACGTTCAGTGTACCTAAGCCAACATGGTTTCTTTAACTAAAGCAGGAACCCTATTACATCCGGTACTGACTGACTAGTGACTTTGATAAGTTTAAGTGGAAGAAACCCCATCTCAGCTACAGGCCTCACCCCCACTGGGGTATCTTTTCCCTCTGCAGAGTTGCCTGAGGTGATGTTTGGATCCCAACAAGATTTCCATCACAACTGAACTTGGCGTTTGCTCGTGCTTTACTTCAAGCAGGAATTCCGCAACTATGAAAACAATGGGACGCTACAATTTACTCCATTTAGGAAAATGTTAAACTTAAGAAAACTGTAGCTAGTTTCTAAAATTAAACCTACCGTTCTTTACCGTAACTTTACATGCAAGTACTCTAAAAGCCTATAGCATTGTGTATTGGTCGTTGAACAATGCTACAATTTGAGGACTTATTTTTGACAGTAGAGATAGATAAGGAAAACTGGTTGGGATGTCTCAGGCAGTTTCGTATGTGGTCCTTATTTGGGAGACCCGGGTTCGATTCCCGACGTACCCGACTCATGGGTTTTTCGGGTCGCCAGGCGAATGCTGGGTAGGTTAATTATATCCCCCGAATTTCCGGTCCATCCATTTCATCTTCATTATCGTTTCACATCATCTCACATCTGGTGGTCTCTTTCAGTGTTAATGTGTCGGCGGTTGCCTCGGCGGTGCATGGCAGGATGATATACTCTGAATGAGCTTCTTCGTCCTCCAGTAGGTCGGTTGTCGGTCTGCTAAGACCACTTCCAAACCACAGTAGGGAGCAATATCCGTTGCCCTGGCCTGCAGGGGGAGGTTTCTAAGTAAAATATAGGGAGCCTGTCCTCTGCACTCTCGTGGCTCCTTGGGAACGCCGCCCTCTGTCTACCCTCGTCTCTTCCTTCCTCCGGGGATGTCCCACTTGGGGAAATAGGTAGATTACCTGTAGATCAAGACTGGTCGCAGTGACGAATCCCCTCCGTAATAATCCTAGTGCTAATCCTAGATAAGGAAAACTTTATCGTTCTTTTTTCATGTGCTAAGCTTTAAGGGGAAATACAGAAGAGTGTGTAAAGATTATTATTATTATTATTATTATTATTATTATTATTATTATTATTATTATTATTATTATTATTATTATTATTATTATTATTATTATTATTATTATTATTATTATTATTATTATTATTATTATTATTATTATTATTATTATTATTATTATTATTATTATTATTATTATTATTATTATTATTATTATTATTATTATTATTATTATTATTATTATTATTATTATTATTATTATTATTATTATTATTATTTGCTATTTTTGTTATTGTTACATTAATTAAACGGTCGATCATAGAAACTAGTATAAAGCATACATTTTCATTCTATAGCATAAAACTCAAAATGCTCATTTAACGACCAGAAGCCAGAAGTATAATTTTCGCTCAGTAAAACTTGTATGGAGCTATTTTAATTTAATCGTGTCCGAGGAAATGTCCACTTTTGTGCACACAATTTCAAATCCTGTTTCCGACGTTTCTGTTTTAATTGCAAGGCTTTCAAGCTTATTAGGCTAGCTACTCTTGTTTTCTGTCTGGTAATTAACTATTATTTAGGTATTTTCGTAATTTTGAGCAGTTATCATTTTCATTAGAATAAATATCTGTCATAATTAATTATCATTTCTTAAATTACTGTAGATTTTATCCTTCTGTTGTTCCAGAGATTCAGATTTTTATCTCACTTGTATTATTACCTTCACGAGAGCCCAACATTCTAGTGTGAGTGTTGCACTGACTTTGAAATCATATAGGAAAGAAATATGTCAACTTCTTGAATCTACATTTGTAATTAAAATAGTATTGGAATTTAATTGAAGCGTACGCCAGCTATTAGCGATGAGTATTTTTAAAGATTCAACCCCATTCTTCGGTCACTGAGTACAATTTCCTTAAATAGAACAAAGTTTTTTATTTCTTCGTATGTGTAAGGCTATACATTTTATATCCCTTTGGTACAATGGACCGCAGAGCCCTTTATTTTTAGAATTAAAACTCAAAATGATTTCACTCTCAATATGCAATGTTGAACCCGCCCCCCTAGGTTCGAGTCCATCCATTGACGTTAGGAATTTTTGACCCTTTTATAGAACTGGTACGGGTGTACCGTGGGTTACGGGGAAACCAGACAACATTGTCTGGCCAGATTTTTAAAATTTTTATTCTTTCATTTCATATTAATTTGTTGGTTAGCTTAAATCCCTTTGTTTCCCCTCCATCTGCCTCCTATCTCTCTCCCTCTTATTCTTACTTTCATAGACTAGGAAGGCAATAAATCTTGGCTAAACGATAATGATCATCCTTCAGTCCAGAACCTCTGGATTTGACTCTGTACGCGAGTCAGTCAGTGTCGAACGGATAGTCCCTTGCCGTCCCATACATTATCCTTATGAGTTCTCATGGATATTGAGACAAGACTTCAAAGTACTCAAAATTATAATATTATTTTTTATTTATTTTTAGACCGACAGTAAACGATATTCCTATTGGATAAAAGTATTATTAGTTATATCAGTGCAGATGGTTTCCCTGTTGATATACATTTGAGTCTGTATAGCGAAAATAATTTAATAAATATCTAAAATAACAAATCTAAAGTACTGGCCGCTTTTACTTTAAATTAGAAGCTCACAGTGCAGTGTTGATTAAGTAGTAGTAGCAGTAATGGTGGTATTTGATAGGATTGGAGAGTAGTTAACGATCCTTCTTTGACTTGAAGATCGCTTGTAGCACACCTTTCTCTTTCGGAAGTTCATACATAAGAAAGAATATTTATTCCTGGAGGCCTCGTGGGATCGAGCCCGGTTACATTCCGTGACTGAAAACCAGAGCTACCACCTCCAGCCAACTGCAAGGCGGTGGAGATAAGTGTTGATGAAAGAATTTATTGGAAAGGTCTATGTACAAAAACTTTACCAAGAACAAATACAGGCATAATAAATGATTTGTAATTTCTACTGTGATATGTAACTGCTAGAAAATTTATTAGACATATACATAGCAGATATAAAATATAAGAGTAATGGGCATCCGATAATATTAAAAAGAAAGGAGAAATGTGAAACTAAGAACTTGTATGATAATTGCAACAAATATATGGTTCTCATATCTATACATACAACGTCAGATTTCATAGGAGATGTGAAGTCTAATAGTTTTAAGCACTGACTCATTCATTGTTCAATGACTTTCACAAATGGTTTGAGATTAATGCACATCCGCTGTTCCCTTACTTATAGTAACGCTATTACTTAGGCGGCTTTAGGGGATTCTACAATTTTAATAGCTATAGTTGTTATTTGGTACAGGATAGCGGCGATAATTTCGTGAATACGCGGACATGCTGTATTTAAAATTCCTCCGCGCACACTAAATTGTTGCCGCTTAGTGTATGTGTTGGTATGTCTTACACGGAAAGCTCAATGTTGTATAGTAAGCGTTTATCTTTAATTTTCTTCTTGATAGTACATACTACCTCAGAATTTATTTTTTCGTATTTATGGGCACAAGAATTCCAAAAATATTGTTTGCGTCATTAATTATCTTTGATGTTACTGTTTAAATCAAAGTTCTAACAACTTATAATGTTCATAAAATTGAACACTCTAAGGGAAATTTTTTCACTCTATTGTGAAATAAGTGTTGTTCTTAATAGGATTAGCTGTTTCTCAATAAACAAAATGAGTTAGATTCTTCAAGTTTTTGGTTTTTTAAGCAGATAGCAGAAAAGGGGATTTAAGATTTTTTATGTCTATAGAGATTATAATATCGCTTTTAAATTAGAACATTCTGATTTAACAGATAATATTCGGTCAGATGTTATAGATTTAGTTTAAAGGATCAGATCACATAATTGTGTCGTCAAATGATGGTCGAAAAAAAAACACATTTAATGACAAAAAGAGCCAATTACTAAATTTGTGCAGTAGTTGATATTTTGGATGACTTACAATAATTGGAATTTTCCTTGTTTGGCAGAAAGTGGGAGCGAACACAGAGTGTCGAGTGGCGGGGACCAATCCGAGAGTTCGTACCCCCGGCAGCAACCAGCCCACGTGCCGGAGCCACCTAGCGAGAAGCAGTGGAACTACTCTGGTCTCGACCTCATGGGCTCTGGGGCGGCATTCTGGCAGAACTATTCAGGTTAGATAGCCATCATTCTATGTCAGTGGTACAGCTATCGAGATTATTGTCATCTGAGTTCTGTGTATCAATCATAACCTCTGTGGGAAAAAGAGTTATTATATGGCTTAGTTTTCAAAATTGTAAGCCTTATCCTATTAGTGAGCCTAACAAAATTGCCGTGATATACTTTTACAGTTCTCCTTAAAGATAAAATTGGAACAATAAACTTTTTCTGTAACATTATCTAATAAATACGCCCCCTCAAATGCGTTTTATAAGCTTTGAAATTGTTAGAACTTAATTTTATTCCAGCTCCCTATTTTGGAGATACATTAATGGATTTTAAATTAATCGTCATAAATGTTTCGATATCTCGAACTTGATTAACCTCAAGGTTTTGTAGAATTAAATCTAGTGTAGATGCAAGAACATATTTCTTCAGCCTTTTTGGTGCTGCTGATCTTCCTGTAATATTGTTGCTAGCAGGATATAATTATTGTAAATTAATCAAAACTGTAACAAGATTATGTATTGTTTATAACGTTTGTCATTTATAAGGGTGTATCGGCATAAATTTAATGAACTAATATTGTATACCGTTTGGAACACTTTCTAATGATGAAGTGTTGTAGAACATTTATCACAATTCAATAAAACTAATTTCCAATGACAGATTAACATTTATTTTTCATCTCGAACAATTCCATTACTGCTCATAAGTTTCTGGTAAAATTTATCTCTTTGTTTTATAATTATATATACCTTTTTACTTTTATTTATACTCACCAAGCACGTTAGTTATAATGGTATTCTTTAACCTCAGTCAGCTTGTCAGCACATATAGTACAACAAGTTATGGAATTATAAGTCATGCATTCTGGAGCACTGTACAGTACATGAACCTTGAGCATAAAATTGGCACTCCATAAACATTTTGTCATTATGTTTGTTAGTACTTCAGTTTAAAAGCAATAAAAGCTGAATGAAGGAATGTAAGCTGAAATTCTTGGAAATAAGGATTGTTCGTCATTATTCCCTTCTGGTATGTCCAATAAGTTAAGTTGCAGTTCCTCACATTTAATTTTGGTTTACTAAAATGAAGGCTATAAAAATTCTATATTAAATGTAAAAATTAATTACGTAATAACAACGAATGGAATGCATAACCCGGCACTCGTAGCTACAAAATTACACAAATCGTAGCGTATAGTGAATTTTGTAACGAAAGAAAAATTATAACCTTCAGTGTAGATAAGGTACATTAAAATCTCAATAAGCTGTATAATAAAGTGTTCGTACGTTTGTACGCTGGTTCAAAAGAATCCAATCTCTTTGATTATGAAGCATAAGTTTAGTAGCTGAATTTTGTCTAGTTATAAGTCGTGCAATAAGAATTCATTTCCATATCAGGTTCATTATCTTAACTGTATTTCACCTAGATACTTGTATTGTTATATTAAATCAAAATAAAAATATCTAAATACTTCCTAAACAGCATATCAGTTTTAGTGTACAAGGGAAAATACTGCCTGTGTGATTGGGGTATTTGAGTCATTCTCACAGATTTACTGTATCTATCATAATGTAACCTAATCACATTGTTTATAGTCTCTATTTACAGTTAAGAAAGTTCTTAATCATTTGTAAATCACATTTTGGTTAGGAAACGTTAATATTGCTGGTATAATTATTAAAATAGGAAAATTTTATTTCAATAGTTTTTTCTAATACATTTTTATAAGTTTTCTTTTCACTTGTATAACTTATACCATCCTTGTTTAAAATTAAAACTAATTTACTGCTGTCTCTAAATTTTGTAGTCGATAGTATAAATGATTTATGTAATTTTACAAATTTTCATTCATTTAATTTTGAAAAGAAATTTCTCATGTTTGATCTGGACAAATGGAACATTATAGTACGGATAATACATTAAGATTATGTTTTCCTATACATAAAACACGCCCTGAGACAGTAGCTTCAAACAGGTTTGCAGTAAATATTACACAAACTTAAAGTATGTAAACTAATTGGCTATAGGTTTATATCTGTTCTAAAAATAATACAATAAAATCACCTTTATCTTACGTGTTTATGTATATAATAATGAATACAGTCTTATTAAAATATTATCTCTGAATTTTCTGAAATACTCCGTAGTTTTAAGCTACTAATTGTATTTTATAAGCAATGTAAGGAAGAAGCAGAATAAAAACAGTTTAAATAAAAGCTAATGTATAGGTATAATTAAATATTGTAAGCAGTTTCATTAATTAAAATACTTTCTGGCATTTAACAGCAGATAAAAGCAACTAAGATAAAAGTCCTAATTTGAAAGATATTCCATACCATCAGACTTGTAGATTTTAAGAAACCTATTCCCTATATAACAAGGAAGTTCTCCTCTCCATTTATACAGAAGTAGTTGACCAAATACCTTTTCTGCGAGCAGACGTTCGTACTAGTACGCGAAAGGGATAAAAAAACGTGTACCTACCAAATTACCACCACTACTCCATATTATGAAAAGCTTTTTCCTGACGCCGTGGTCTACATGCAAGCTTGCCATTGCAGCATTTTAATATCTCCCCTCCCTTCTCCCTCTCACCTTTCCTCCCACCTCCACCCTCGCCGCCTCCGTCATGTTGAAAAAGCGTATTAGCAGAGTATAAGTAGTTTGTCTACACAACTTAAGCCGTATATTGGAATTACATTGCGGCCTGGATCATATTAATGGGAAGCCGTTTTTAGAAAAGATGAGAACGCGTCCGGTAAGTTGATAATTATTGCACGTTTAGACTATCCCGTGGTCAGAAGGGAGGGGGGAGGGTGGCATACGCCGAAGTTTCTCTACGATACGGAGCTTTCGGAAACATAACGGATCAAATCAGAAGCGTGCAGCGATACCTTATATGCAATACCGCGTACCTCGCGCTGTAATCGTTTTTGGTTTCACTTTCTGGCACTTTAGCAATATAGGCATTTACTGATTAAGGGATTAACTTGTTTTCTTCAAAATCTAGCTGCAAAAGCTTATAACGGGACAAAACAGCCCAAAGGGCCCATTAGCGCCTGCTATAAAGCAGTTATAGCCAACAATTTCATGGAAGAAAGCACTAACAGTTTTATATGTTTAAGGGGCAGTATCAATAAGAATATAATTCTTCAGACATCATAAACTAAGTCCATGATGTCGAGGTGACTAACTTAGGGATACCATTTCATTTACTAAACGTCCAATATAATAATAATAATAATAATAATAATAATAATAATAATAATAATAATAATAATAATAATAATAATAATAATAATAATAATAATAATAATAATAATAATAATAATAATAATAATAATAATAATAATAATAATAATAATAATAATAATAATAATAATAATAATAATAATAATAATAATAATAATAATAATAATAATAATAATAATAATAATAATAATAATAATAATAATAATAATAATAATAATAATAATAATAATAATAATAATAATAATAATAATAATAATAATAATAATAATAATAATAATAATAATAATAATAATAATAATAATAATAATAATAATAATAATAATAATAATAATAATTGGGGTCTGGGCCCATCAACCAGTCTCATGCCCACCAAACCACGGCAATGCGGGAGGATAATTCGATGTGGGAGATGTGATCATCATACGTCCCTAATATAATATAATAATTTAAAATATAATTAAACATCTCCAACTCAAATAGATCACCTGCTGCAATGTAGCGGCGGTATGCCACAAAATACCCTGCAGTAAAAAGCCATTGTAATTTATCAATTTTATAAGTTATCTCATATACTAATTTTCGAGCAGCCGAATTCCGTATTTGTGCCTCTTAGTTTGTTGGTACGATTAAGTCCAGTTGTTTTTGTTAAAATGTACCAGAATTATTTTAATATGAAAGGCATATGGCTGATGTTTATTAAATGGGATTGCAGTTTCGATATTAGCGTTTCAGTATCTTTGAATGCGACAGTAAATAAGCATATTAATATGTGAAAAAAATCCTGTCATCACTTTAACGAGATTGATATAACCCAGGCAGTTGATTTACCACTAAAGAAAGTGTTCGAAAATGAAACCGTTACAAAGATAAGGTTTTAAGATAACAACAATTATACTGGTCGCCAATCTAGAAAGTGATTGACATTTCGTATGGAAAGAGAGGCGACGTTGCCGCTTATTGCTGCCACGTGGAGAGATCGATACGATTACGCATGCGAAGGTGATTCAGTTGCGACTGCAATGGGTATTTATTAATTATTATTATTTATAATATTGTACACAAAGACAGTAGAAGAGTCGTGGATCTACATGCAAACGCTAGAACATGCAAGAACACATCAATGTGAAAATCATCGTAACAAAGGAGGCATATCTGTAACATTATAATGCTTATTGAAGTGGAGAAATGCCGCCTACATATTTGTCTTCCGGGAGTTTCTTATTTAGACCCCGATGCCTAACTTTCTTCTTTAAAATACGTTTCTTTCCCAATCTTAACCAAAGTGTTCTTACTGATACTTACAGCACGTGAAGTCCTATCAAACACTTTAGAGAATGGAATAATAGGTTCCCATTTCAATATCTCTCACAGAACATTTTATTTCCGTCCTTTAATTGGAATACCTTTACCAAATATAGTTTTATTTGGTTCCCGAGCACGTCCAGGTTTTAGTTTGTCACTATTTTTAGACATAATTAAACATTCATTAAAACAATTGCAAATGATCACAACACAGGCACAGATACACGAACTCACACACACGTAAACCAAGGGAAATTGTTACAAATAAAATGCAAAGGAACTTGCCGGTATTATACAGGATCTCTAACTGTTGTATATAAAATAAGAGCAGAAACATGAAGGCATTCTCTTTATGTAGCGTTATCGGCAGAGAAACAAACATCAAGGTATTATGATTACTGCAGCGTTTGCGTAACTCGCTCGCCCGCACGTGTTAGAATATCGGCTACCAAGGTTTAGCGCCTAATGTCATGGAAACGTCTCGACTGTAATTGGTCCTTCAAATGGTTAAAGTCTGTCTAGTCAATGGGTGAGCAGTTCGAACTCAAAGGAACCTGACCCTCCCGCACACTAATGACCGTCATAAATCTATCTCCACACTTCAGAAATGGAATACTGTCGTTGAGGACCAATAGCAATCCTGATTTTCTTGAAATGACAGTCACTTGTCTACTCCATGTGGAGTCTCAGTTGCCAAAGTTCCAACTTCCAGTTGATGTGTTTCATTACGTGCAGAAATTCGTTGTGTGTCACAATGTGGAAACCGTGGGAGGGAAATGCAATGGTAAATGCAAATGAAGTAGTAGATTACTTTTAGTCAAGTGAAAATAATCAAAAGTGATGACAATAGTGTGAATAAATTGGAAAGTGTTGCTGGGCCGAGTTATGCTACTGGAAAAGCCTCAAAAAACGAAGTTATAACGGGAACTCTCTCTAAGCAAATTCAAGCGCTTGTTGTGAACACATATAAATATGTGGTGAAAAATAATCTTGACAAGGAGTCATGCAATGAACCTGATAATGATAAATTCTGGGCATCCACAGAAATACAGTAAGAAATATTGTGACGAAAGGAATACCAAAGACGCTGATCAAGTGTGAAAACAAAAGGAAACGTTTTTCTAAAGTAGATAATTTCACATGCGAAATTTATAGATTCCATGCAAAAGGGAGAGCGACCACCTTAGACGAATTGGCTGCACATTTGCAAGAAATTTGTGATTTTCCTTATGGGCACTGCACTTTTCACGGTCTCCTAAAGGAGTTGGGTTTCAAATTCCTCACTTTGAATAAGATAAGGGTTATTACGGAATCCTGTAGAATTGTAGCTTGGCGATAAGGAAGTTTCTCAGTAATGGACATAAGATAATTTATTTAGACGAAACCTCGTACGATACCCATGACGTATTGAGAAAGGTGGCAATCTTGCAGAACGGTCTGCGGGGTTGTCAAACGATTATAAGGGTTCCTCAATGGTGTCGGCCGACGTGCACAAGAGTTAACTAAACAGACTTTACTATGAAAACCGTTATGACACACTCATTCCCTCCCATTTATTTAAAGCGTTCTTCCATGTGCTTACTAACTGTCAATCACATTATATTTTGGCGCCCAGTGTAGTAATTGCTGAACGTAGCTTTTTACAAACTTCAGGAACTTTCGTTATAGACCTGTAGTCATTACGAATGAATTGGCTGAAAATAATAAAACATACACTGACTTTTTAATGGAGAGCTAAGCCCAATATTTAAGCGCATTCATTCACTTCTTAATATTTTAACGTATTTAAACTTAAAAACATGGGATTAAGTGGCCAAAGGTAGCCGTAAGGAAGTCAGTAACTCCACTATACCTCTAATTGGACTAATTGGAGTCCTCGAGTTAGACTGTGGGAAAAGGCTATGAAGCGGTGTCGACTGTGTTGCCGCACTGACAACTCACTTCTTTCCGAACGGTAGCAAAGAACGTCTGCACGTTTGCACCCTCTACACAAACATTTTGTTTATAACATTGTTAGAAAAATATACGAGAACATATACTTTTAATGTAAGTGTATTTGTACAAATGTAACTAATGTAAAGAGAGATTATCTGTAACTATTCCTGGTGAAGCCAGTGATATTTTGTGTAATAAAAACTAATCAAATAATTGCACTAAAATGGTTTCCATTTTTTCTGTCTTGATCGTGACAGATTTATTTGTAAATCACAGGATGCACATTTATATTTATCGCTTCAAATTACTGTAGAATGCAGGATTTTGTGAACAGCATGTAAGTGGACTTCGTCCATTATGGGGCTGAACCCCTCAAAAAACGGAAAAGGTATTTCCCAAACTGGGAAACAAACGGAAGGATACAAAGATATTGCGGGAAGGGAAGGGGCAAGTGGGGCCGAGGAAAAGAGGTGACGTCACGAGGGAGAGAGGGCTTAGCACTTGAGCGCTAGGTGCTCTTTTTATTGTAGCAATTTGTGAAATAGAACAGAAAATGGGAAGGTAGGGGATATATTAGAATAAGTTGGGGTAGCCAAGCGTGAGGAATCTGAGAGCCCGCCAATTATTGGGGGTGATTGGATTCTTGCGTATTAGTTTCCAGCCTCGCGAGATTGCTGTTTTCGAGAGCTAACTTCCCTCCAACCTGACGTCAGCTAGAGCAATCAAAATAACGCCGAAAGATTCCTTGTTGGCTCCTGCAATTAACTTTCTGATTTATATTACTGTATATATCATAAACATGGGATATGCACTTATAAGATTTGAGTTATTCAGGTGTTCGTTTCAATGCTTTGAGCATCGGAATGAATGTTTCTCCAACGTTCATTTCGTCATCACTGTCATTCCTGTCACTCATTTCGCACTTAAGCCTTAAAAGTTTAGTATTCAAGCATGGTTCAACATGTTCATCAACATGTGCTTACGTCATAATTGAAATGTTCTCTTAAAAGGTTCTCTGAACCAAATGTTTATATAGGCATTTAGTTCGTCATATTTTAATATGTACGTACTCAATGCTGTGTAACCCATGAAAATATTACAATGTCACTGCTAAAATTTTTAATGACAAGGATTTTATGACAGGGTAGGGTCAGACTGAAAAATTCAATGCCATAGTCGGGATTTGAACCACTTATCTTCTGGTTTCCGTCCAGCTGCTCTAACCATTAGAGCTACTACGGCCAACGTGCCAACATGACATTAAATTCTCCAACTGACTCGTATTTCTCCCGGTAAACCACTTAGAGCGACTGGACGGAAACCAGAAGATACGTGTTTCAAATCCCGACTATGGCATTGCATTTTTCAGTCTGACTCTACCCCTTCATAGTGCGTCCTACACACAACTGGTGTTAATAAACAATTAATTTCCAATTATTTTATATTTAAATTACTTTTTGGACCATATGTTTAAATAAATGCAATTATTTCTGGTGTTCCTATCTCAAAATCATGTAGGTATAATAGTAAAAATGGAGAAGTTTTTGAGCAAATAATAACGTCAGGTTTCATTCTTTATAAATACATTTTTAGTTTGAAAGATATTTGCTTTGTTTAATTAAAAACTGTTGGAGCCACGAAAGGTTTTTATGACAAATGATATAAGTAAATGATGTTAATATTTTCAGAAGCTGTTTAAAAAAATTCAATGCAATAATTATTCAATGAGGTAATATCTCAAAATTTTTATATTATAAACAAAATTGTTGGAAGAAGTTTTAAAAAGGATTAAAGCGGTTGTTTAGTGTGGGCAAACTAACGGAAAGCTTCGCCTTGCATTCCTAAAAATCATTTACCTATACAAAATTTGATAATCCTTTGACTTTTAAATCTTGGGTTTGTCTCTGACAAGCATACACACACTCATTCGCTTATTTGGAAATTCACGAGGCCTAAAAGCGTTAACTTCCGACGAAATGACGTTGTTTAATGTTCGTGTCGAATGCAATTCAAGCTTTTCTACATAACCCTGTCTTGTTCCAAAGCCACAGAGTGGCGAACTCAGTGCGCAAATCTCGAGTCACATAAATCCGTGATGCGACAATTTAACAGTATCTCAGCAGAAAGCGTCTTTGTCTCCATACTCCCAACGTGCGAGGTTCATTCGCAATAAACTTGAATTTAACTACATTCTAAGTTACCACGTAACGTTATATCCCGTCGTCGCAAGAAGCTGCTTGAGTTGGCTGCCTATCTCATGCATTCTAGACGAGGCTGCTTGTCCTGCTTGCCATGTCGGATTCCATTACCTTGGAAATCGGCGACCCCAGCGGGTAGGAGGGTGGTCTTCCGCCTCGCACTTTATGAAGACTTGGGCACAGACACCGAAGTAATTTCCCTCGCGACTCCGGGCAACCTCCAGAAACTTAGAGCACGTTATGATGTTGCATTATCATAGCTGCTTCTGTTGCTGTTGTTGATGATGGAGTGCGTTCAACTGTGTGCGATACAGGGGTGTACAACTCATGAAAATAATTCAGAATCTTTCAGTTTATCAATGTTTGAAGCAATTATAATCCTCATCGAAATAGTCGAAACTGTATAATAAGTAATGAATCAGTTATTTCAAAAAGGCCCCATGTCCAGCTGGCATAGTTTTGAGAAAACTGAAACAAATTATGTTATTGCTTTTGAAATTATTTTTTTTCGTTTCCTTTCGATTGCAATTTTAAAGATATCGTTAGTAACTAGCATTGTGACAGCTTCTATTTATACATGTTGTGTCTAGTTTCTGGTAAAAGCTAAATAGTTATATTGACAGAGAGCCATTCTGAAATAAGTGATAAATAACAAATTTAAAGCTTTCAAGATAAGTAATAAATATGTTTAATCAACACAGGACTTAGGACAACGTCTAAGGCACATATAACTCATGCCAACACATTTGTTTAGAAAAAGAATATAAAACAAGTACTTTGTAATTTTCTGCACCCTGTGCTCACAAAACAGTCGGCCATTGGGGACCAGCTTTATGCCTACCATCTTATTTGTAGTATTGCATTGTTTAAACTATCCGGGACATAGGGCTCTTTTGAAATCAACAAGAATTTATCAGCTTTATTTTGTGGCTCTTTGATTGAATATGCAGGTCGTGTCTGAACTCAACGATAGATTCACTTGCAAGGAACACATAAATATATCTATCTCAAAAGAAAGTTGAGTTCTGAAATAAGCGATCCCATTATACTACACTTATTTATACAATAATCCCTTTTTTATTGTTTTGTCTTGGCATTCCTTTTAGTTGCACATATTTAATTGCGATGGTTCTCAGCGTCTTTTTTTTTTTTTTTTTTTTTTTTGTAATTTACGTCCTCCAACGTTAAGTCATATCGGATGATGAATTGAATGGGTGAAATGATGTTCAAATGAGCCCAGGATCCTTAGAATTTAGAGTAACCCGACATTTGTCTTTCAGGATAAGGGGAAACCCCGAAAAATAACTTATCCAGGTAACTCACCCTGACCGAGATTCCAATTCGGGACCTCTTGAACGTGAGGCAGACGTGCTACCACCACGCTACCGAGGCGGGCGTTCTTTGCGTCCCTTTGTATACTCGCCATGATAGACCATTAAGTTTTGCTGCGTGCCCTCTATCAGGTTTTATGTTCCTGTACGTGTTGTATTTCTACAACACCGGACCATGGGCTTTACTTCACTTCCGATGGAAGCTAAGCAAAGAAATTTTACGTCGAAGAAAGATGCATCGCCCTATACCAGCTTGAAGTCGTGACCTCGGCTGTAACATGTAGACCACGAAAAACGACCTTCACATAATGATAATGGCATTTTTCTGTATTTTGAACTCCCAAACTAAAGTATTCTTTCTAGCATGTTTCATTATGGTGATGTTACAAATGCGGAATAAAATCTTGTTTACTTACATTTTAATCCGTCCTTTCAGTTAAATCACTATTACAGGTATTCATTTGGCAGACATTGTGCATTTACTAGATATTTATCCACTTTGTCTAGTGTTTAGCTTAAGTAAGGAAATTGATACCGTAATTTTATTTTTGGAACCTATACAAAAAAAGAAAATCATTTTAAGAAAATGTCCATGTGTACGTCCTTATATTCGTGAACAGCATAAACCAACTTCAGAAATGTCGGTAAAATGCCAAACGTGGTATTTCAGTTCGGTATCCTACAAGAATTAAAAGTCCAATTTGCCGAAATTCTAAATGTTCTTTATTTCCGTAGCAATATACCATTCAATTCTCACGTAACAACATTACATCACATATACAACACAATCTTCCAATTGTCGATGACAATAACAAACAGCGTTCAGTTCACAACATCAGCTCTCCTTACAACAACACTCTCAGCTGTTCTCTGTTTACCTCTCCCGCGACTGTTTTACAACTGTCTGCTGGCGTGTCATAATAGCTTATAGATCTCATTCATAAATTCGAAAGGTTTCTAGTACAAATAAGAAAGCAACTTTTCTCTGTCAATCACGATATCACTAGAACCTTCCAAACGTGAAATCCTATCTGTGCCGGCAAGTCCTTTATCTTGGCTATCTTTGTTTGGCGGCTCTTTGTGAACACTAACCGCGCTATCGTTTACTCCTTATGCAAGCTCTTTATTACCCTGAAACCCTATCCGCTGCCTGTTATCTATTTGTGCCGAAACTTTAATGCCCGTTGCCGCGACAATATGCTTCAAACATTTTCTAGTAAATCCACACCCTAAACTATACATTACGAATAAAAAGTTTATTTTATCTTCTCAAATGTGCCTGGATTGATTTTCTTTATTATAACACAACTTAAACATATTTACATGACAGATAAACTCTTCATTCAGAATATCCTATATGACATGTAGACTATAAGAGATACACAAAATCTTAGTAAAAGATGTGTATCCCTACAGCATATGTATATAAAACGTCGGACTTTTTAAGTAAAGCTGGTATTTACGCTTAATCCTTCGAATACGTCGAGATAAATGTATAAATTCGTAACTTTAAAACAGTTGATAGAAAACATGCAGCGTACTCGCATAATGTTAGTTATGTGCATGATCAGTTCAATGAGTGTGTAATTACCTTTTAGTTATGCATACATAATTTTAGATTTAGAGTTGAGTTACATGGATACAATCAACCTACAAGTAATTGGGTAACGCGCAAAAAGTTTATATCATGTAATCTGGCATTTTACTGGCTTGTAGAAATGAAGTATGATACGGGCTGTTCTACTTCCTTTTTATGTAATAATGTAGATATGGAGGTTGATCGTAAATAAAGCCTCTTACAACAGGGCATCATCAAAGTCGTATCCGTGTCCTAAATTTAAGAACATGCATATCAAGGCGAGTAAAATAAAGCATACAAAATTCTACGCTGCGAAATAAGAAAGGGGAAGATATGGCAAACTAAGAGAAGCTACTCGAATTATAACGAAGATAGCAGCGTCTTTGCCTGAAAAATTGAGTATAGGGTCGTTTTATTTCTACTTGTCAACGAGAAGTGAAAACAACCAAATATACTTTTCAACTCGTCTTGCTAGAAATCTATGGCGCATAGCAGCAATTTTGATCTAGTTGAGCATCAGGGGAAAATGCGATAACATCGCTTATTCAGTTACTCCCCCAAAAACATATGGAAATAAATAGAATAGTCTTAAGTATTAAATTTAAATCTCTGTCGATTTTTAATAATATTCTATAAAACAGTACTGTTCTATTTATTTCGCGTTAATCAGATAAATATTTGTGAAATATTTTTAATATGTAAGGGAATACATTACACCATAACTGATAATTAAGTACCTTTAAGAGATGATCTGAATGTGATAGTTTTTTGTGTAATTTATGTCCAACGTTAAGTCATATCGGACGACAAATGAAATGGGTGAAATGATGCTCAAATGAGTCCGGGGTCCATGGAGCTTAGAGTTAACCGACATTAATCCTTTAGGATACAGGAAAACCCCGGAAAGAACCTTATCCAGGAAACTCACCCTGACCGAGATTCTAACTCGGGACCTCTTGAACGTGAGGCAGCCACGCTACCATCTACGCTACCGAGGCGGGCTGAGATGGCTTTGAGAGTACGCTTTGTTTGCATGAGAAACAAAACACGCTCAATCATTATGGAAATTATTTTCTGCTAAAGGAACCTCCAAAGGCGTATTTCCGTGAAACATCAATACCGAATTATTATGTAATATTTAAATTCTATAAAAAAACAACGTGCTTATAATGCACTTCTTTGTTAGAATGCTAAAAATGTAAGCCTTGCATGGGTTTCCCTTATTTCGTAATTTTTTCTTTGCCTGTATAATATAACACGTTGGGAAACACATCTGTACGAGGAAGGGAAACCTTAGATATAAGAAACTTCTGAAGGGAGGGAAATATAGGTAATTCAGTCCCGTGAAACTACGCCTTGTAATTTGTATCGGGACTGCAATATGGCTCCAGAAACAGATGTCAGACGTAGTTGTAGGAGGGGATACAGCGCTCCCACGACCAGCAGTTGCTTCCTTATTTACATTTTTAAAACTGAATTTTCCACGATTTTAATCTCTAACTTACATCATATTCTTTGTTTGCTCATTGCTTGTTTTGTTCGGCGCATAATAATATCTTCGAACCTCTAATTAAAAATAAAACATATGTAGTAGGAGATTTCTCTACTCTCTTCGTTTATTACTGTGTTTACACACTATTTTTTACGAAAGTTATTTTTCTATCTTGGTTTATTTTAATTATACTGTAAGGAATAGCAACATAACACATTTCGTTTCAGATAGAACGATATATTGACAGTCAAATGTTTAAGAACTAGACGCTATTTGTGTGCAATAGCGAGAAAAAATTGAATATTAATAGAACTTTAAATGAATAGCAAAGTTTTAAACAATTTGAAACTTTGATAATTCATATCTCGGAAATAAATTTGGTATAGGAAGTTATTCGAAATAAATTATACGTTTTAAATATATCTACGGTTTTGTGGATTACATTTCCTCTGCCGAAAGAAGTGGATTTCCCAGGCTATTCTCAGAAAATTCAATATAGTTATTCCATTTATCATCAGAATAGCTTAAACATATATTTTAATAAAAATCTATACAGCCAATAAGAGAGCGCCGCTGTAGCGCAGTGGTAGCATGCCTGCTTTTGTTGCGGGGTACCCGCGTTCAGGAAATTTTCCCGCTTTGGCCTATGATCCAGGATGCACTCGTGAGCAGCTTTCCTTTGGAAAGGTCAGATGGTCACCTTGCTCGGGGGAGACGTGTTGACTCTTGCTACCCCCATCCTCCATTCCTCCGTGGCCTTGGCTGTGGCTGGAGGACGCAATTTCAACCCCGCACACCCACAGCTCACACTGTTCTAAAAAAATCCGCTTTTTTAATTTTGGATTAGAAAACTAAAAAATATAAGTTTCCAGTCAAATGTAGTGGAATTGAATATCTTCTTTACCTACTGCTTACTGGTAGGGAAAATAATAAATTACGAAATAGAACTCGAAAGCTAGGTCATCGTCAGAAATATAGGTTTTATAGAGGGAAAATTTTAAGACCGTCTGTGTCGCACACTACATTACTTACGGAAATTCTGCACAATCTCCCTTCGCTTTTTCGAGCATGACCGTTAATAGACAAAAGTTTGAATTGCAAAATGTTCTGAATGTGCACTATATATCCTTAACAAGGGCTCTAAACATAAATAAATTCGCCAATATTAACATTACTCATCAGCAGTTAATGGAAAAACAGAAGCAGCTTCACATACCGGATCATTAAAAGAATAATTAAAAAAAGATAAAAGTCATTTCCGAAATAAAATGCTACGTCAGTCCCAATCTTAATTAGAGAAACGAGGAATTGTATCTCTATCCTTTGCACTAAGTGTTATTTATTTAACATAGAGATACATTTAATCACAAAGAAAATATTGCGTCTTCATTCATAGACAGTTTCTTTTGTGTTACAAAAATAATTTAATTTCAAATTGGATTACAGTATGGAAGCAGCTGTAGGGGTGTTAATTTTATTCATTAAACTATGACTTGCAGAAACAAAGTTAGTATCGGGCAATCCCAGTAGGTCGATGTGGTAGCAAAAACGAACCTAAATTATTGAGGTATATCGGCATAATGAAAGAGAAACTCAAGCCTAAGGATGAGAATAATAAAGATTAACTTTTTGTATACTTGTAAAGTGGCAATCTTTATAACGAATATTTTTTGACTTACGTAATTAAATCGGTTACATATATTTGATATTTTAAAATAACTCAAAGGTTGTCTGTTACCAATCATTCAGAATTATTACTCACATTCAAGAGCACGGAATGTGATTCGCAATCCTTGAACTTTAATGATTTAAAATTTAAAATAGGAGATCATAGGTAGCAAAATATTGTTAGGTGAAGAAACCCTGGCGATCAGTCGAATGGTTGAAGTACCAAACATGCCGTATTTATACTGTTGTGCATTCAAATACATGAGATTTTAACTCGTGTTAAACTTAACCAACAAAGAAAACCACAAAAAGAAGAATTTACGAGAATATTTCAATAAGTACTGTTAGGAATCATCACACCTATGCTTACAAACACGAATGATTTATTTCTCCACTTTTTTGTCGATTTACGTCCTCCAACGTTAATTCAAATCAGACGATGAATGGAATGGGTGAGAAGATGCTCAAATGAGTCCGGGGTCCATGGAGCTCAGAGTTACCCGCCATCCGTCTATCGGGATAAGGGAAAATCCTGGAAAACCTTATGCAGGTAACTCACCCAGACCGAGATTCGAACTCGGGACTTCTTGAACGTGAGGCAGACACGCTACTATTTGTCCGCATTTCTTTTGGTGTAATTTACGTCCTCCAACGTTAAGTCATATCGGACGATGAATGGAAAGGGTGAAATGATGCTCAAATGAGCCCAGGGTCCATAGACCTTAGTGTTACCCGACATTCGTCTTTCAGGATAAGGGAAAACCCCGGAAATCCTTATTCAGGTAACTCACCCTGACCGAGATTCGAATTCGGGACCTCTTGAACGTGAGGCAGACATGCTACCACCACGTTACCGAGGCGGGCATTTGTCCACATAGTCCTCCTTTAGGGATATATACTTCTCCCAGCCTTCCTCCATTTTAAAACCCCTCCAAAATATTGGAGTTGTAGATTCTACAAAGTACTCGAGGACACTTTGGTAAAATCACAAAATTGTTGGCACGAAGGAAAGGCAAACCATCTTTAGTGTCAGTATTTTTATAAGAAGCCCATTCTAGATAAGGGGGATAGGTTGAGCCTTGGATTGACTAAACCTTATCATTATACTTTAGGAATTAACAAATTCAAATAATAAATTCGTGTGGGCCTTCTACAGGATTGTTTATTAAGCTAAGTTCTTGGTTCTGGAGAGATCTTTGCGCTTTGATGCTAGACACCCGTCTTTGACTCCAACTGTGAGGTTCTAACAAACGAAGTTATGGTTAGCTCTTTTTATATTTTTTATTAGCCTGTATATTTTGATTTTGTGAAGTTGTCACTGTCATTTAACTTAATCTAGCTCCAAGTTTCATTGTCACTGCATTGTTCTAATCTCATTGTTCACTTGACTTTCTTCCCACCGTACTGGCGTAAAGAAAAAGCACGACGTAGCCTTTTCTTCCGGAAGTTCCACACGCTGGGAAGTCAAACACAACTCTCTCTTATCTCTTGCAGCAGTAGCATTCACTTCCAATAACAGTGATGCCAAATCCATAAGTGAACAGCACTGTTGGGTGTACCAATCACCACCTAACTGACTCGTCGAAGCTTTCCAGAGTTGCAGAACGTTCGAGAACCTGAAAAAAAGGGAAAGTTTTGGAAGATTCTGGTTATTTTTCTACAGCTTCCTTATTTACGCAGGGCTATCTGTCTGTTTATTTCTCCATTTGCCGCTGAATTAAAATAACCTTATGATAAGTAAACGTTAAGTTTTTATACTTTTGGAGCCCCAATTTCTACACTGACGGCCAGTTTTAGATTGGATAAAGTAAATGACATGTTATGATGTTGGATGCGCGGGTGTCATTATAAACTCTTGCACTCATTTATGTACGATACATTCAAATTTGGTACTAAATGACAAATATATATCAGCTTCGCATTTTATTTCATGCAATACTTAAATTATTCTCTTTTTAGACATATGTATCTTAATTATGTTGCCCTTTTTAAAAGCTTAACACCGTCTTAGTGCACTTCTATCCCAGTGTATACATTGCTCGCTTAACTGGAGAGATTATGAAGAAATTGCTTTTATCCATAACTCTGTGGCATATGTAAGTTTACATACGCAGAAAAAAAGTATGTAAAAAGGTTAAACAAAGACTTTCCTTTGAGGAAGGTTTTAACAGACTCGTTTATTGTTGCAGAAGAATAGTTAAAAGAAAAACAGAATCTTCAGAGCCCATTGTCGATATTCATGTAAGAACTGTAGTTAAAAGGAAAACCTCGCTAGAAGATACTGGCTTCGAGATGTACACTGCAGACAATGAACTGCAAGCCACGTAATCGTTTCTTTTCGTTTAAGTCAATGCTGTTTCTCCGCCGTGCCTCATGAAGACTCTAGCCTTTATTACAGCTCATTAAAAGCAAACGCCTCTTAAAATACACTTCCATGCATGATCCCCGATACCTTTGCCATATAAAGCCTCGGTCTGTGGCAAGCCGTGAAGTTGCCGACCACTGGAGTATACACAGGGCATGCCAAACCATGGCCCTGGAGCCAAATCAGACTCACTCTGCGCACCAAAATGAAAGGAAGAAACGCAAAGGAACATCTTGAAATATGAGAGCACTGATAATTTATTTCTCTTGTACAGCAAAATCTGAATGTAAAAAAGAAATGACAGAAAGCTTGTTTTTATACTTAATGTGAACTTTGAATCCTGGAAAATTTTCATTTCATAATAGGCTTTGAGGTGGTTGCCTTTAATTATTTATCTAATTTCATTATCTTAAATCTCCTTTGTATTCTGACAAGTTTACATTAATTTAAGTATTACGTTATATAAATTATTAATATAAATATATTAATTCTAATGATGGTTTCATTAAGATTATTTCGATATAATTTTCTGTTTGAAACAATTTCTTCTATTAAATGGTTGCCTGCTTACTTCTGCTTTTATACAAACTGGTATACAATTCATATGTTGAATTTACTCAACATAAATTCATGAAATAAATCACAAATGTTAGCTTTATAGCTTCGCTCTTTATTAAGAAGACTTTTGTAGACATGGATTATTTTTAAAAACAAATTATTTTAGGCTTATTTCCTTCCTGAAATGTAATACTTTATAGCTGAAATTTTAGTAAACGTTTTGATATTCACAAAATAACTTAATATTGTATATGGAGGAAGTGGTAAGCTATTTATTTTCAAAGAAACATCTATATATGGGAAATAACCATTAACGATCTGCCTTGATGCCTTAAAGGGAGAATTTGTCGCAAATGAAATCCCGTTTTTGAGAAGCCCATCGCTCATTAAGATCAAATGCTTTGCTAAAATTATTATACATATATAACTCAATTAATATTTAATATTTTCACTATAGATTATTATTATTATTATTATTATTATTATTATTATTATTATTATTATTATTATTATTATTATTATTATTATTATTATTATTATTATTATTATTATTATTATTATTATTATTATTATTATTATTATTATTATTATTATTATTATTATTATTATTATTATTATTATTATTATTATTATTATCATCATCATCATCATTCTTGTTAATTTTAGAATCAGAGCGTTAAAATAAAGGTTGCGTTGCATATTCATTAGCCATCTTTGAAATCATATATAGGTATGGTAATTCCTATTTTATTCCTATTTAGTGGATATATTTCAACATTTAAATAAAATTCAAATTACAACACATCTGAAGAAGAAATATGTATTGCTTACTGCTTTACGAAAAAATTTTAATTTATATTTTATCTTACTATATAGGAAACCATTTTAGGTCATATTATTAAATATTGAGTTGTGCATTTTCTCAGAAACGTTATATATTTTCATAGTTTCTGTGGTTATATGTAGACTTAAAAATTAAGACACATTTTCAAACTTACATTTGAATTCAAAAATTTTAAGGAAGTTTTCTAAACTTTTGTACTCTAATCGTTATATTAGGGAAGAAATGATACAGATAAAATAGATGATAGTGTTTTTGAGATACTTTAGGTAGATTTTGGAGAACCCTGGCTATATATAATAAAGACAGGCGTGATAAACTGTAGAATGACCCTGGAAAGGAGAGGAATAAAAGAAACAGGGACTGATGGACGGATCTGCCCTACCTATCTAAACGGAGGAATAATGGTGAACCTATGACTTCGCATTTAGAATGTAATTAACTGTCTCGGATGCAAGATACCCTGCGGCGCCTGGGTACATATACGCTACCGGACAATCAATTGCCGAGAGGATGAAAGCTTTTCTCACAAATAATAGCTGGCAACAATGGCCGTGAAAAAGAAGTACGAGTGTTGGCGCTAAAGAATTCGATTCGGTCGTCAGCTGCTGGGTAAATCCAAGCGTTTCCAGACACATAAAGGAAAGATTCCATGCTTTTCATTCAAGGGAAAGGAATAGAAATAAATTTGTTCTGCTTCTGGACGTTTAGGGCTAGTCGTGAATAAGGTCGTCCAGGAGGAGGCTTCCAGAAAACCATTACTGCTGTGGGAGTCAACTGTCCTACTCTAATGCAGCTCCTCCCCAAACTGATTTGATGCTCTTATATGAGTCCCTCTACTCAATAGGATTTTAAAGTATCCTTTAATGGCACATGTTATTTTATTCCTAGCGGTGATTCCTCTAAGTATTAAAGGAAATCATGGACTTGCATATTTGGAAGGGCTTCCAAATAAATGTTCAAATTTAACTGACTTTTGAGTTATGCTACTCCCTTCTTCCCTCTCTCTCTCCCTCCCTCCCTCCCTCCCTCTCTATGTACCACTCAGTTATACATGAAAACACTCATTAAAAGTGCTTTCTTAAATATACTATAAGATATCCAATTTTGAATATATTATAACTGTCATAAAAGGTAAAAATGAACAAACCGTCACACTATGAAACAAAATATGCTATATTGAACGCAAACGTTCTCTATTGTTCTTTCTCCGACCACAAAAATTAAAAGAAATATTAGTGGATTCAGTTAATATAATAATAGTAGTGGTAATAAAGAGTTTAAATGACTGATGCATCATTCAATATTGTTGAGGTTAGCATATTTCAATATTTATCATGCACATAGTTACTATGCTAGCCTCTTGGTGAAGGCCGGTGAATTTTTTTCGGGGTAAAACTCCTCAGCATGGCTTACTTCGGAAGGGAAGTAAATCCGGTCGCCAGTGTCATAGCGTTTAAGGCACGTAAAAGAACCTCAAAACTTAAAAGAAGTCTTTGAGCACAATTAACGGTATTTCACGCCGTAAATGGAATGGGACATTGAGAATCAAAGCAGTTAAAGGACATCCTTAAATTATATCTATATAATAACATAGATAACAGAATTTGAGATTTGAATTGCTTTAACAAGATTAATTGTTAAGGAAGCGCCATTAAGTTCTTGGTTTATATTTTAAATATATTTTAAATTAAATGTAGTAACATAATTTGAAACGTTCTGCCTACAAAACCATTTTTTGAAAATTACACATTTTCAAGACACAGTAAAAATAATTCTGCAGGAAAGCGTCTTTAGTTCAAAAAAGTACTTTACGATGCAATTTTTATTTGGAACTCTGGTTTATTTGAACATATCCACTATTTTAAAAATAATTTTATAAGCATTAACTCTTCATACGTAATGTGTTAAAAACATTCGCGACAAATTGCTGTAGATCGTGAACCACTGCCCTAGATTATGCCTAGCCTTTACACTCTAAAAGGAAGCGAGAAACTGCCATGAAATCGCTTGTAGATCGATTATTATTCACCAATGTATGTATCTCTCGATCAGCGTTTAAAATTCCAATCGGGTCGGTACTTATATATTCAAATAATTATTATTGCGAAGTACGAAATACGTGTTATACGACGGCAGCACTTTTTGAAACAAGATAATTTTTTATTTTTATTCTTAATGCTTGAGCAATTCCCACATGGACAAGTAAACCTGATCGAGTTAATAAGTAATTTAAAGATCTAGTCGAATCGATTCATGCGTTTTTCTTCAGTAAAATAACTCTACGTTCTCGGCAGGAGCAAAAGAATAAAAATCTTGCCCTAAGTTATAATGGTTGCCACAAGAAATCGATTCATACAGCCTATTAACTCGAAGGGGTCTTTTTTGTATCTTTTATTTAGCAGTTTTACATAGGTACTCGGCATCTCACATGAATATTGATTACATTTACAACAACAGATAATGACAGAGGCACTCTCCTGCCTAGTTAATCGGCATGTGTCTCGTAAGAAGGCATGGGAAGTCGTCCATTTATGAATATATAATAATCGTCATAACAATTTGAGAGGGAGGGGGGATTCTTGACTACGCCTCCTTGTAACAGTCGAGTCCAATCGCTAGCGCCCACAGACAGAATCTAATAATGAAAGTTTTTACATAAAACGAAAAAAAGAGTAATAATAAATGGAACCTTCTGCTATCTCTCCACCTGCCCGGGGCTTCTTACCAGTGGCGTATCTGTAGACCTGAATTAATTAAACATAAGTAATATACAAATAAAACAAAATCTGAAGAAATACGTGAAACTTCACGCTGTGTTATCGAAATTTTTCGCTGATCTTTTCAGTTTGATGCAGTTGGGTTTATTCTTGTTCAAAATCATGTGTTATTGTTTAGTTTATTTGAATCTGGCATTTGAGGGACTTACATTTTACCTAAATATAATCTTTGTCTAAATTAACAAGAAGTTAATACAGGAATAAGTTTTTACAATTTGCAGACAAGCTCATGTGAAGAAAATACATACGATTTATTTAAAAGTACTTTTTGTTCAAATTAAGCACTATTTAATTCAACTGAAATAAATATACTTCACTGTATAGGAAACTCGTAGTTAAAATTAAACTAAAAGCAAATGCATAATCACGTCCTTCTTCCAGTATACTTGCCAAGTTATTATTCGTGATCTCATAGCTGCTTCTTAAAAATATCTTCCATGCATTATTTCACCAAGAATTGTAAACGGATTGGAGTAATGTTAAAGAAAATACGTAATAGACTGGTGTATATGATTATACATTAGAAGTATTAATTCACAGTTTGTCAGTAATCTGGAAATTTTCAACAGAAACTCATATAAAATTAGTCAAACTGGCATATGGTTCGTGCTACATTTCGAACTTGCTCAATATATGGCACAATTAATTCAATCACTAAGGCTAAATTGCTTATATTTTCGTATATAATATAACATAGATTTAAAACTTATGTTTGACAAAGCTGGAATAGTAATTTAAATTATATAAGCTTGTTTTGCATACTAGTACTTAAACAATGGAATAGTTTTTTTGTTTTTTGTAATTTACCACCTCCAATGTTTAGTCATATCGGACGATGAATGGAATGGATGAAATGATCCTGAAATGAGGCTGGGGTCCATGGAGCTTAGAGTTACCCGACATTCGTCTTACAGGGAAAACCCCGGAAAAACCCTATTCAGGTAACTCACCCTGACCGAGATTCGAACTCGGTACCTCTTGAACGTGAGGCAGACACTCAACCACCACGCTACCGAGGCGGGCAGTACTTTTATGTTTTTGAAATTTGAGACAATTTGGAAAATAAAAGTACATATATTTTATCTAAAAGCATAATATCTGTACGAAAAATAAAACAATATTCCCATAATGTGGTATAACAGCATGTGGAAAAATTAAAAAAAGTGTATAAAATGGCAAACTACGAAAATTCGAACTTATTACGTTGCGAGCAATGTAAGGGCATCGGTGAAAAACAAAACTTCTGACTGTTTTTATTTGTTTACCGTTCACCCAAAATATCTAACGGTTTCCTACATAGCTCTCAAAATTTTAATTCTAATTTCTAATTTAGGCTAATTATACAGACATATAAAGGACCTTTGGACAAGAATTTATTAATTTAATTTACTTTACGAGAAGCATTAAATGATGTATGTACCTGTATATTATTGAAAATTTTAAATACATCATTTCTTAAACTAAACTGCAAAATTCAAGTTAATAAGTTATATATTGTGGTCCAAAGAGGAATTGAAATAATGATGAATACTGAAAAGAAGGAACAGAAGAAAACAGTGTTTGAAAATTCTATAGGAGCTGGCGCACCACTCCCCCTCTGTGATGTGAGTGTAGTATATCGCTATCACTTTCAAAATGTCCCGAGATCGAATCTTGTTTACGATGAATTGCCCAAATAAGGTTACATATGTGGTTTTCTCAAGTACTTAGAAGATGATGGTCGGATAGCTTTGAGCTCTACATAACCCGGACCCACTTGCATATTATTTTCCCTATTTTATTGATTTAACGTTCGATATACCTAACTTACCAGCTTAAGGAGTGTTAAAAACACTCTGAAATTGTTAATGAGGTTTCTGCTCACGCTTCATTGCCCTCATTTTAAGTGAAAAAAACTTCGGGTGGATTCCACTGAGTTTGAATAGTTTAATGGAACGCAAACAAAAATGTGAGAAAAGATCCAGAATACTTTCTTAAGGTGTAAGAAAGTCGACTAGTTTTAAGCTCTTGTACTAAGCTGACTTAATTTTGATAAAGATTACAAGGAGCATAGTACATTAATGAAAAAGCGTACAATGTGCACAGTGATGAGGTATAAATAATATATACTTTCTTAGGAGCCAATAAAGCTAGAAACATGATTCTTATTCATACCAGTACTATCTTTTAGGTGTCTTATTTTATAAGGTGTTCAAATTTATGTTTAATTCAATATTTTCATAATCATTTAATTATACTTATTTTACGTCAGTATTTGAATTTCAAGAATCCATTATTTAATAAACAGGCGAGCGTAATGTTTGCCTAATTTTTTATAGTAACATTTCATTTTAAAAATATTTACACACACCTTTTTACTAATTAAATCAACATATTAACAAGGAAAACAAACAAAAGGAAACAAAATAAATGTTACGTCCTCTAATCTTAATAAAACTTCATAATTGTATCAGTATTTCCATTAAAAACAAATAAATTATGAAATATTCATGATTCTGTGTTAAATAGAAGAGAAAACGTTCCTTAAGTAGGAAAAATTTAAACTGGTAAACCCATCGCCCAAATCCTCTTTTTTTAATTTACGTCCTTTAATTTTTTTTAAATCATATCTGACAATGAATGGAATGGGTGAAACTATGCTCAAATGGGCTCAGGGTCCATGGAGCTTAGAGTTACCCGACATTTGTCTTTAAGGATAAGGGAAAAGCCCGGAGAAAACATTATCCAGGTAACTCAACCTCACCGAGATTCCAACTCGAGACTTCTTAAACGCGAGGCAGACGTGCTCCCATCTACGCTACCGAGGCGGGAAGTTAGTAGTAGTGTTGTATTGCACCCAAAATTTCGTACTAGTATTTCATCCAAAATTCAGGTTAAAAAAAAGTGTACATCTGTGCATCTAACTGTGAATGACAACTGTAAAGTCTAAACGTGGTATGTAACAGCAATGTCCAAATGTGGATCTCTGACATTAAAATGTTTTCCATCCGTACTACACTTAACATAGATAATTCTTATTTTCCCAAAAGTGCCCTACAGGTCTCTGACGATTTTGATTAATTTACGATATGCTTAAGACTTTTTCATGACAAGTGAAATGCATTTTGAATTTTCTAGAAATGTCCTGTGAAGTCCTCTTCATTATGCATGACTTTGGCATAATTTGATAATGTGAGAGATAAACAAGACTTTCTACTCAAAAAGGTAGATGTCGTTGGACCATTCAGCTTATGTGAAACTTTTGTTTATGGAATTAGGCTTTTCTGGGATGTTTGTTATTTCGTGCAGTTATTCACTACTTATACTTTTCTCAGAGGAAGACTCATTCGTTTACATTTTTTACATTCTGGTTACGCACAGAGGACGAAAATTCAAACCATGACTTAGTGACCATCTATTGAAATATTTGATTAAGGCTTGAGGCTACTGCATTCCCCTATTCCATTGTACCTGGAACGAAATAGATCCAATATAACAAATTCTAAAAATGTTTAACACGAAGTAGATAAAAGAATAAGTATTTGTAGGAACATTTTGTACAAGAGAGAGTGGAGAAATGATGTAAATACAGCACATAGATTCTTAATATAAGAATTGTGTCAACTAAAAGTCCATTCTAAATCATCTAGGCGATTTTTAATGCATCAAACGGCAGAAAACAGTCTGTTCCATAAATAGACAGAATTGTTAAACCGCGTGTAGTTTTTATGTCGGTCATCTAACAAGAAAGCTAACTACAGATATTTTTTCTTCGTTTGAAAAGAGCACGCCACTGTCGGCGCACGAGCGTGTGGAATATATAAACGTAGGCTTGCGAGTCGGGCACCCAACCGTGCAATTATTGTAGTTGCCGGAGCCATGTACCACGGCATTTTTTCAGCTTTGTTTTCTTCTTTTTTTGCAATCCACTTCATTCGACTGACCGCCACATATGTGCCTTTTATTTTTTGATGCGTGTGTGTATGTATGCGAGCGAGAAGGAAGGGTGGGAGGAAACCAGTGGGGAGGTATTTCTTGGCGCCAAGAAACTGACTTCCTGCAGTGTAATGTACCCTAAGTTACCGTACAACATTTTTATTTCCCTAATCTACATTTTCCTTGTACTTCTGAGCTTTCAATACTTCCCTTCTGAGTTTCCGATTTTAATACTTGTTTCCTTTAGTGACTCATTCCTTTCATTGCGTAGAGAAAAATTCAATATCACGGCGAAAATTTGCAAATAATTTTGCATTTAATATAAATAACTTATTATAAGTTATTTTCTAAATAAACTAAACTAAATAATTCCCATAATACGAGTATTTACTATAGTTTATGAACAAATAACAAAGCACAGACAATCAAATATCCCCGTCTCATTTACTATTAAAGAACTTACAAAATATCAATTACTGCTGTATACCTGCGTGTAGATAAAAATGTTACATATTGAACATTATTCTTGGCGTTGACATTGTGTTAACTTGAAAATTGTTTCAATATCTATCTCATTTGTAAACTATAAGCAAAATTTAAAATAAATGAGCTGGAAATTCATAATTGTGACATTTTACTGTCAAAATTTTTATGGGATCCATTACTTGCTGTACTTACTACAATGTGTTTTAATGAGAATAAATACAAACCGAGTTACAGATTCTCTCAAGTTAAATTATGGAGTTTATATTATATTACTGCTGATAAGAGTTTTATTTCGCATTAACATATGTCTGGGTACTGGAGTGTGCGGAAATATGCCGATGTTTTTGATTTCTTGTAGTGAATTTCTTGGTGTAATATTGGCAGAAATTCTTTATCAGTACCAACACTGGGTGAGTTAATCTTTTATTGGTTTGAAAGTAAATACAACGCATACACATCAACCTATAAATAAAGATGAGGTGGCGAAATGTGTAGAGTAGGGAAACACTCCATCTCAGTGGCTGGAAGGCATGCTTCGTATCAACAGTCAGTCCTACTGGTGTCGGTTAGGTGTCAGATGTCTACACAATAATGTATGAAAACAGATTGGTTAAAAGCTCAGAACGAACTAAACGGGGGAGGGAGTGTGTTACTTAGTAAGTAGGGTCCTAAAGGCGAGTAATGGTAACTGGGCATGGCAGAGCTGGTTGTTTAAACAAACAAAAATTATGTTCTTATATCTATGTATATAGATATACATTTCTTTACTTTTCTCTTTTTTTCTTATTTTACAGTTTTTTTCATTATTTCCGTTTATTTTCTTATCTGTTTTCCTTAGTTGCACACATATTCACTATACACATAAACACCTATGCCCAAGGCGGGACTCGAACCCGCGAGCCTCTACGTGGCGGAACGCTATAGACATACGCTTTAGCGACCATGGCTACGAGGGCCGGCATTTTTAGTATTCATCAACATAAAGCAGCATTAATTATATCGGAACGTTCCTCGCACTCGATTTAAGCAGTATTGCCCCTTTATTTTATGATATAATCTTTTTTAATGTTCTATGAAAAAAAATCGTCAAGAATGTAAGATATATCTGGCCAATCGGAGTAAGGTATACGATAGAGTGTGTTTCGTGTCTAGCTGCCAGTGGAGAGGACTTCAGAACCAAAAGGTCCTGGGATAGTTCCTTAAATACGATAATTACCTAAAGTTTGGTTGTGAATGTGATTAAACGACCTATTGCTTATAATATACGGTACTGTATAAGACTGTTTTCAAATTTTCGTTGTAAAAATTGAAAATATATCGTAGAGAGTCTTTGAAATGTTGAACATTTCAAAATTTCATCACAGGAATACCATAAATTGGCACGTGTATTTTTATAAAATAGTTTAAATTTCTATTAAAAAGTAATGTTTTAAAATAGTTAACTATCATAGCTTAGAGCAAATAACCGGTTCGAGAAAGAAAGAATTCCAGAAAAGTTGTAAATGAGTTGTTACAATCCCCATGTGGTCAGGTTTCACGTAACCCGCTTAATTTCACTCTTAAACTCACACATCTAGTCCATGCGGGAGATATGGAATGATTCCAATTGAAGAGAATGTCGCTGGCCCCAGCCGGGAGTGGAACCCGGGATATCTGCGTCGCGATTAAGAACACACTGGTAACTCAAACATAAGTGCCATCCTAGAAGGTATTATTACACGCACGACCTACACTAACGAAGTGCAGTTAATTACAGATCTAAAAATGCAATATAGACAAATACATACCTATATAGGTCAAGAACGGCGGTTTTCAGTGGAGTTTTTACCGTTAATATAAATGAAACAATGATAAAAATGCAGCATTAATAAAAAAAGTTCAACAAACTTCCAAAAATCGAAACTCATTTAGGTGATGATAAAGTGATCATCTCCAGGGTTGAGCATGTGTTTTCTCTCGTGTGTTCTGCAACATAATTATGAAATACTGCGCTATTGCCCAACATCTCGATACTTAAACAAATTGCTTGACGGCGGCTCCAGTGTTGATGTTGCGGTATGTCCATTCTTATTCAAGAACCATGTCCCGCCCACCCTCTTCCTGACTTGGCACAACCCAACCGTGTCCCTCATCCCCTGCAGCTTTCTCAGGAATAATTCAGACCTTTGGCTAACTTCCCACTCTAAGCTGGAATGAATTGATAATTGGTGTTGCGGAGAAGGAATAGAGGGATCCCTGGGGAACTTCTTGCTTTGTAAAGCTGTGGTTTTGGGAGCCATCTTGTCCAGTTAGTAGCAAGGGGTTCTGTCAGCAACTTTCCAAATTAGCGTCATGAGGCGTAACCAAGAGAATTTGTCGACGTGTGTCGCTTGTGCCAGTAGGTCACGCAGAATGAAAGTTGCGAAAATAAACGAATGCCGGTCTTTTCTTTACCGTAGACGGATTAAATTACGTACCAACAACGCAATATTGAATGAAGTGGCGTAATGATGTAATTGGACAGCTTGCTTGCAGTAAACTCTCTATTGAAGCCAGTTGGGTTACAACTTCCTGAATATATTCTGATTTTTTTTTCAAACTTCTAGAAGTATCTCACATTCCCTCTAAGACTGTCATGGGAAATTCAAGCAATAAATTGTAAAGAGAACATATCCAAATGGATATTCTTCTTGCAAATTCCTACCTCTGACACGCGAATATTTACCCTGTGGTAAATATTAGCTGGTAGCTATTTTCTGGTAGCTCTCATCTTCTTGAGGTTTTGTTAACAGATTGTTAGTTACTTGATAAAGAATGGGTGTCCTTGATTTTGCAAACTTCGCCTAAGGGGATGTGCAGCATATAATGCAGGCAAAACAACTATTTTGTAAGACTATTTTATACAAGAAATGAAAATAAACAATAATGGGCGAAGGAAATCCTGAGAATGTAAGATTTTTCGTAATAATCTAACTGCTTAGCGGATCTCATAACTGAAGAATAATTGGAAATGGTACTAAATTTGAAAATAGTATGAAGTGGATGAACTGAAAATTAAAAGAATGAGTGGGTCCGGAATGTTATGGTCATTGAACCCTGTCCTCATTTTGTTTCTGATAGTGTCATTCCTCAGATATGAAATACTAAGTTTAAAAAAAAAGAAAAATACTAATAAAAGAACAGCCGAAAATCAAGCGGTGGGGAGAAGGGGGTTATTGCCCCTGGAGGCAGGTGGGGGGACATACAGACACACACACAGAGGGAGCTGTGTAGAAGGGGAAAATGCCAGAGTATCTTATTAAATTTTATTGAACAGCGACAACGGCAGTAGCTTGGAAAAGGATCCATCATATAGAGACAGGCGGCCTAGATAATTCAATTTGTCTAGTCTATCTCAGGCAATGTTAATATGACTCCAAACACAATTCCTCCGTTTGTTTGATACCCTCTCTTACGAGTCATTTTTATGTAAAACTACACCAGGCAAAGAAGTTGTTGAAAATAAAGGAAAAGAGTCTTTGGGCTGGTGAAAAAGGGAAAAGAAGGGGGTCAGGAAGAAAATGTTAAATTGTAATATGTAACAACCCGAGCATGAAATTGAATAAACTTTTCTGAAGTAAGCGAGAGGAAGGGGGTCGGGGGAGGAGCATTATACGATGTTGTAAGCATTGGGATGAAAATGTATTTTCTCTCTGTCGTTTCTCAGAAGTCTCGAGTAAGGGAAAGGGATGAAGAGGGGTGAATGCGTAATATCTTTGTAGTTAGCTATGTTTGTGCGAGAGTCTTTCTGAGGATTGAAAATGCTTTCAGGAAATAATAACAACAAGTTTCAAGTTTTTAGCCCTTACCTCTTCCTGGGGAAGGTCTTTTAGCATTTGGATTATTGTCGGTGTGAAATAAGCTTCAGAAATTGGCAAGGGAGGGGCAACCCTTGAAGAGGTATTTTTGTAAATGAGAAATAATGTAAAGAATAAAGTGTAGTGTTGTGTTGTTATAAACCACCTTATAGGGCTTTCTTAAATACTGGAGATGTGATATTAACATCTCTAATAGCACTACTACTATTAAACCACCACCAGCATCCCCAATACTACTACTATTACTACAATGAATAATAATAGTAGTAATAATAAATAATATAAATAATACATTATCCCACAGTTGAAGAGTTTTTATTTATGGATAAGTGTGCGTTGTTGACGGACAATTTCGAAAACTGTTCACCCCGTAGCTCAATCAGCACCTGCCTGCCGTACTAGTGGTGCCGGGTTCGATTCCCGGTGGTGGGGGTTAGGATTTTTCTCCGACCGAGATAATACCTCTTCTTCCCCAGGGTCTTGAGGTAGGAATGAAAGTGCGAATGTGTGCGAATACGAGTTAACACCTGCGATACGTTCCAAAGGAGTTTCAGTATGAGCAGTATGACCATTGGAGTTAAATGGAACAAATAATAGTAAAAAATATCAAAATTATTATATTTGTAATGTTGCATTGTGTTTGACAAAGTACCTGAAGTTGCTTGGAACATAATGTATAAAGAGGTTAAAGCTTACTAACTTGGAAATGTAAAACAAGGTTTCGCTTGTTACAGAAACGCTGGCCCAGGAGCTTGAGATAGAACGGAAGTCAAGACAACAGCAACAGCAGCAGCAACAACAGCAACAACAAGCTGAGCGGGATGTCAAGTCGCCTCTACAAGGTGAGGTATATCTTTCTTTATGTTCCTACTCATTATAGACTCTTAAAATGCAGCATGAATGAGAAGTAAAGAAAAATACTAATTTACATTAATATGAGAATTTGATGTTTACGCTCCATGTCGAGGTGTAATGCGAAATACCAGGGCTGTTCAATAAAGAATGGTCACAATTGTTTTTGACAACAAACCTTTACTCATCCTCATAATTTTGATAGTCCTCAAAATAGTTTCCTCTGGTTCGGTGCACTTGTCCCAGTGTTTCTGTCAGTCTTCAAAGACATACTGAAAACCATTTTTTGAGAGATCCTTCAAAATCGCCTCCGTAGCCTTTAACACTGCTTATGATTATGGATAATGCCTCGCAGGAAGGCGTTTATTCAAGTTAGGGAATAGAAAAGAGTCACATGGGACTAAATCCGGACAATAGGGAGGATGAGGGATGCACTTCATGTTGATTTTTGTAACATATTCAGCAACAGTATTGGCAATATGCGGCCGCGCATTATCGTGGTGCAGCATCCCGCCTGCTTTACGGAAATGTGGTACCCAATGAAATGTTCAGTATTTCAGAAAGTGATCTTAAGGTAATTCGTCGATCCTCTGTCACAATGGCAGTAGCAGTGCTGATGTTTTCTTCCGTAAGAGCAGTAACTGGAGCACCGGGTGCACCTTCCTTTGAAATTATCTCCCCTCTCTAAGCAATTTATACCACCTTCGAGCTGTTCTGTAGGAAAGAACAGACAGACTCTCCATAGGCCTCCTGTAACATTGTATAAGCCTCAACTGAAGATTTGTTGAGACGAAAGCAGAATTTCAAAGCCGCATATTGTTCCTCACGTGTTACCTACATTGCAGCGGTAGGCGATACTGAACATGTCTGAATTTGCCGGGTTCTCACAGGTGAGAACCACGAGTACCAACAATGAAACTACTACGGCGTGTTTGTTTCACATTAAGCTAACAGAATATAATAAGTCTGAATTTTATTGCGAAAAATTATGACCGTAAAAACTTATGATTATTCTTTATTGAACAGCCCTGTAATATTTGTTATATTTAAACTAGAAGAAAAACAATATTCGAAAAAGGTATACCCGTGCCTGCATTTGTGTATGAATACAAAAAATGGAGAGTCGGCTAAAACAAAGCCTTTTTATTTAGATTCAGTATCATCCAAGATGCAACACAAAGATTTCCAAGTAATTCCTCATAAACTACCTATAGTTTACAGGACTTTTTCGAAACTTTTGATTATTAAAACTGGCTGTAATTGTATTGATAAAAGTAATGTATACTTATGGTATTTCTATCACGAGTGAAATATATAGCTTGAATTTTCTGCTAATAGCCTGGGAACTACTCTTCATTATGATAAACTTTGCTAAATTAGCAAAATATATTTTGCATAAAGTTAACCTTTCATTCCAATATACTCCTTATTATTGGTTTGCAATTTAATTCTCAAAACAAAATTCGTTTAATTTTCCTCGTCTCTTCCCCTAAGTCCTCTCTCTTGATGATACAAAAGATCTGCCAAAAGGAAGATTGAGAATATGACAATAAAGAAAGAAATTAGAGACAGCAATGGTAGAGCATACCACTACATTGACCAGTGTAAAGTGGACATTGCTAGAGAATCAACACACCTGTACATTCTCAATGCACACGTCTTTCGCTCTCAGCCTTGGAGACATATCTCTTAGCTGCATATACTTCAAAAGTACTATATACCACACACGTTAAAATTTTATTTTAAGTAGTAATGTTTGCAAAACGAGGTCATATGCCGAGTGTGGCAATTCTAATTTTAACACCATTAGTATAACTATTATCTCCCAAAATTATGGCCTATCTCTTCTACAATGTGTGTAAATGAAATTTGATGTCTTGCACTCGCATTATTTTCTTCATACTTGAACAAATTATTCTGCCACACTGTTCTACTTTATCTTAATCACACCAGAGATTTTCAGAAATATACCTTTGCCTTTTAAAGCGATTGTCATATCGTTTATAACCTAGTTTCCCTTTCATAGCTTTGAAATTACGTCCTCTTTGCTTGGCCAGCAATTAACAGCGAATAACAACTTTTCAATGACATGTGTAGTGTTTAACGCCCGCTTTTACTGCATACGGCACCGCAGGCGGTGACAGTGATGATACATGAGATGAAGATGGAGCACCGGTGGAATGAGATCGCGAGGTAAACTGGAGATCTCAGTGAAAACTCTCTTCAGCGCCGTGTTGTCTACGACAAATCTCACTTTGCAGTCGCCTGGGATCGAAACTTGGTGTGAAAACTTCTCATTTGAGGAAAGTAAAAGTATGGAAAAATTCAAACTATAAATTATCTCGGAAATGGAGCACTCTACAAACAAATTTATTTAACATAAATGAAGTGTTTTAAGAAGCTCTACTTTTATGTATAGTAAGGATTTGTCTCTTTAATGGATTTTCAATTATGCAAAAACATCCACAATGAAGATAACTTCTATGCATTTTCTCAGAAAAATTTGGCATTTATATATCATTTGTCAAAAACATTTTTAAATATAACACATTTTAATCAAAATTCTTCGAACCACCTTTGAAGAAATTAAAAAATTTAGGAAAATATGTCATGTAATATGTAGAGGGATTTAGTTGAAGCTGCAGAGCTTAAATATCAAGTTTGGCATTTAACCAACTTTTCGTTTTTGTTTATGCAGTTCACAGATATACAAACGGATCCTTCTCTAAAAAGGCCTCTTTGTATTCCGGGACCTCAAGATATGTATTTCCAATGAAATCTCGGATTCGAACTTCTGTGTGAATTGCAGCATTCCCCTACTTAGTGCAAGTACGTCATCGTTAGTGGATTTTGTGGATGGGATCGGTTCCTTTCCCACCTCAACCTAAATCCTCCCTTAAAGAAGTAATGTCTGGTAAAGAAGTAGCAGATCCGGGCGGCGGTAGCCAAGATCCCTGTCGGTTCAGGCAAGTCCAGCCTCCTCCTTCTCTGTTTTCGATATTAAATTAAGGGGACAGCGCTCTGTCAGAAACATGGGGCGATTTTTGAGTCTAGGAATGATTGATAGTGTATGTGAGAGGAGGGAGGGAGAGGAATAAGGAGGAGGAGAAGAGAGCGCGTCCAATGATTGATGAAAGATCGGCCGCCCCACACACAACACATACACACAACAAAAAACAAAACAACAACAACTACCATTAAACCGTGTGTTGACGTAGAGAAGAAGACTGCTTCGTGAGATTTTAGTAATAATGTATGTGTGTGTGTGTGTGCGCAAGCTCCCGCTTTCCTTCAAAGTCTTGACGGCATTATACCACCACCAACACCGCCGCCTCTCTCTGTCTTACTTGTGATTTTTTTCCCTCCTAAAGCGGTGCAATCTCATCGTGTACCCCGAAACTTTCCTCCCCCTTCCTCCCTTCTCGTCTATCCGCCAGTTTCGTAATTAAACTTAAAGCACCAAGTCATTATGTCTCGGACTGAAGTATTGTTTTCCTTGTAGCTTGGCTTCGGTTATATCAGGGAGGAACTCAACTTCTTGTGTGATTAGAATAGCGGTTTTATAAATCTCTATACTCAGCTCTTGTATAAGCTCGCCTCCTTCTCTCGATGGTTATTATTCGAGATCTGGCGGTCGGTCGGTCGGTCGCTCCTTACAAACCATCGATCTGACATGCCACACCATCTTCAAGGGAAAATGAAATTGTTCAGTTTTGGACAGGATTTTTTTTTAACTGCACAAGTATATAAACATATGTCCAAAAGAGCGCTTATTCATTTTTATTTATTTAAAATAATTCCCTTGTTCGAGGCTGCCACGTAGGCAAAGTGAAAAGTGCACAATTAACACACTTTAAAAATTTTACATTGATATAAGATAAATTATGAAATAAATCCATAAAATCGAAATAAAGCAACCAACTAAATGAAATATAAATAACATATTTAAACTTTTTCAGTGTAAAATCCATGATTATTAACTAACAAGGCACTTAACAAAATATTAGATATCAATTTCAATGAATTTGCAAATGATTTTTGATCATGAGAATTGATTTGCTCATCGCCACTGTATATAGCAGGTGTTTATCTAGGCAAAATCTACTCAATTATTTTCGATCATTATAAGAAAGAAAATAACATATAATTGAACATTGAAATAAAATATGGTGTTTTTAATTTATCATTGGAGCAAATCTTTAAGAATTCTTCCGGTATTTTTATAGGAGTGAAAATAAAATGTTAGGTGCCATTTCTCAGACTTTTACAAAATATAAAACAATGCGTTGACAAAATATTGTGCAAATATATCTGCCTGAACATGAGATTAAATTGTATCTCAAGGATCGTTTTGCAAAAACCTGAATTTGTGTTTTAAAATGAGTAACCCGACTGCACGAAACTATAACCTTTTTTTTACGAAAAATGTACTAAAAGATTATAAAGATTCAGCGAAATACTTCTGAATTTGAAAAATGTGCCCATTTATTTTCTTCAACTTATAAACATATAAAATATTTACTTTATTGGCCATTTATCTATGTAGGTGGATGAAGCATTGCCTATATTTTGAATTCGATATCACACCAAAGGTACACTTGCCTTTATATTATCACTTTTCATTATTTTTGCTGTCGTTTCTGTAGCTGATAGTAATTACTTCTGTCATACTAAAATTAGAAAAGCCAATATTTCCTGCTCTCTAGTAATATCTTTAAATCAACTGTTATTTTTTGTAGATATTATTAATTTCATTTATGTAGCTGTTATGTAGCTTAAAACTATCAAGCTATACCTTAAGAAAACCTGAGAAGTTCGGAACAAATATTAGAATTTGTAGATGTTAATTTATTACCAACTCTATTTCACGTTTTAATTCCGATAATTTTCTGAAATAACCTAGAAACACGTCCCCAGTCAAAGAAGCTCAGCTAAAGCAATCAGGAGTTTATCTTCAAAGTTTACTGGCAACTCTACAGCATTTAACATCTGCTGTATCTTTTTTTTTTTTTTTAAAAATTATTTGATACAGCCATTTCTTTTATTTATTCAGTCCCTTAATCTAAATTATTGTATGTTTAGAAGTCGTACATGTAACCGCTTTGGTTAGATGTTGTAGGTGTACTAGGAATAGGCGGTTCTTTTCTAATAATGTCCAATAACTACAAGAAGTTTTAATTATTCGTGTACAACAAGACGTTCTTTATTATTCAGGTGCTATATATTATATTTATATTGCAAATATATTTTGCGCTATTGCGTTAAGAAACATACGTTTCAGTAATTAACGTTATGTATAAATGTTACATTCTTATTTAAGAAAATAAGTCAACTAAATGTAATGTATGGAGTTAAAACGATATACTGTGGTTAATAATATGTAACAATGGTTTAAATCGGTCTTGTTTCAAAGTTAGGCAGAAAAATGAATGGTGGAAATACCCTCTTTATTGTTGTTCTTGGATAGGTAGGTACTTATTCCTAGTAGTACACTTGCATCTTGCAAACTAAATTTGGAGTAAACGTTTTATATGAGGAGCTTATTCTTAAACTATAGTAACGTGAAGCTCTAGGTGTAATTGAGAGTTTCTTACGAATCAGGAAGCTGTTGTTGCGATTCTGAAAGATTTCTTTTGAACAACTTGGACATTTGAGTTCTTTAATGGAACAAACAGGGATCAACAACCTTACAACTTAAATGAAGACCATGATCGTTATTGCAAATATTATTAATAATGCCACACAAGTAATGGTGGATTACTCTGTGCGGTTTTCAAATAAGAATTGGGTAGTTTAAAGTGTTTTAGAAGAAATTCTAAATAATTAATTTCTTTAGAAACAAACAGATTTCAGAGATATTTCCTGTTATAATTTTCACTCCAAGCAATTACACTTTAGTACTTGTTCCATTATACTTTTGCGGATGACTTTTAATTAAATAACGATTATTGTCCTTCAATTACCGTGTTCGTGTTTGTTATTTTTATGTGGCAAAAAGTTACAACTTTGATTTGTCTAGTTATTCTGTCACTATGATATAGCCGTTATATTAATTTATCACCTTTGTATAGTAATGGCAACGGTATCCTAAAATATGGTTACTTTTAAACTCTTTAGTAACTCTTTTGCGAATAGTGGTAGGCTACACCTATCCCTTAATCCTCTTTTTTAAATCATTTCATCCACAGTTCCTTACACAGATTGCATTTAACGTTATCAAGACTCCATACATCTTATACTATGGATCATTCTCTGAAACAATCCAAAGTCAATATTGTAGATTCAACTTTAAGATTTAAAATTTTGTTCTGTAATTTTATTTTGGTCTTACCTAGGAGATAAACGTTTGTTTGAACACATCATTGATCATGCTCCATATAATTAATTTCTAATCAATGGGAAGGCTATTGTAACCGGCATCTTGCTGCTGAGTGTTGTGTGTATTAATTATTTGATCAGGAATTAACACGAGTTTTCTCTTGCGTTTCAGAATCCCGAGCAGGATACTACAAGAATTCTGTCCTCTTCACCAGTGCGACTTAGTGAGTCAACGCCGCTCCACGACTCAGCAAAACATCAACGATCTCATTGAACGCCAATTGATCATAAGTCTTCGCCATTTCAGAGATGAAATCATCACTTCTGCAACTATCATTATGTAACTCTTATCGCGAGTGATTCGTAGTGCGAGTATGAACTCCTCTGCCCAAATGGAAATGTGAAGAAAACTGAACGGAAGTGTGATGCGAGTTTGAAAGAAACGTGAGATCAGTTTATCACTTCATGAACAATTTCAGCAGACCGTCCCGGTTAAGCTCTGACGATTTCTTTATGTACAAAAAGTGTGCCGATGTTGAAAGAAGAGTTTTGGCAACATCTGTGCACATATCTGAACACACCGAGCAGGACAAAAGCGCTTTCTAGTGTGCGTTAAAACACTTAAAGAATGAACCTCCACATTCGTTTATTTATTATTTTGTGTCAAGTGAGTTTTAAAGTTAAAAGGAGTTCGGAAAAAGGACACTTGGACCAGTTTGATTGCTGCTGTTAGTGACAGAACTTTTCACAAAAGCTGTTACATTGTATAGTTATTACTATGATTGATTTTAATCATAATGTTGTACTGCAAATGTTTATTCCCCATAGAAGAAATCAAGTGGCATTGATCTTGTAAGTGTTAAGTAAACTTAACATTAGAATGAATGATAAGATTATCATTGCTCTAATATGCACTTTATTATTAATTGCAGTTTAATTTTTTTTTTCATTTTAATTCCTATATTAGAGCTGTAGTTATGGCCGAGAGAGTATCATACGCAGTCAACATATCAAAGACGTATGTCATACAAGCGACATTAAAGAACGTGTTTATGGGAAGGAATGCAGCCCGAGTGTCAGTGGGCTTCCTGCAAGTGGAAAAAAACATTTTATTAAAATAATAATACATAAATTATTGTAATTAAAAAGACTGCCTGCGTGACAGAATGCTTGAGAAAAATGTGTGAGTCAGCCATCATCATTTAAAGTGTAGATAGATACCAACAATAACAGAGACTGTAAGTTGATCATAAGGCATTGTGATTTTACAGTAAAACTTAAGAAACACAAGTGTACAAAAATATGGAGTGTATGTAAAGATTAGGGGGGGAAGATCTTTGTGAATGTAATTTTTTTCGTAATAGAAACGTAGCATTTTCTCTCATTAAAATGATTACGTATAATGAGGAAATGAAGAACAAGAGAATCAACAAAAACCAGATATGCCATGTGAAAAATTACAGTAGTACGTAAATATAACTATAAATATTATATATTATATTATATAAATGCTTCGTATTCATTATGAATGGTCGTTATTATATACAATTTAAAGACAGGATCTTTGTACGTGTTAGCATTTCATAACAAGCAACAGCAAGCTTTGTGCGTGTCGGCCCCCTCTCCCAAATTAAGATTGTCAGCTGTTACAGTGTAGTGAACCTCCCCTGTATTGGTGTTGCACGAAACCCAAGTAGTGCTAGTGCAATGGTCATTGTTGTCTTCGGAAAGGGCGGACACAACACTTTCCTTCCCCCTAAATATGATTCAGCTCTATAATTATTTAATGGCATCTCTATTCCAAAAGAAGCATAGTGAAGAAAGAAATTTTGACTGTACAGACAATGTTTTGGCTAACGTAAAAGTTGAGAGAGAAGAACTCCAACTATTCTGGATTGCCTAATAATAATATTTATACCCTAATCAATTTAAAGCCCTTAATTTATTCTTCTTTAACCTTGCAACCAGTTCTGTATACGAAACCAGTGCAATGTGTTCGTCCAATAAACTGCTCGTGTTCCTTTTTTATGAAACAAAATAATTAATAAAAATATGAATAAAAACACCATTGCAATGTATCGGTGTTAGAGTGTAGACGATAAGAATTTCTCCATTTTACTTTGCGCTGAATTTTAGTAACTCTTCCACTCTTCTTGCACGTTAATGTGTAATGTCTCTACATGATTCTAATCCCTTCTATAATCCAAAATATACAGCAGTATACGTCATTTGACAATCAAGTTCGGAACATCACCTCTCAAAATTACCGAAAGTTTTCCAATAGCGAGCGAAATATACATATTTAGTTTGCAAATACATCAATAGAGCTCTGCTACTGTTAAACCGTGTCTGCATATTACGTTATTTGTATTACAGTTTTAAATAATTACAACCGAAAAGAATTAGTTAGTTCTTATACAAAGCACCGAGCTCCAGTTATTTGTCAGTATCATTTCTCATAACTAATACAGTGCACAGTGAAATAGTAATTCTTCTACAGATGCTAGGGCTAATTTTTAGTTATAATTAATATTGTGAATTCCTTCATGAGTGTCATATACAAAACTATGAGAAATTACAGCAATTTCTTGTATGGTACTTAGCATTTTTATGTAAGAAGACAAAACTATTACAAGATTTTTATAACTAAATGTTTGGGTTATGAAATCTCCAACGATTGTGATTGACGCTAATACGTATTATAATTATTATTTATTATTATAAATATGAGTACCAAGCACTCTTCGTTAGTCATTTCTCTTCCCCCAGTTTGTTTAGGAACTTGAGAGCAAAGTGCAGGAATACAGTCAAAGGGATTGATTTGAGTTTAAAATGGTACTAATTTCAACACACGAGAACATTTTGATTAAAATAGCATTTATTAATCATTTGCATATATTGCTACAAATATTATAATTAAAGTCATCATATTATCTAGGAGTATTTATGAAATTTGTTTTGTTTTTCGTGCATTGAAATCTCCGATTTAATTCTAACATAACCTTCTTCATTTGAAACAAATTGTGTTGATCATTCACTTCCTACTTACGGAAAGGCTGGCGAAGAAGCGTTTGAAATTATTATGAAATTCAACAAGGACATTATTATACAGATTTAATCCATTAATAATCAGTTAAATGTAACAAGTGTCCCTCGCTACAACATTAATGATGGATTTGTGCCATTTTGCTTCGCTCTCAGGTCCCTCTCTTGAGTAATATGCCGCTTCACATCGGTATTTTGGTAACTGTATATTTGTGTGTGCCTTGTACTGTAGAGACATGAAGGATATACAAAATAATAACGATAATTGAAAAGATAAACAGTATATTTTTATTGTCTATAACCTTTATTCCATTTTACCTTCCTTTCTCCTTCAGCGGTGCAAGAAAAAATATTTTGTTCAGCAATAACTTCTAGTTTAGCAATAAGTTATTGCCAAAATTAAATGCTGTACATTTAAGTTACTAACGACGATATATATTAATATCATATTTCATAAACAACAGTAAATGTCAGTAAACATATGTTACATAACTAATACTCATCAGAAGAACTGTGAAGATTTCAATAAAAATGGATTGATGCTTCATCAAACGACTTATTTAATGTGACTATGTTGGCACTTGAATGTTAACTATAATTTTATAAGGAATATTTTTAGCAATTTTCCTTTAAACAGGCCATAAAATATGCAGGAGTTCAAAATCCTGACTTATCTGAGTTATTTATCAGAACTGCAAAGTCGTGGGTCCTATCGCGCAGTAAGTCTTCTGCTACATGGGAAAACGATGCTCAGTGAGTAAATATACATATATATAATAGATAGCTGCATATATGTAACATATGTAATTATACTGGGCGCCAATCTAGAAGGTGATTGGCATTTCGTATGGAGAGAGCGGCAACATTGCCGATTATTGCTGCCACGTGGACAGCGCTATAGGATTACGCGTGCGAAGGTTATTCAGTTATGACTGCAATGCGTATTATTATTGTTGTTGCTATTTATAATAATATACACAAAGACAAAAGTAAAGTCTACGTGAAAACGCTAGAACATGCAAGAACATATGAATGAATGTAAAGAGCATGTAACAAAAGAGGCATACCTATGCCTAAGAACAGTTGGACTATGACTAAGATGTATTAAGAAAACAATGCTGGATAATGTATTCCGTTAGTTCTACAAGGATATCCAATTAGCCCAACGTTATTCAACTTCATGAGTGCAGACTACACAGACATAGTCAGGGTCACCTCAGCATCGCTTATTCTCTAAGCGGACGACATGGCAATAGTCCCTGAAAGTGCAGAATAGCTCCAAGAGCTCTCATCATGGGCGGAAAGATCTGGATTGCAAATAAACACAGCAAACCCCAAAAGTGACTTTTGGGAAAGGAGGGAAAGATGCTCCCAGTAACATAATGACCCTGTACATTAAAGCTTCAGAGGTAGTGCCAAAATTTAAGTATCTTGAAGTCACCCTGCAAAGCAGTTTGTCATCTTTCAGTAACTATGTCAAAGAAAGGAATGTCGCAGCAATAGAAGTCATCAACAGCCTCAATAAATATCGCTTGATAAAGCTATGTCACTGTTCAAGACAGCCCCTTCCTCAATAGCTATCTACGGGATCAGCAACATATGGGAAAAGCTCACCCTAAGTGACCTGATAACAATAGAAAAAGTCAAAGCTCGGTAGCTACCTAAAAAGGATTCTAGGCATCTTGAAGTGATCACCAAGGAAAACTACTTCATCGACGACATCAAATTGCAGTTTTGGCTGCCAAATACCAAGTCCTACGAGAATGCACGTCAAACCCTCATCGAGAAGTAACAGTTTATATGCAACTGGGAGTTTGTACTGATCTTAAAGATAGTCCAGACTGACGGTTTTTGAGTGAACTTAAAAGTGACAGCTTCAATTAGGTAGATTTACTTTTCCGTAGAACTCCTTTGGAGCAAACTTCTGGTACACCAACGTCGCTGATATACCTGACAATTTTGTTATTAAACAAAACATTTCTTGTACGTTTGTGATATAAAAGCAATAAAATAAACAACAACAAATTCTCAGCTAAAGTAGCTAAACAAACATATATCCGTTCCTCAGTTTTATTTAACCTTGTACATAAACTGATTAAAAGTGGAATGAATAAAAAGTTATAAAACTAGATAATGTACATTAAATTAAGGTATTAATATATACTGTAGGCGAGATGTTAATAATAGCCATTAATATAAATTGGCAAAAATTTGCTTTTAAAATACCAACCAGACAAAGGTACATTCCGAGGAAAATACTCATAAAACTAGCTAATAGGAAATAATATAAAATAATTCATATCAATAGCCTGGAACATGATAAAGGTATGATGTTCAAATCAGCTAAAGAATCAAAATTAATTGGGTCATAATTAAAGGCTAAACTAGAAGATCGATTCAGAAATGAAATAAACATATTTGACATGGCAGACAAAATTAATTTATGTAAACAAAATAAAAATAAATGCTTAAAAAGAATGGGATAAGATAGATACCCTTTATTTCGTCCATAGAATATACCAAAATCTGAAAGATGTTGGTTGGTATAGGAAACGGAGTTAAGAAGTTGAAGTCAGAAAAGATTCTTAGAAACTAATTCCTGAACAGAGTTGCCCTTTCCAGCGCCAGGGCATGACAGTTATGATCGTGAAGAATATAACTGAACTAGAGAAATGACCCCTCGATATATAATATGGGTGGCTCTTAGTAAAGGTTCTAGTTCTAGTGCCAATTGCCTGAAGAAGCAGAAACGTAGAAACGCTCATGAAGAACAATACAGATAAGAATAGACGCGATTGAGGTTTTCACGCTCACTGTTGTGTTTAACGTCCGCTTTCACTACATGCGGCTACGCAAGCGGAGGCACTGATGATACATGAGATGAAGATGGAGCGCCAGTGGAATGAGATGCAGCGGGGAACCGGAGCACCAGGAGGAAACCCGCTCCAATGGCACTTTCTCCAAAACAAATCTCAAATCCGGTGCCGGGAATTGAACCCGGGCCGCTTTGAGTGTTCTAACCATTCGCTCACTCTGCAGGGGCTAGGGAAGTAACTATACAAGAGCAATGGTCCAGAGGTAAGTCGGGCGGGGCTTCTCCCCGTCCTGGTGTCTTATGCCGCAATACCTAGCCGCTTTGCGCCTTCACCTACGAAATGAGTCTAGTGTGATGGTATGTTCTGCTAGGGGTAGGTTGTGAATTTTAGGGAATTTGGGTTGGGATGCCCTTGAATGGTCTCAGAAGGCAGCTGCTTTATGGCGTTCCCCCGGTTTGGGAGAGACGTTTGATGTTTTTGCTCCGTTTTGGTTAAGGGTTGCATGTCACTTGAGCCATCAGCGTAATATGGGTCATAGAGACATTTGGGGTTTCTCTTGAGTTAACCGAGGGGCCCCAAGACATCTCTTGGTGGTTTGTACGATGGCAAGCGTCTTTGTTTCCTCTGGTCATATCTGCCCAGGGAGTTCACCAAAGGGTTGTTATGGGTTGGATTTTATCGTACATTGATCGTGCCCTCTCGCGGATGACAACGACAATGTACGGGATCTTGGAATGTTCATGAAGGCTATGGGCAGGAAATCTCCAGTCTGTATCGTATATGATTCGAAGTGCCCTGTTCTGTAGCGTCTGGTCCCAAAATGACCTTGCTGTCGACGGGCCCTAAAACACCAACATCAGGCGTCTGGAGCCTGATGAAAGTGGTATTAGCCACTGTTACCCAGATCTCTCAGCCGTACAGAATCATAGGCGGAATGATCGCCCGATACAGCTGGAGTTTGAGACGGAGGGGCATTGTTGAACGGAATATAGGGTATAGGTTCCGGAGCTCGACATGCTCCAGCTGGACCTTGCCCTTGACGTGCGGAACAGAGACCTAGGCATTCTAAATGTAATGGTTGAAGTAAAATAACTATGAGACACTTATACAGACTTAGAATTAGCTACTTCCTATGTTAATATAGGCAATGATATGTATAATTTATGTGGGCAAAAGCTCTAACTACTCGAGAAGCAACCTGCAAAGTAATTAGAGGTGAGTACTAAGGATACGAATCTAATATAGCTCCAGATAATTATAAATTTAAATGTACTAAACGCAGCTTAATTTTCAAGAACTGGATGTGAATTACATTCGCCTTTTTCTGTGTTGCCAATAGCGTTAAGCTTAAACTAAAAGTAGCAATTAATTTCAAATACAGAATGGATTAAATATTCAAAACTATAAATTAAGAAGAATCGAATGATGTAGAAACAAGAGTGCTACTAGTTATACAGTATAACTATGTAGATTAGAAAATGCCCTGATTTATTCTGTTATAATTAAAAGGAAACCTGCTAGAAGTATACAACAGAAGATGGGATGGATGACGTTGTGATGATTTGTTTCTCACCTTTATGAAGATCTTGTAGTCTAATCCTGTAGGTTCCTTGGCAGAATCATTGGAGCTAGAGATCTTACCTCTGGGCGTGGTCGCGGAGTACAGGAAAAATTATTACTGTTGTTAGAATAAACAAATACCTTTCTTCTTTTCAAAGCTGAATATTTAATTCTTATGAAACATGTATATTCTTTGATACAATTTTTAAATGATGTAAATGCTGTCCTCTAAAAACGCTGATTGGTGTATAGATCAACAAGTCCTCTCTTACACTCACGCTAATATTAATGCATCTGAAATGCACACGTACAAAATAGGTTCTGCACACGCTTGGAGAGAATCAAATACCCGTCTTACACCTACGGAGTTCTTATGCAGAAGAAGGTTAATTTCAGTTCATCTCCTGCTCTCTTCTTTCTACGTTGCTACAGCAACCAAATAACTTATGGTTCACGTCACAACATTACATAATCACATTCTTAAAATTACCAATAATGACAATATTTTATAACATTTCACTCACATTGCATCATCTCATGACCAACCTAATTTTACACTTTCATTTCCGTGCAAATTAATATTTTCATAACAATTCCAAATCACCTTTTTAATTCAGAAGCATGAAATAACCGCCACAAGTAGTGAACATTATAAGCGAAGACCAATGCGCATTTAGAAATAGACGATCTTTTGTATACGTAATACATGTTATTAAACAAAACATGGAAAAAAAAGAATTCAGTTTACCACTATACTTTATGTATCTAATTTTATAATAATATAAACATATATATTATGGAAAATCCTGAGGAAATTGAATTTCCAGATAATTTGCCAAACACAGTACAGTCGTTATATGAACTACAAAGAGCTAAGTGTAGATGTGGCGTTTCTCTGAAGCCCTTTTCTTTCTAAATGGATAAAGTCATACAAAAAGAGAATATTTGGAAATAGTAATTTAGTTCACAATATCCTTTTAAATAAAGTGCTGTTAGCAGAGTCGGAAGACCATCTCAATGTAAACGTGACAGAGTTAAATAAGGAGAATATGAAAATATGTGTTCCAGAGTGACGGGTAACAGAGGGAAAAATAAAGAACTAAACAACAGTAAAGCAGAAGAGGTTAACAGATTCACATCATTTGGGTGTGAAATACCAAAGTAACTTGCAAAAACATAATAAAACAAACGGAAGTATAAATATTAATAGGACAAAAATAAAGGTATTTCATATAAGATAACATCGTCTGAAAACTGTCCCCGCTGTATAGAGGTGAGACCTGGACTTTAGGAACACTTCACATGGAAGTCACCAGTTCCGTCATCTGGAAGAAAACCAGGAGATCCGTGGTTTAAATCCCGGCCATGGCATTGAATTTTTCATGTTGACTCTATCCATTGAGATTTTTACTATCGATATTAAGAGGTGAGCCTTAGAGCCCAAAGAAGTCAAGAAATTAGTTGCAAGTTTATATATATGGGAAATAAGTAACACGCTGCTGGGACTGATGACATCAATGTCTCCAGATCGTTGGCCGTTGCCAGCAATTTCTACAATCCAATAGGATGACGGAATACATACAAGCCTCTACTTACCGTCAGAAGGAAACCATTAAGCAGCCACAGAAGGTTGCAGGCCGCAAACAGTCCGGTGAGGTGAGGAGGTGCCTAAGTTTCCTCGCAGACTCGCTGCTAGTTATCTAGACAGGGCGATGAACGAACTGCCAGTCAAGCAGCTTCTGGTGCCCATGGGGAGAACTCTTTGGGCAAGACTGTCGAAGCCAACATATACTACAAAACCCGGAACACATCTAAAGAGTGAGAAGGAAAACAAATTTAGGATAAATAGTATAAAAGAAACCCTGGTAGATATGAAACCAACATTAGCCTAGGGACCAGAGACAACTTTTTGAAAGAAGATGAAAGAATACTCAAGGCCACAGTGAGTGGTAGATGCAAGTCGAACCCGAATTCAAGCATCCCACCATATCTCGGAGCAATTTCGCAGAGTCTGATATCTAATAACTATAGCTGCTTTTCAAATATAGATCAGTTACAGTTTTACACCATGCAAGTGTGTTACTAAACGATAAACTGTTTACTATTTTATGTATGAATTATTAATGAAAGGGTTAAACCACTAATTGATGCCCAATGTCATTTTTCTGAGGCCTCCCTAAATGTTGATGGACAGTTCTGCTACAAAATTGTATACAATAAGCTTGACAAAGCCTATGGAATGTCCTGTTTAAAAACTGAAGCTTTGGAAATGGCAGCAAATGATATAAATACCACAGCTAGTATGGGATGCTATGAACCAAGAACATTAAGTTACCTTCGATGAAATTTTCTTCGGGAAAAAATAAACCATCTCAGAAGGACAAAGTATTTGAATAGCTTAGGAGGATTTTTCTCACATTTCCTTGTTTTTATCTCCAATTTTTTATTTACTGGAGTAAAACAAAAGGTGTCTAAAATAATCAGGTATAGTATTATTCAATTTGGGAGTTATCCTGAAAACTAAACTGTTGAAAATGAAAGCTCATAATTAAATAGTTCATAGACTCGACAGTGAGTTAAGAAAGAAAATGAAAAGTTCTTTGTTCTTCACCAAGTGATACTTGGTTATTTCTTACTATTAATAAATACCCTCAAACAATAAATGACGAGGAAACTTTTCTCTGCATTGCCACTTGACAGTCACGATGTGTATGTAAATTAGGGATCGTTTAGTGACCATCAAATAAGGACATTAATTAAATGTAAAAGTAAAATCTATCACAACTGGGTGGGAGAAATTAATATAATAGAAGCCCTTCATGGTTCCCTTTTAATTTTAGCAGAAAATATACTGCTCTAAGTATTCTCAAAGCTAGGAGCACATGTTAGGACATTCTTTGTACTTAATACGTTGTCAGCATGAAACTTTGTTCCTGGTTAAGAAATATAAAACACTTAATTTAACCTGAAGGCGATTTCATCTGTGGCCAACATTCAGGAGGTCCAGGTTCAATTCCCTGACCCATGGGCTTTTTCGGAGGTTTTCCAGGTAGGTTAATTATATCTAGTGAATTTCCTTTTCCTCCATTTCATCTCCATAATCATTTCATTCCAACTCTCATCTGGTGGTCTCAGGGTAGAAAGTGTTGGCGGGAGTCTCGGCGGTACATGGCACGATATGTTCTTGATAAACACCTCCTCCTATTGGACGGCCTCCGGTCTCCAGTCCGCCGACCTGGTTGGCAATTTCAGGACTACGATAGGTGGGATATCGACTGTATTGGCCTGTCGGGGAGCTTCCAACTGGTCAATACTTGGGACCCTGCCCTCTGCACTGGTGACTCCTCTGTCTTCTCTCGCCTCATCCATCCTCCGAGGGAAGTCCCACTTGAGGCATAGGTGCAATAAACCAAGTCTGATTGCCGTGCCAAGTCCCCTTCGTAAAATTCTATCCAATCCATGATGTTCTCTGTTCACTCTTTTACAAATTCTTGTTGACAACTTCAATTAATCGAGACAACCAGTAGCAGAATTTGCTTTATTATATATTTTCATATAAATTACGAAAATTTAGTATCCTTATGAGATAATCAAGCCTTTTAACAGCGAGTTGCTATCTGGTACCTCTAAATTCTGTTCCTTTTTTCTTCCAAGAGAGAGAGAGAGAGAGAGAGAGAGAGAGAGAGAGAGAGAGAGAGTAAGAGAGAAATAAATTTGCATTTGAGAAAAGTAGGTATAAGTATTTTTGAAACGCAAACAGATAGCAAGGAATGTCACGGATAAGTTAACTGAACATTATATTAGTGGTATGCTTTAACGGAATATAACTGTGACTTTGTGGATTCGTAGAATTAAATGTCCAATTTGGCGAAATTCTAAATGCTCTTTATTTCCGTACCAACACACTGCGTAGCAGCAGAATTACATCACATATCATAATCTACAACACCAAGTTAGATGAGAATAACAAACAGCTTACACAACTTCCACTGTTTACAACACTCTTGTTACATGTCTTTACAACTGTTTACTACTCACGACTGACTCTTGGCGAGTCATCACCTTCTTAAATACCTCATTGATAAATTCGAGAGCATTCCAGAACAAAGAAAAAGAACTATTCTCTGTCAATCGAGATATCACTAGAACCTTCCTTACGTGAAGCACTATCTGGACCGGCAAGTCATTTATCTATGTTTATCTGTTTATTTTTATTTGCCGGTTCTTTGTTTCCACACTGCCCGCCTATCAGTTCCTTTGTATAAACAAGCCGCGCAAACGTAGATAACGGCTCGCAACAACATATTTTTCTGGAGTAATAGTTTGTCTATTGCTTATGGTTTACTGGTATGCAAAATTACTTCAGAATGGAGAGCACTTCAGGGACAATTGCCAGAAAATTTAAGATACACACTAGCTATTTTCTATATAAAGTGTAATTTCAAGTGGGAGATTTTCATGAACAACTTCGTGTTGTAACCTTGGAGAATGCTGAACATAAACACAAGATCTTTTCCCCCCACTGATTCTCGTTTTTGAGTTACGCAGACACACACACACACACACACACACACACACACACACACACACACACACACACACACACACACACACACATGGGACGCGTTTCTAAAAACACTTTGGACTGAGGAAGTTCAGGGGGGCGGCGTATTCGCCTAACAGAATATGCGTATCCGAAACTCCCTTAATGACGGATTCTTTGCTGGAAGTAAAACGAAAGCGAATTGAAAAGTAGTTAAATTGAAAAGTAGTTTCGGAATGGGAAGACTGCTTAAAGAGAGAGATGCTTTCTTCTCTCAGTGGTACATGTTTAGAAGTTTTTAAGGAGCTAAAATTAATGCACACTTTCCTAGTTTGACTTTTCCAGTGGGTTGCGTTTTACATATTTGTTGCATTGCATTCAGAATTTAATTTTAACTAAATATATATTAAATTCTACAGCGGTTGTATTTTTAAATGTGTGTGATTAAGTGAAACATTACTTTAGTGATGACTGAATTATAAGTTGTTGCTCTTCTTATCAACAGAAATGTAATTTTCTTAATATTTTAGATATTTAATTTATTTCATATTCTGTAAAATGTTCGTAAAATAGACAAATAGACTGAAGATTTCAGTGCCATAGCCGGGATTTGAGCCACGGATCTTCTGGCTTCCGTCCTGCCACTCTAACCATTCAGTCTGGCTCTACACTTTCACAGTGCGCCCTACACACGGCTATGTGGAAGAACAATTAATTTAGATAAATATTGTTCATTACGATATAACCCATTACAACTTTCTTGTTTAATTCGGTAAATGACGATTCTCAGTACTATATTAATCGAAATGTAAAAACGCGAATTACTCGCTATGAAAATTACTATTTCGTAATTTGTATTGTGACCTTGAGAAGTGACAAACTATGGCTTCAATCACTTTTCACTGTCGCTCAAGAATCTCGTTCAATCTTCCCAGAGCTCACTCTGTTGCTACAATAATGTGAACTATTTCACTGCTAAATATAACTTCTCTCTATGTATTTCACGTTCGCTTATTTTCTTCCGTGACAGATTCGGCGTAAAGCAATACGCCAACACAGCCTATTCTTTCAGAAGGTTCCTTGCTGTGGAGTCGAACACAAGACGCTTCGAATCCCTTAACAATGACTTCATGTCACCATGTCGTCACAAACTCGCTCGAAAAACAGGCTTTCCTCTCACCAGAAATGCATTTGCTTGTCGAAGTCACTCCGCTCGCATATAAGCCCATTGGAAGATTCCAGAAAGTTTGAGACGGCAAAACCTCCATAAGGGTTTCAGTTATTTGACGATAATACTTGCGTTTACACTTCGCACTTCCTACTGCCGGCACTGATATTTCAGTAACCTTGGACCGTAGCCACTCTCACTCCTCACTCCTTCCCCCCTCTCCCTTTCTCTCTCTCTCTCTCTCTCTCTCTCTCTCTCTCTCTCTCTCTCTCTCTCTCTGCCCCTCTCTCTCTGTGAGATAAAGTTTAATGCAGGGTTTTGGAAACCAATGATTCGCTGCTTCTTTTTAGTGATTAAAACTTGAAACACAAATAAACTTCTCCTTGTTACTTAGCTTGTTAGTAGATCCAAACTTTTCTATATTATCTGATTTCCAACACGAACATCAGTATTTTAAATGCAAATTATTTATTTCAATTATCTATCTCGCTAACATTTCTTTATAAAAATACGACTCTAAGCAGTCAATGTGGTTCTTACCACTTTTCATGAATATTTCAAAAAATCATCAACAACATTTTAACTAATGAGATATTTGTTCATTTTTAAAATGTAGGGACTTCATGCGAAATTTTATGTTTTTCATCATGACCATTGCTACTGGTTAATGTGTTACTTGTATATCAATCTTTGTGTAAAATAACTGTTGCATTTGTGATATGAGTCTAAAATGAAAGGATTAAAATTGTGATGAAATGAGATTTTATGACAGATAAAGTAGACAACGAGAAATATGCATAGCTTATGTTGAACGTATGGTAACTCTGAGCAGAATAGAGAAAAACACGGACATGCCATGGATGTGAAATAGTCCGAGAAAGATATACCTATTAAATTTTACATGTTTGAGTATCTTAAAGAAGAGTTACTTTCAGCCCTTTGGTGTGTAATTGCTTATGTGCTTGTATGTACTGATATTCCTCTTATTGGAAATAATACAATTTTCTGGTGAATATGTAAACGTTTATTCTCCGCAGTCTTCAATTTAGACAACCAGAAATGTGCACGTATTATGGATTAATTGGTTTCACATGAATGTTCTGTACAAATCCTTTCTGTACATTTTTCCATCTAGAAGTGACTCAATCAGCATTGATTACTTATAATTAAAGTGAATACAGGTTTTCAATTAAATTCTAGTGTCTTAAATATTCCCTTATGCAGCTGTTTTGTTTATCTTCATTATGCCTTTGTTTGATCTTCAGAAGCTTATGTATCTTAAAATCTGCGTAGGTCTTCTTTCTCTGGTTTGTACAAATAACGCATTAGAAGTGATTTATGGAAGTTGAGGTCGCCGCTGACATTAAAAAGGTATACATAAGCCATGAGCAAACATTATACTGTCCATAGGTCGTAATTTATGTTCCTTTGCAAGAGCACAGCAATTTTATTTTGTTTTATGTTAAGCTGTAACTCTCTTTATGATCTACACATGGTAATACTACACTAAAAGGTTTATTAGTCTGCTAAAATACTTGTTATAGAATATTTTGTAGGCAGCATTTTCTCATTGAAAATTATTCTAAGCTTTCATTTTTAGCAGTACAGTAGTATCAATTGAAACGTTATTAGGGCAGATAAACAAATAGTATTTAAAACAATGGGACATATTGGGGACATTTTTACTCGTTTGGGTTCAAATAATCAATTTTTGGTTTTCATGCCTAAAAAGCTAGAAGCTCTGCGCTTTCAAAATATATATGGCATTTAGGGCTTCCCTGATATAAGAAGTTTTGATTTGTATGTTCTAACTTTGTGAGTAACTGCTCCTATGTACACAGTTGTCTTTTTGTCTATACATGTATCTTTCATACTTCAGGTACATTTTTTCTACAACCACTTAAGGTACATGGATAAGTTTAAATGATTATTTCTCAGTCAAAGAACTATTGATTCCGCCTTAAATTACTCCTCAAATTGCTAATCATAATTTATAAATAATTTATACAGTCCGATCCATATAAACCTGAACCATTTCAATGGACAATAACTTTTGAACCAATAATAGGACACACGTGCAACTTTGGGAGAATATAGTACACGATTGGGAGATTACATTACACTATTTACATCTCAGAGAAAATGTTGGAAGTGTCCTCCACCAGCATCTATGGATCGTTGGTGCCATTTTCTTTGATGCAACTGTAGATACTGAAGTTTATATGAGTATCTTCAAGACATTTGTGGAGCAGCTGAATGATATCGAATTGAGAGAAGGTTATTTCCAACAAGATGGAGCAACGTGCCATACGTCTAATGACACCATGGAACTTGTAACCAGTTTCTGTGATAACCGAATAATCTCAAAAGTCCTGCGCCCTCCCCCAGATCCCCTGATATAATCTCGCCGTACTTTTTCTTGTGGGGGTATCTAAAAATAGAGTGTACAAAAATAGGCAACGGACAGACAGTTGATATTCTCAAGGAATCCATTCGAACCGAAATAGGTAACATTGGCGAGGATACTCTCCGTAAAACTTCAGCGAATATGGTGAGACAGTTCTACTCCTTATGTAAATAGTTTATTAACAAACTAGACTTGAACAGTTAGATTAGAAATCAAGTAAAACGCAGGAGTTGTATAAATACTTTACCTCGGCAGATGACCACGACGTAACATAAAAATTAAAATCCACTGCTTAAATAATTATAGAATATGAAAATATTAGAGACAAACAAAGGACTTAACGACATCCAAAGTTAAATAGTGCTATTCGGTACATAGTTTATGTAGAAGGTACAACTGTACATAAATATCTCAATTAGTTGTGAAATTAATTATGACAGAAATAACGCCAAATAACTCCATTGATTTGGAGGTATAGGTGCAATAAATAAAACATTGAAGTACAGAAAATAGAGAATGTGTGAAAGCTAAAGACAGGAGTAGAACAAAGAGCTGATGGAGCAAGTCATGACGCTATACCAGACAGTAGACTGGCCTAAGATGGCAAGTTTGGAAGACCAAGATTGCATACATTCAGAGCATTTTCTCTCTCTCTCTCTCTCTCTCTCTCTCTCTCTCTCTCTCTCTCTCTCTCTCTCTCTCTCTCTCTCTCTCTCTTTTCGGAGGGGATTCGGCCCTGTGCCGTGTACCTTATACCTCCAAGTGGAGCATCCCCGGTGTGGAAGAATGAGGCAAGAGGAAACAGAGGGTGGCAGTCCCTACAGTGCAGAGGGCAGGGTCCCTACAGTTTACGTTGATGTAAACCTCCCCGTGCAGGCCAGGGCCACATATATTCCCCCCGTGCTGTGGATCGGAAACGGTTCTAATAGCCGATTCGAAGACCTGCAACCGATCTATGGGAGGAAGAAGTGGTTCACTTTGAGCATATCATCATGACATGCACCGCCGAAACATCCGCCGACACTTCTACCCTGAAAGAGAGCGTCAGATGAGAGATGGTGTGAAATGATAATGGAGATGAAATGGAGGGACAGGGAATTCGGGGATGTAATAACCTACCCAGCATTCGCCTAGCGACACGGGAAAACCCCGACAAAACCCATGGGTCAGGTAGGTCGGCCTCGGAAATGGAACCCGAGCTTCCCGAATACGGGCCACAGATGAAACCACCTGAGCTATCCCGCTCGGTAAACCATTCTCTTAAATGAAATGTTAGCGTTCCTTCTCGAATATCACAAGTGAGAGGTCAAGATCTCTCCATTTTTTCAACCATTGCTTCAGTTGAGCTTTAATTGCAAATTGAAGCATCTCATCTGAAATGGACGAAGAAGTTCCTAATAGACTGATCCTAGTTGTCAGTCACATAGTTCGTGATACTTTTTAGGGGCTGTTCGTAGTTCTGCTTGTTTGCTAAACGCAAAAATATGTGTACTGCTTACATGGATAGTAAGATTAATACATTTACGTCAAGTTTCCAAGTTAAAGATATTCAAAATGCTTTCAAACCTAAATTTTTCTTAGGTCAATTTTCTGAAAAGGATTCCTTTTACTACATTCATTCTACTGTTTCAAACACCCAATAGATACAACATAGCTTATGGCCATGTTTATGGAATTCATTATTATCCATTAGACTAGTAATAACATTAACATGTTTTACATAAATACGTTTTTACAATATTAAGGATACTCTGTGAAACATTCTTGTAAAACTAGATGCTTCTTACAACAATTAAAAAATATTTTTCCAATATCATCATGTTATTTCTACCACGAAATAAATATCGCATTAAACTTTAAGTTACGTTGAGTTTATGGTCTTTTTTAATTTATGAAACTGAATACTTTTAAGGTGCAATAATGGTTATTTCACAGCTCTTACTTTCAAACATTACAACTTATGCATGAAAGTATACTTTGTCTGAAAATATTTTGCTCGTGAACCGTATTCCAATACCGTGTACAGATATTGGTATTCCACTGAATGCACTGCTTTCTGCCCACCACAAAAGGGCAAGCGGGGCATGAAGAAGGGGAGGGATTTGAACTGTTCTTCTGCTCTGTTAGTGGATCTGTTTACTATGAAATGAGTGCATGATTTACCCATGCTGCCAGATCAGGTAAATGCAGTATTTCAGCAAGTGCAGGGATTTTTTTTGTTTTTGTAATGTACGTCCTCCAAAGTTAAGTCATATCGGACGATAAATGGTATGGGTGAAATGATGCTCAAATGAGCGCAGGGTGCATAGAGCTTAGAGTTACCAGATATTCGTCTTTGAGGGTAAGGGAAAACCCCGGAAAAACCTTATCCAGTTAACTCACCCTGACCGAGATTCGAACTCGGGACCTCTTGAACGTGAGGCTGACATGCTACCACCACGCTACCGAGGCGGGCAAGTGCAGAGATGGGTATGCAATGGATGAGTTATGTGACGACGCAATGTAGTTTACATGTTTATCATATCCGGAAGGCGAGCATAAACACAGTAAAAGTTATTACGTTATTCATTCCTCTGCCTTGCTTTCTTGTGGTGGGCATGCAGTACTTATACAAAAACAGTGTTATCATTTTGCTTTCGTCATTTGTATATCATGGTCTTACGCTGCAATTTTCATTTTTATCGTAGAATTTAATATTCAAAAGCACAGTATACCCACTGTTAATATTTGATTTGAGGGAGGATTGTTATATTTTGCTTTTCTTGTACTTTTATACTTTGAACTAACTTATGAAATGAGAATTAGTTTTATATGCTTCGTTTTAGATGCTATAACTAGTAAGGTCATCTGCATTCATTTGCAGCAATTAATTATTTAGCAATTGTCTTGTAATGGCTGTTTTAAGCATCTACAAATTTAAAGCGGAAATATATAAATTTAAAGTTTGAAAACATACTGCTGACGTACAGTGATGTGGTACTTAATTTTGTGCACATGCTAAGAATAATTATATTTAAATGTCGACGTCAAAGCATAGAAGACTACAAAAAATAAGGTATAAAATTGGTTTATTGTGATTTTTAGACAGTTGATTGTCTTCGGGATAGGTTATCTGCAATTTCTCCCATAAAACCCTATAAGATAATTTATTGAAAATGTTAACAACCAAAAATGTCGCCAATCATTGTAGAATCAGAACTCTACTAATATTTTGCTCTATTAGTCCTCTACATTCTTAATTGTGATACGGAATTGATGATGTATGCAAATAGAGCATGGCAGTTTATAGTTCTAACTTCTCATAATATTGCCTTCACCATTTTGGTCGCCTTATATTTCTCATTATAAAATTCTTATTCAATTTCTTTCAAATTTGAATGAACATGAGATTCAAACAGGCTTTTATTAATATTAAGCACATACAATTTTGAGATATAGGTTTTATTGTTGTAATATGTCACTTAGTTTTAGCACATTTAGAGTATTACATTCCTGTTTCGTTTGCAAGAAAGGAAAGCATTGTTGTACATGGTAAGAATGGTAAGAATAGTCATCGAAGTGCTGCGGTATTGTCATATAGCATTCCCCCTATGTGGTGTGTGACAAGCGCCAAACTAATCAATTTCAAATAAATAGTATTCGCGCTAAGACAAAAATTCATATTTTGCAAAAACTGATCCATGAGGAAGGAGAGAGTAGTGTATTTAACATAACCGTAAAAACTCCACATTTTTAGCTCAATTAGTTTTCCTAATACAAATAAGTAAAGTAGATATCATTGTATTATAACAATGCATTGCGACGTAAGCGCTGTATTGAACACATTATTGGTTGGCATGTATGCGTGAATGTATATTTGAAATAAACTCAGAACTGAAAAACTGAAACGTAAACATGTTAAAAGAAATACAAGTATGTACTTTGAATAAGCCAAGGTGTTTGTTAAATTCGATGAGAGGAAACAACCTGCTGGTCTGGCAGAACGTGTCTGGTCACATTATATCTTTGTTTATGAATGGTTCGTAATCTCTATTTACTCTAGAGAGTTCAAAGCAGCATTATTCAGTTACTCTTATATGAAAAAGGGTATCAGTTGGATCAATGAGATACGATCCACCTTCCCCCTTACTACTGCCAGAATAATCCAATTGAGTTAGTGTGGGCTCAAATTATGTTGCAAATAAGAATAATATTTTTAAACTGACTGACGTTGAACGACTTATTCACGAAGAAATTAACAGGGAACACAACAAGACTGGGACTGCGTGAGACATCAGATAAACTACAAGAAGACGACTTTTGGAAAGAATTAGCACGTAACGAGATTTTGGAACCTATCACCATAAATTTTCAGTACTCAGACGATGAAGACAATGCCAATGACGAATTATCTCTTAACCTAAGTAACATTCACAGCTATACGGATGCACCGCTGGTATTTTCATTGGATTAGAAAAATAAGAAATTCATAAACTATAATTAATTTTAAACTGAATATTTAAACCATTTGCATAATATACGTTGCAATTGTGATTTCAGCAGCTGCATTAAGCTGCCAAGAACCCTTGCAAGTGTGCGACAGAGAGGAAAATATTAAAAGAGTGGAGGTAATGAGGTGGCAACGCTGAAGGCTCTAACGCATCTGATTCGCTACAGGCGAGAACGCTTCCCATTTGAAACACATAAAAGTAGTGAAAACTTAGTAGACATGTTATTTTCATAATGTATTTGTGAAAACTTAGTGGGCATTTAAATATTTTCACATTTAAGGTAAATCACATGAGAGTGACTGGTTTCGTTTTACTGATGTAAATACTATACTTGCGATGACAGTTGTTTATAAAATGAACCATAAATTACAGGTGGAATGAACGCAGGTGCAAGAGTTAAATAAGTCAAATAAATCACGAATATACTTGACATTATTAAATTATTGCTAAATAATTATTGCTAAATAGCAGATAAATTTAAGGTTTTTACAATCTCATTATTTCATGCCGAAGAGATCAAAGGCCAGAGGAGGACAAACTGCTTAAACTTAAACACAGATAGAGTTGATAAATGGAATCAAGAAGTTGACTGAGAGGCAGTCACGCTACACTCAACACTTGGCTGATTTTTTGGTCGTCATTGAGCGACGGAGGGAAATGGCGGCACACTTGTCATTAACATTTATCATTATGCGCTAGTTACGGAGTAACCGTACGCCCAGTTCCGGCCGGAACTGAGCATTTCACCAATGGCGGTGCTTGCTCGGCCATTGCAACGGAAGTTAATTTATGTGCTGATAAGTGTCTAAGGTGTGCATGCTGCTTGACAACCATGGCCGCGAGACGGCAGCCGTCTTTTGTTTTTTACACTCTAGCTTCTCCTGTAATGATGACGAGGGTGGCTGCCAAATATGTAAGTAAATTCAGGTGAAGGTCGTTGAAAACTTTCCATTTAACTGTAAATTAATCCGCCGCTTAACTGCTTAAGGGGGCGAATACCCTTTCAGCAATTAAAAATGGAACTTCCAAAAATTTTTACATAATGTACCTTAATGAAAGACAACTTCACAGAAGTACATGTATAAACATAAAGGTCACTTCTTAAATTCAATATATACGTCCAACACCATTTTAATTTTTTAAAACTATTTCAAAACTATCAGGTTTAGAAATTTCTTTTACCCTGACTCAATCACTGAATATTAATGCAACTTATTAATATGAAAGACGCATACTTGCATCTCACTTCATTAGCTAATTTTTAAAAAAATATATTACCTGCAATGTTCTTAGAAAAATGGCGGGTAAATTTTTGGATGGAAGGAAGCAATAACACTTGAAATTATACCGGCGCAGTCCTTAGTTTATATAGCGATGTAAACAAAGCAGGGAAATATATTACTCCACCAGCGACTGTGATTGGAGAAAACTTCATGCTATTTTATTCCCTCGTGTCACTCTTGTGCTCTGTCGACGAACTTCTACACAAAGTTCTACTTTGCCGTTTTGGATATCTGAGCAACTTATGTGACAGCACTTTTACGTTAACATTGAATGCAAATGTGTATGTACGTGTAATATAGGTATTTATTTTGTCCTATCGTACGCTAAAAAGTTACTTAATTTTACAATAATTACTTAAATATTTAATTTCTTCACATAACCCCACCTCATTTATAAATTAGATATTAACGCACGGGTCTTTCTGCGGAATAACAGAGTTCAATAACTGCGGTAGCCACTTTGGCATTGACCTGAAACTTTTACTGGCGTACAACTGAAAAAAAAACCATTACATACCTATTTTGAATATAACGGACGAACTGTTTAAACAACTTCCCCTTGCAAATTTTCCTTTGATAATTCCTGCTCCGGAATATATGTTCACGCTCAACAATTATGTTTTTTTTTCAGCTTCTGTTAAAAATTCAAAACCTATGACTTGTATAATGCTGTGGAAGCTCATTTTTGTAAAGCTAGGCAATTCGAGAGTATTGTTTACTGCTTGAAGCACTTTTGTAATTGTTGGTGGCTCGTTTCTTTCAAAGGAGCTATGATCTTGCAAGAACAGAAAGTTTAACAGATTCATCACATTCAAATTCTATAACTGGCTTCTTTATAGATGTTTTCCTGGGGTAGAAAGCTGGCCGTTTTCACAACATCGCTTCAAGCGGCATTAATACATACTTTTTGCTGAAACAACGATCTATTCTACCAACAAATTAAGTCCTCCATTGGTAAAGTCGCGTATTTTTCATACAAATTGCAAAACACGTTCAAATAATTTATTTTCACACTTTTTAACGATTTCCCTCTGTGATTTTCACCTATTGTATTAAAGGAGCCATTTCGTACAAGTGATCTCTCACTTCCTTCTATTTTAAACTGCGTAGACGTACCGTGCACTCTGATTAATACATTCAAATTACGCTTACCTATACTAAATAAAATACTAATTAATTACTGCTTGATTGTTACATTTGTAATAACGTGAATCTTGTATTAGATTTAAAGTCTTTAAAACTGATATCCGAACTATACTTTTTATCCTCAGAGAGATACAGGGCTAAACAGCCAATGTGTCGCACACGCTCACGTGCTGCTGTTTATGTCGCCATATAAACTAAGAATTCCTTTAATAGTGAAATGCAAGAATTCTGTAGATATGCAATTGTCTCAGGAATTATCTTGTAAATCCAATACTAATGCATCCCAATGACATAATTCAGAAAATTCATGCTACGCAACAATTTTAATCTATGAGCGTCCTATTTCGTTACCTTTATAGATATTAATTTTAAAGTATTGAATTTTGTTAACCAATGTTACGAAAAGGTATAATCAAGGCAGTTTAAGCCTGCTGTTTGAGTGCTGATTTTGATTTTAAGTTTTTCAAAACTTTTTGCCATAATGAAACGAAATTTTGACCTGAATATAACAATCTTTTCAAAAACATAACCAAGTAAAATTACCCATGAGATACTAAAAGCAAATAAAAAATATCGTAAACAGTTCAAAATTTCAAATTTATCACTGTTTACTCGAAAGGATATATTATTTTTAAGTGCATTTTTACGTGCGTAATATTTCCACTACTTGAAGATTTCTGTGTAAATTTTCTTCTTACATTTTAAGATTCGAACATTCAACTATTTTACATTACGAACACAGAGTTTATGAAAAGTTTTTCAAATATATTTTAGTAAATTATGACTAGCAATGTGAGGATCAATTTTAGCATTGAGAAGTAGCTCTGGAGCTGATAAATTACCAGAAAAGGTGTCAGTTACGTGGATGGGCTTCAAATCAACATTCCCGCATTTCCTCATTTCCCCTAAGCGCTCATTATTGCAAATTAAATGCATGTTGGAATATTATTTCCGCATATGTATGTAACTAAGCCAAAATTCCTTCTTTTTCACTCATAGAGTACATGCAGTGAACTGGAGAACTCAATGAAATGAATTTACTGCACGAAGAACTGAAAATTGAAGTTATTATTAAATACTTATTCAACCGTGACCTACTGGGCAGTTTGAAATCGTTACATTGTGAATAGCTTATTGTTTATAGCAGAACTACTGTTTAGTGATTAAAACAGTAATACACGAGATGTAATTGCATTTGCAATGAGAACGGAAAGTTGAATGCATGTTGTGCACTAAAGATTTGAATGTTTCAATACTCACCTAGAAGAATGAAGAGTGACATCATATTTACGATAAGCAAAATAAATTATAAGCTTGCTGTGAGGGAGAGAAACATCAGAAACTGCTCACAAACAGGAAAGTAAATGTCTGAGAGATTTGGGCCAGATGAAACTGCTGACAACTGATGTACGCTGTACTTGGTGATCGGCGAAAACTTCACAGGAAAAGGAGTGGAATAGATTGGGTTTGCAGTGACTATCTGCCCTAGAACAGAAAAGCTCTTCCTGCTTTCCCTCTTTCTTCCTGCCTTTCTTTCCCATTCCTTCGCGCTTCCTTCTTTGCTTCCTCTTACTTCCCTTTTCTATGTTTCCTTTCCCCTTAATTTCTTCTTTTCCCTTCCTTTCCTTCCCATTCCACTTCCTCCTTTTCCTTTTCTTTTCTTTCCTTCCCATTCCTTTCACTCACTCACTCACTCACTCACTCACTCACTCACTCACTCACTCACTCACTCACTCACTCACTCACTCACTCACTCACTCACTCACTCACTCACTCACTCACTCACTCACTCACTCACTCACTCACTCACTCACTCACTCACTCACTCACTCACTCACTCACTCACTCAATCACTCACTCACTCACTCTTTATTTATTTCTCTCTCTTTCTTTCTCTCTCTTTCTTTCTCTCTCTTTCTTTCTGTCTTTCTCTCTCTTTCTCTCTCATTCTCTCTCCCGCTCTTTCTTTCTTTCTTTCTTTCTTTCTTTCTTTCTTTCTTCCAATCTTTCTCCTTTTCTTTCTTTTTCCTTCTCTCTCTTTTTTTTTCTTTCTCTGTTTCTTTTTTGTGGTTAAATATGAAGGTGCGAGTTATGTATGCGTTAATGTTACTTAATGTTGCTTTGCAACCGAAAGTTACCCAGTCGAAAATTAAGGCTTCTATTTTTATAAAATAATTATAATATAACTTAAAGTATACTACGAACATGACAACAAAAATCTCATGCAAAACTCTTGGGACATTCTCGACCCAAAAATCATCACATAATCATTTTTATTGATTTTTCCTGAAGCAGGAATAATGTAAATATAAACAAAGTTAACTCTTTTTATTAGAAATTGTTCGACACATAAAATTTAACGTTTTGAAAGGAAAATATTCACTAAAAAAGACATGTTCATCCATTATTGAACGCGCTGTGTCATTACAAAATATAAATTTTAAATTTGTTCCTTTAGAGGACATTATTTCCAATGTTATGCATAAAAAAGTCTGACTTATTTCAGCACTTTAAGAGGTGGGTTCTCTCTTTTTATGGAAATAAAAACAGATTGTTCTTTCACATCCTATAGTGACCTACGAATCCCCTCCACTGTTCTTTTTATATGTATTTCAGTTTTTCAGCATCGTTCCTCTTAATAATATGTTTTGTTAATAACATTTTGTGGAAGGCTTCATATTGACTCTAGACCATTTAGATAGCTATAGGAGTGGATTTACCTGATTTATTCAATAAGTTGTGAGTCTCTTTGTCAGTATGCTAGCAACCATAAATACATAATTTAAGACAGTAAAAAGTTTCTAACGTTAGTAATTTAGGAAGCTTTCTGCTTTTGCTACCTGTGTAATTATTATCCTTCACTAATTTGTGCTTTTAATGTTTCATAAATTGGAAATAGAGCTTCCGTTCATAAAATTAAATGTTTAGCGCATGCAAAGTGCTTTTGGGTGCCCCAAATAGCGTTTTCATGATTGTGAAGCCCATTTTAGGAGTCTAAAGTTTCCTACCAAGTGGCTAAATGTCTGATATCTAGTCATAAACTTGGAAAATACTAAGCGTTTTTTTTATTTAATTTGTTGGAGAAGCCTTACGCATACGGATTTATTTTTAAAATGCATTTTTATGGTTCTACAAATTTTTCGGATAAAAGAACACTTTCTGATGACATTTCTATATGCAATGCTTGTGTGGATTGCAGTATTGCATCCATAGGTATGTTCAGAGAAAGTAATAAACATTGTTTTAGGGATATTAATATGTAACAGTCCAGAAGAGGTACAGAGTGAAACGAGGGCTAAAATAATGTTTGATCTAACCTGATTGTGAGACTATAACAAATCAATAATAACACTTTTCCGGCATAAGAATTGGTCACCGAGAGCTATTTTAGTGTAAAACATGTACCAAAAGCAGGTATGTCTAAGAACTTGATAGCATCTGTATTGTAATAACGGCACGCACAATTATCGTATCATCTGACCTTTTTTAATCTTGAATATCAGCCCCTTTAAAATCAAAACATCCCTTTTGAACATAATAGATGCTTAACTGTGGTAATAATATAATGTAAATATTTAAGGTGAGACAGAAGGACCCTACCTTATCATGTTAAAGCTTGCAGCCCTTGAGCCTTTCCTCCTCTAACTATTGAATGTGTTTTAACGAAACTTTTTATTATTATTACGTGAGCTTAACAATGGCTACCGATTTTCAATGAAATAATTTACTAAATTATTATTGAAGTTCTCCGCCTTTCAAGAATTCAGCACCAAAATTTCTCCTTTTCAAACTACCCAGATGTAAAACTTCTCCTTGTGTTTTATTTTCTCTTAAACAGCTCTACTGCCTTCGGTTAATATACACTCATATAGATATTGAACGAAGACATGTTTGTTTTAAAGACATTATTTAACTTAAAGTCTCCTTCCTTTTTTCTGAATTCTAAATAATCTTGAGCAACATCTCACTTGAATATAAAATATGTGTTTTGGATAAAATGTGCGTATTTTCGTAGCTCTACATTTCTGAGATCCTCTCTGTTATATGTTTCGCTTTTGCAAGTTTACGTGTTGTAATAACATAATTTGGTATGTTCTATTGGGTGAGAAGTTATTAGAGTTACTGGAGTTCCTTCTTTGCTTTTTTGCTTTTATTATTTCTGCAATTTATAATATAAATGTTTTAGCGATATCCACGTCGTATGTAAGGAATTGATTCATTTTAAATCTATACAACCATATGCTTATAAAACGTTTTCCCACATAAATGTGAAAAGTGCCATTACAAAGCACTGTAAAATACAATATTTGAGTGTTCAGCATATAGTGTTAGTTGTAACGTCTCAAGAAGGCCTTGGAGTCATCTGTAATGGTTTGTGTCAAAATAAATTAGATTTTTATTATTCAATGAACAAACGCAAGTGTAACAGACTTATTCATATGGTACAAACACAAATTATTATAAAAACAGACCCACCCAACTATAGATTAAAATAGATATAGCAGTTTTTATATATTGTGACTTTGTGGGTTCGTGAAATGAAAATTCCAATTGCACAAACTCAAAATGTTATTTATTTCCACAGAATTACAGTAGGAACACTTGCCTATTACACAGAATTACGTAGCGCGCACAATTACAATTCACCAGTTCATCTGTCACAGGCCCACTCTACACTCACAATTACCTACAACTCCTCTGATACACGTACACAGCCTTCCAGTCCGTTCACTAGCACGGTGCTTCTACGGTTGCTCGCCAAGAACTGAACTGACTCACCAACTGCAGGCCTTATATAGGGAAGATCGCCGTTTCTGGAAGTCTCGCGGTTCAGTGAATCTTCCTGAGGGTTCCAGACGTCCCGGGGAGGGGAAAGAGATGGCTAGTGATGTTTTCCAAACATCCCCCTCTTTAACGCTACAAGATAAATGGGTAGGCGTGAACTCAATGCCTCCGGTCCCCTACTCAGCTGCTAGTTGGTCGTGCTTTCAGAGAATTGGTTGACAATATGTTTCCTAAGACATATTTTAAAATTACAGTATGTAATATTTTAGAATTTCAGACTAATGTAGGAAGCGTGTGGTACAATGATGGTCCCAAATTTTCAACAATGGAGACGAAAACACTACAGATATACAAAGTTCTGGAAAACCTAAAGTATGGAATATTGAGGATAAACTCCAACTTTTGCGAGAAAATCCGCAAAAATGTACCGTAGACTTTCAGAAGAACTTTGTGCATCAAAGAATACCATGCGTGCCACAGTAAGATACTTCCAAGTTCATACAGAAGCTGCAGATCTTTACCTTACGAACTGACACCTCAACAGGCTGAATGTGTAGTGGATATCTGTAGTCAGTTTATTCGAAATCCCATGGATAATAGATTTGTCAGGAGAATTGTTTATTGGGGTGTGATGGAATTTTGAATGTGTGATTCACTGGGAGTTCGTTCCAAATGGGTGGGCGATCAATGCGGATCTTTATTCCCAACAAATGAAGCGATTTCATGAAACTTTGAAACGGAAATATCCAGCATTAGTTAACTGAGTTTTATTGCAAAAGGACAATGCATACTAATTTACGAACAACCATGGAAATAATTCAGAAATTTGGAGGAATCAAAGTGCTACCACACACAGCACACAGCCCTGATCTCACACCATCAGATTGTCATCCTTTTCGATCCATGGCTCATGTTCTACGTGGAAGAAATGTTGATAATTTTGAAACTGTGTTAAGTGGGTGTCACGGAATTCTTCGCATCAAAAACCACAGACTCGTACCATCGTGGGATAATAAATCTCGTTGAACGATGGCTCGGGATCATAAAATCTAATGGTCTATGTTCTGAAATGGTCTATGCTTGTCAGAACCCTTTTAAAATGATTACTTTTCTTTTAAAAAAACGATACTACTATGGGACAGTATCTATGCAACTCTACAGTTATATTTGGATTCTTATTTGCTACGGTTTCTTTATTAGCTCTTAAATGTGTTGAAATTTTATTTATTTATAAATAAGTAAATTTTCACTTAAAAATTTATAGTATAAAATTTGGCCTACCTAATGAGCAATTTTTCTCATAGAGCTTGTTTGTTTACTATTATTCTTTTTTTATTTTTTAGGCAAACTGGTTTGCTGACGTACAGGTTTTCCAGAAAGTATTATATTTATATGAAAGCATTTATATAGCATATGTCTTCTGTGGGTACCACAGAATACTGTATAATAAAAGTTTTGAATAAAAAAAATAGACTGCGACACTTTTGTTTAAGGAAATAGCATCATCGCTGTTTCTTAAACATAAACCTACAGTATTTGAATGCAATATAAAAAGAGGGGGAAAAGCTTTTTAACAACTCCTGGAGGAGTTGACACTCACTGCCAAGCTTAATATCTGTGAAATGGATTTGTGCAGCAGCTACCCCAGCCCTTCAAATCGTATAAATCCTCTTTCTGGCAATAATAAGCTACGAAGTGAAATGTCTGCGGAACCATCGTGGGGGAGAGAAGCCGAGGGGTAAATGGTCCAGAAACTGGGTCAGTGAGAGCAGCATTGGGGTGGCTGCTAAAAGATTTCCCCTAGAAGTAAGGGGATCACATCCAGTGACGTCATGCGTGAGTAGGGGTTCGGCCTTGCATTGTGATTAAGGTTTGTGTACGAACGAGAAACAATGTGCTGCAGGAGCGGCATGTTCTTTGCAAATGCGTGGGGCGAAAGGATTACACAGTTCTGAGAATGTGTGCAAGGAATAAAATCGTATAAGTATGAAAACATTGGAATTTTAATAATGAGATCTTCAATTGAGATGAGTATATTAATCTTTGGAAACAAATGGAAATGCAGGAGTGGGTGAAACAATAGTGCAACTGTGATGATATGTATTTTACTTTATATATTACATTCACATTTGTTTACCTTACTATTTTATAAATAGTAATGAATTGTGCTTTACCTTAAGTTTGGTACGATGAAATATGTTTACACTTTTCGTCGAACAATACAAAGTAAAGTAATAGGTATTCAAAGTATACGCTGAAATTCAACGGCTTTAAAGTTCAATTCGACGAACAGGAGAAGAAAATACTATTAAGTTTAAAATTCTATAAATTGTTGAAAATCAGACCACTAAGAAAATAAAGAAAGCATATCAAGTGTAATTCGTGTGCTTTAAGGAGATGTACATTTTTCGTGGAGTAGTATTTTCTTAGTCTAGACAAGACGTTTATCAGGTATACAAAAGTCATTCAGAGTAAGGAACATTTCACACGACATTTCCAGTAAGTTCAAATATAGATTTTACTCGAAATTATTATATTTCAATCAAACTAGCTGTATAAATTTTTTGAAAGTCCAAAATAATGAAGCTTTTCCCACTTCAACAATAATTTTGGGTAGGGGGATTTTATTCAAAAAAACATTAGTGTCCTATTGATAAAATACGTTAAACTTAAATACCAAATTTGGATTAGGATTAGAATCGCCCCTCTCGGTAGCGTAGATGGTAGCGTGTCTGCCTCAAGTTCAAGAGGTCCCGAGTTCGAATCTCGGCCAGGGTGAGTTACTTGGATAAGGTTTTTCTGTGGTTTTCCCTTATCCTCAAAGACGAATGTAGCTCTAAGCTAGGACCCTGGGCTCATTTGAGCATAATTTCACCTATTACATTCATGGTCCGAAAAGACAACTAAATTAAAAGAACCAGATTGGAATTACTATGGAGAGGATTCGGCACCGAAACCTGTGATTCACTGTAGCTAAGCCAGAAATGGGGCATTCCCAGGAGTAAGGATGAGGTGAGAGGAGACAGAGAGTGACCTGTCATATGAGTCACGACAGAACAGAATGCAGGGTCCCTGCAATTTACCAGTTGGAATCTACCCCGGCACGCTAACACGACCGGCATTCACCCGCCGTGGTACGGAAACCATCTACCAGGTTGGTCCGGAAATCGGAAACCATCCTATCGAAGGAGGAAGTGTTACCAGGAGTATATCATCCTGCTATGCAGCACCGACACATCCACCGACACTTCTATCCTGAAAGAGACTGCCAAATAGGAGATGACGTGAAATGATAATGGAGATGAAACGAAGGGTCAGAAAATTCAGGTAATTTAATTAACCTTCCTAGCATTCGCCTGACGACCTGGAAACCCCCCTGAAAAACCCATGGGTCAAGTACTTCGGCTACTGGAATCGAACCCAGACCTATCTAATGCGGGCCACAGCTAAAACTGCCTGAGCCATTCTCCTCGGTGTTCAACCGACTTTTCGATCTTGAATTGTGTTATTGAAAGACACCAGGTACATTGGCAAGCACACATTGGCAACATAGTGACAAATCTGGGAGCGCTCTCTCATCGCCTTTTCTGGAGCGTTGAACATCGGCGCCTGACAGTGGCGTTTTGTATATCAGCCGCCGTTTGCAGAATGACCACCCAGCTTCCAAAAGGGTATATAAAGTAGGTAACTAATTTTAGAATAATTGAGGATGACGATAAAAATATAAAGGACAATACATCATCAAATCACGTGGAACATAAAAATTATACCTAAGAAATAGTTCGAGGATGGAAACGCAAGCGACGTCTTTGGGTTAATCTCTATGATACAGAGAACAGGACTTTCAAAATTAAAGATGATAAATTCGTACAAGAAACCGAGATGCAATTTTCCAGATGTGTGGTTGTGTAACTGATATAAAAAGCAATGACTGAGAAGTTCAGAAATGGTTCAATTTTTTAAAGATATTTGAAAAAAAATAATGAAAGTTATATTGTCTCCTGTAAGCAGAATGAATAAAAATGTATTCCTAAAGAGAAAGTTTGAGTACAGTGCCAAATGATGAAGAACTCTTGTAGACCAGGGATAAGGACAGACAATTTTTTGTGTGATAAATGTGGGCAATGGAACTATTTGAACACCCAAACCTATAAAATGAAGATGAAGAATACAGTGAGATTTTTTTATCCACGATTGCTTTTTGGACGTTCCATAGGTTGCACTTTTCAGAACTCCCATACACGCGACAGGCTCCAGCAGCTAGAAGCTATTAATTTAGCGAATGCCTTGATGGCACATATTCTCATATTTTAAGAGTATATCATCTTCAGAAAATTAATGCCTTTATGATTGCAGAAAGCATACCGTTTGTTTGCTAAATTTTATATTAGTAACTATTGTAAATCAGCGTGTTTGAGGATTATTTAAATTTCATGTTTATAACCAGGATCGAAACTATCACTGAAACATTATAGGATAATTCTAGTCAACTGGGATATCAAGGACGACAAGCAGAGATGAATGTAAAATGGGGAGAAAAATCCCATCTTTCATATGCAGGGAAACAATCGAGAAAGGATTTAAAAGGGGGAGGCAATTAAACTAAATAATCATGCTTACAACGATGTGTTATTTATTCAATAGCATGTTTATTAATACTTCATTTCTTTATGTATTGAATTAATTTTTGCATCAAGACTATTAACATAGACATTCTTAGGATGTGTCGACAACGTGAAAACATTTACTTCAGAGAAGTCAAGTTTCATAGACTATTCCTTTGGCCCAAAAGCTGCTGTTGTACCAGTTTAGAAATCACTGCCTAATGCAACCAGAAAATACCAAATTTTGATTCAGCACTTCAAAATAAAGCCAATGTTGTCATTCAGATAGATACTTCGACATTCTTAGATTAGAAGGAAAGCAATATTTCGCAGATGGGAATCAGAGTAATGGACATTTCTGGTAGTGATCTTTCCTAGCATTCCTATAAACTGGTAACAAAATAAATAATTAATAAGAACCACTGCAATGATCTAAAGACAAATATATTTAATAATACGTGGAAAAGTTATGACAAATATGTCCAATGAAGATACCATTGCTATTGACATCTTTTTTAGGTATGACTGTCAAGGACGTCCTGGAATTAACACCACCCCAAACTGATTAAATTTTGCAGAAAATATATAATCTGAATATGACTCACCTTCAAGATGTTGCTGCCCTTCATAGGAAACCTAAATTTACCCTCCGCTGAGAATAGAGGAACAACATGTTTAAGACCCATTTCAGTACAGGTACATTACACAAAGATAATGTATCCGTATGTATACATGTGAGTAAGATTATCAGGAAGTCCTGTACCGATTGCATATAAACCCGAACCATTTCAGTAGGCCATAAGCTTTGAAACAATAATAAGACACACGTGCAGCTTTGGGAGAATATAACACACAATCGGGAGATTACATTGCAATATTTACATATCAGAGAAAATGTTGGAAGTGACCTCCACCAGCATCCATATACATGTTTGCACTCGTCTCACCATATTCGCTGAAGTTTTACGGAGAGTATCCTGGCCAATGCTACTTATTTCGGTTCTAGTGGATTCTTTGAGAACATCAATTGTCCATGGCCTCTTCTTGTACACTCTATTTTTGAGATACCCCAATAAGAAAAAAATCCGGTGAGGTTAAGTCAGGGGTCTGGAGACTACTTGATTATCAAAGAAACTGGTTACAAGCTCCATGGTGTCATTAGATGTATAGCACGTCCATATGCTGGAAATAACATTCCCTCAATTCGATATCATCCAGCTGCTCCAGAAATGTCTTGAAGATACCTATATAAACTTTAGTGTCTACAGTCCTATCAAAGAAAATGGGACCAACCAGTGTTGAAAATTCTCCCAGAGCCACTGGGACCATTAAAACAAATTTCTACATTCTACAAGCTATCAAAGGGAAATCGTGGCCTATTGAAACTGTTCGGGTTTATATGGATCGCTATATAATCTCTGAAGTAATTTTCTTCCCAACTGTCAAAGAGATGAGCGTTTGCAGATTAATGTCAACCAATTACAAATACTTTGCTATTATTTTAAGGTAATGTCATTGAAGTGTTTCTGCGATTGCATGGCGTTTTAAATTCAGGATATAGCGTGCATATTTTACTAGTGTTATTTCGTTTCTATCCTTAACGAAATGTGTAATACGGCTATTTTTAAAAGATTAATCTTGATCAAAATGATTGAAAACCAACTATCTTTTGACACAGTAAATTCTCAACTAGATGTTTCCTTAGCCGTAGAACGCATTACTCGTTTTATTGGACGAGATCACTCAGGCGAGATGCTAATATCTAATGCATAGTACCACTGGTCTGAATATTAAATTAATCCAATAAGTTTATCTGTTGTTCTGCTGTGTTGTCTTAAGCCAATCACATTAATGGAGTCTTGTTATTGCATGGATGTCGGATACCTGACCCTAGCTATAAGGTCATGCAGCAGAAGCAAAGTTGTGCAGTATTGTTATGTACTCAATAATTAACACTTGCCGCTCATTTTTATATTTTAATACACAATCCGTAATGGGCTGATATGATGAAAAAGGTGGCGTATATTTTAATGTTTTATTTGTAAGTGTATAAGATACTAATACCATGTTGGCTCAGATCGGCATGCATTCAGCTTTTCAATGCAAAACCGCTGGCTTATATATGTTTATATATAAACTTCTTGCATGTTATGAAATCAATATATTATTGAATGCTGTTCCTCCAATTTTAAGGGGAAAACCTAAAATTCTATGTTTAAGAATAACTTTGTAACAAGTTACTTTATTCTGAAGATTAAATTAAGGAACAGATACTACTACTACTACTACTACTACTACTACTACTACTACTACTACTACTACTACTACTACTACTACTACTACTACTACTACTACTACTACTAATAATAATAATAATAATAATAATAATGATAATAATAATAATAATAATAATAATAATAATAATAATAATAATAATAATAATAATAATAATAATAATAATAATAATAATAATAATAATAATAATAATAATAATAATAATAATAATAATAATAATAATAATAATAATAATAATAATAATAATAATAATAATAATAATAATAATAATAATAATAATAATAATAATAATAATAATAATAATAATAATAATAATAATAATAATAATAATAATAATAATAATAATAATAATAATAATAATAATAATAATAATAATAATAATAATAATAATAATAATAATAATAATAATAATAATAATAATAATAATAATAATAATAATAATAATAATAATAATAATAATAATAATAATAATAATAATAATAATAATAATAATAATAATAATAATAATAATAATAATAATAATAATAATAATAATAATAATAATAATAATAATAATAATAATAATAATAATAATAATAATAATAATAATAATAATAATAATAATAATAATAATAATAATAATAATAATAATAATAATAATAATAATAATAATAATAATAATAATAATAATAATAATAATAATAATAATAATAATAATAATAATAATAATAATAATAATAATAATAATAATAATAATAATAATAATAATAATAATAATAATAATAATAATAATAATAATAATAATAATAATAATAATAATAATAATAATAATAATAATAATAATAATAATAATAATAATAATAATAATAATAATAATAATAATAATAATACCTAGGGCTGCCGGCTTCACGCCAACATACCAGGACAGCTATGAACATCATTCAACCTATACGGGAAGTGATGAGGCCAGCATCACGCATCCTCCCTTCCAGAATGTTGGCCTCCTTGGTCAGAATCCCGGATTTCTCACTTTCCTCAGGAAACTGAACAGTGAGATTTAAAATCGAGTCCTTATGGGCCGGCAACGGCGTCACGTCTCAGGACAGACTCAGTAATAATTAACATAAATCAGCTTTGGAGTATCAAACTATTCAGGTGAGACAAGTCTTAAAAACTGTTAATAAGGATTGCCATGAACGTTAATACTTCTTATTGTTCTTGCTGTTGTTCTTCTTCTTGTCTTGGTATTCGACACAGTCCTGTTCAGTTTTAGGCAATGGATGAAGCGGTCACAACTATGAATCAGAGAAAGAAATCCAAGGGATGGATGATCAGCCCGTCTCCCGGAATAGAGTGAGGGAAGTAGATGAATCGAATGAGGGCAAAGTAGTTGAAAGGAAAGATTTTAATGGAGCAATTGGTGGAATGATGGTGGGGGAAACCGGATGATCCGGAGAAAACTCACCCCAGCGCCGTGCTGTCCAACACAAATCTCACTTTGTGGTCTCCTGGGATCGAACCGGGCCGCCTTGGTGAGAGCTAAATGATCTAATTGCTAGGCCAAGGTGCGGCCAACAATGGAATTCAGTACATTTAATCTACTTATGATTTAGTAGTATTTGATATATTCTATTTTGTGACGTGGAATTTTATGTTTAAGCAGTAAAAGCATAGATGTAACTGACAAGCATGTTGTTCCATACTTATTGCTGTCTTCATGTTTTGAGCTTGATCTTGCCTATTTAAACTTTTAGCACCTTTACACCGTGTGCACCAATGTGGTGTACGTAACTTTAAGAATAGAATATATACGTATATAAATTACTTCAATCTCTGATGAATATAGTCACTTTTATGTGACTACAAGGGAGAACTAAATTGCATTTTACATGTCATTCACTGAGATTAAAGGTGATGTGTAAGACGTGATTTGTCGCTTATTCTAAAATATAATAAAAACTCCAGCTCTTCAGCCCAATATTCGGATGCTGACAAGAAAAGAAAAAGGAGGGACTGTTTTAAGGAAAGTAGAGAGACTAAAAATTGAGTTAAATTCCCATTCTGGATAACAATGTTTCAAGCTGTTTTGCAGAACACATCAAGATAAAAGTGGACTAAGAGTAACAGTTCAGGCTGAATTAGTAATGGGAAAGGCTTCCCTATTCTTATCTGAGGTTCTTTGTTTCAAAATATGGGTAAGCTATGACCCACTTTATGTGTGTACTGTGATTCTGTACTTCCATGAGTGGATATGAGATGAAATCGGTATAGGCAAAGTAACCTGGGTCAGCTTTTATTTTAGGTTTTCATTTATTCTTTCAATGAAGGCCTAATAACTTTGCGTTTTGAAGCTCTTTGTCACCCTTTAAGGCTATCAGGCTATTTGTTATCAGTTGAAACACATTTTAACATGTATCTTATGTATTAAATTTACTATGATCTTAATGTCGTGTAAACTATATTGTTATTTCTTTAAAGATGTACTCTCCAATTTACACTGTATAATTTTTAAATATTTTATAGAAACACGCTCGTTTATAATTATTTCTGAGTCTATTGTGTATTAATGTTTGCTGTGAAATACGTCTGGTATTAGGTAACTACCATGTTTTTGCACATATGGGTAGTAGAAAACAACAGTTACCATAATAATGAAAAAATGAGTTAGTAATAAAACTATTGATATTTTATTGTGCATTGAAGTTAACCATTTAGTGTACGTAGTATTGTATAGGTAGCAACTATTTGACTATTGCACAAAATAACTGTTGGTATTGGGAGGACAATGCCGACATTACAAACCTCTCTAGAACGTGATCAACAACATTTTCGTGGATTAGATAACGAACTTAAGGTTAATACCAGGGTTACCCTCACATAAAATAAATAATATTAATAAACATCCACCCATACAAAACAATGAAATTACCCTGATAAAGTGCGATGCACTTGTCAAGTCTCTTTTTCCACTGTTGGAAGCATGTTTGGAACCCTTCAAGTTTGATATTGTCCAATGCCCTTTGCGAGGCTGTTTTTACCGCCTCCACATCTTCATAACGCTCCCCTTTTAGCGTTCTTTTCATTCGTGGAAATAGGAAAAAGCCGCACGAGCCTAGTTCCGGCAAATACGGAACGTGGGGAACGACAGACCACCTCTGAGATGCCAAATAGTGGGTCACCCGTAAGGCCGTGTGTGCTGGAGCGTTGTCGTGATGCAGAAACCAATCAACTGATCGCCAAAGTTTCGGGCGTTGCCTGCTCACATCCTCTCGCAGACGCCTTAAAACATCCAAATAAAAGTGCTGGTTAACAGTCTGGCCATGGGGATACGAATTCCAGATGCAAAATTCCACGTACATCAAAATAGAAAATGATAATCGTCTTCACATTTTTTTTTGGTCTGGGAGAGTTGGAAGTCCTTCACTGGCTTGACGCTTGCTTGGTTTCTGGGTCATACCCGTAACACTAACTCTCATCCCCTGTAATGAATTTGTTCAAGAAGTTTAGATCACATGCAATCTCTGTTTTCAAGTCCTGACACACATTCATGCGGATGGTTTTGTGCTCCTGTGTGAGTAGGCGCGGAACAAATTTAGCAACAACACGTCTCATGTGCAAATCCTCCCTCAAAATCCGCTGGTACGACCTCCAACTGATTCCTGTCGCTGCTGAAATTTGGTCGATCGTTTGGCGACGATCCTCGTTGATCTTTTGGCAGACCATTTCAATGTTCTCCTAATTTCGCGATGTTGAAGGGTGTCCAGAACGAGCTTGGTCTTCTACACAAATCTCACCACGTTTAAAGCGTCCAAACCACTCGAAAATTTGCTTTCGACTCATAGCGTCCTGCTGGAAAGCTTCCTGAAGCATTTAGTGTGTCCGTTGAGCTTTTTTTAAAGCAGGATACAAAATTTCACACACACTCTTTGTTCTTTAAAGTTGTCATAACGACTTCAGAGAGGTAACCGGCCAACAGAGCCCGCCTTGGTAGCGTGGTGGTAGCATGTCTGCCAGACGTTCAAGCGGTCCCGAGTTCTAATCTCGGTCAGGGTGAGTTACCTGGCTAAGGTTTTATCTGGGGGTTTTCCGGATCCTGTAAGACTAATGTCGGGTAAGAGTAAGCTCCATGGTGCCCCGGACTCATTTGAGCATCATTTCATCCATTCCATTCATCGTCTAATATGACGTAACGTTGGAGTACGTAAATTCCTAAAAAAAAAATAAAAAAAAAAAAAAAAAAAAAAAAAAAGACGCCAACAGTCAGAGAAACACAGTACCACACTTACACGTTCAGCTCTACACAGCTCTGCGCAGCTGTTTCATGAAGGCCTCCAGTAACATCATCTAGCGTGAAAACCCTGCACTACGTCTACGAGTGGCAGCGCCCTCGGAGTCCGGTTTCTTTTGGGTCCCACTTAGTATAATTACATGAACGACACAATTACTATATTTTACTCCAGTAATGATGAAATATGTTTAAGTATACAAAGTCTACAATTCTAAATAAATCAACAACAAAGGCAAATGGGCAAATGGGGAGCTCTATATCATAAGGGGCATTTAAATTTACTTGGGCGCAGAGAAAGGTAAAACTACTCCTGGGGAAAAGCCCTGTTTATGAGCGGTTTCCATACAAAACGTAAATACGATACGGTAATAAATAAAAGTTCATTGTGCACAGCATCATTATCTTCTTCTGGTACTTAGAGTTCTAAACATTAGTGTTGAACGGACGAGTCATTGACATATCAACTGTGTTATGAGGTGCCAGTATATAATCTTGTTTTTATTTATGCAGCACCTTATTTCTTTTGCTCATTTTATTTTTAAATATTAATGGACATAGAATGGTTTATGCGCTTTATATAGTAGAATAAATAAAATTCATTTTAAGAATTTAAGTACATGATTATGTTGATATACTTAGGTAAAATGGTGGAATTTTTCGTTTACCCTTTTTACAATTACAGCTAAACAAAGATATCAAGACATCTAGCACTGTCCATATAATCCCCGGCCATGGCATTAAATTTTTCATGTTGACTCTTTCTATCAAAACCTGAGCCTATATACGCCTAGTATGAAGAAATGATTAATTTCCATCAATTAAATAAAAAGATCTTTTATAGTGTTCACAACCTTTTTGTGCCAATTTTTAAATTTATAAACTAAGCTCTACAATATATTATGATACAGTATATCTTTCGTTAAGAAGATGAGTTATTAGTTCTTTTCCGAATGTTGCCTTATTTATTACTTCAGTGTCCGTAGCTTATTCGATTTAAGAAAACTGATATTCTGTTTGTCCTAGTAGAAGCATAATTGAAGTGCAGCTAAATATATCTGAAGTTTTAAAGGCCCTCTTTTCGTATTTCCATGGTAGCATTGTGCTTTTTATCCCCCTTTCAGCTGCATGCATTTATTTACAATAAATATTCACGCCTTATATGGAACTCACAGGTATGTGCCAAACAGATGATAACATGCCAGAATTCAAGCGGGAGCTCGGGGCTGTAGAGGGAGATCTAATAAAGCCAATTCCGTATCAGGGATCTTCCTAAGTATTGTTCTGGTTTCCCCCTTTATATTTGATACTCATATACGTGTGCCACGAACACCCATATCTATGAGATAGCATGGGATAAAGAGGATTCTACAGTGCGACCAGTCTTGGTCTATTATGCCTAAGCCCAAAGTTGGGCGTCCCCGGGAGAAAGGATGAGGCGAGAGGAAACAGATGGTGGTGATCTAAGGGGTCACGACAGTGCAGAGGGTAGGAGCCCTACCATTGGCCACTTGCAAAATCCCCGGCAGGCCAGCACAACCGACACTCCACCTACCGTAGTTCTGAAACAGCCCAAAGGTGGCCCGCAGAACGAAGACCGCCCTACCGGTGGAGGAAGTGTTTACCAGAAGCACATCATCCTGCCATGCAGCATCAAGCCTCCCATCGACACTTGCTACCCTTAAAGAGACCACGAGATGAGAGATGAATTGAAATGATCATCATATATATTCAAATAAAGGGACAGGAAATTCGGGCGATGTAAGTTAAACTATCCAGCATTCACCTGGCGACCCGGAAAACCTCCCCGAAAGGAACCCATGCGTAGGCCGGCCACGGGAATCGAACAGGACCTCCTGAATGCGGGCCACAGACAAAACTGCCTGCGCCATCCAACTCGGTTGCAAGAGTCGAAGCCCCAGACCCTGCGCCTTAAGACAACAAACCACCTCAGAATTCTCTATGTGACTGCACCTGCAAACAGATGATTTTTCAAAACAAGAGCACACACCGGTTTATTATTTAAAACAAACAATGAAAGGATGAAACACTTTCCCCAAATAACGAGATAGCGGGAAATTTAAACTGTTAAAACAGGTTAACCAAGTTATGCGTCTTGGTTTTGAGCAAAGAAAAATAATTTTGAGTCATAGTTTTCTGTGCAATTACGTTAAAGTGCAGCAGGCAGTTGTACCATCTCTATTCCAACGAATGCCTGGGTGGTGTGAAAATAGTCAACATCAGTTAAGTTGGCTATTGAATTTAATAGACGCCGATTAAAGATACCCTTTGCGAATACAGTATTAAGCAGTTTCTGAGTTTTGACTTGAGAAACTTAAAAACTGAAGTACCATACATTCTAATTCAGAACATGTAGCAATAGCTTTATGACTTAAAATAACTGTTTCTAAAATAACAATGATAAGCTTACGTTCCGGCGAGCCAATTCTCAGTTAAAGCGAAAATTTCCTCGCACGGTCTTAAGACGCTGCGGACAACCAATAATCGATCACAGAAAAATACTTCTATTAGACCTTAAACCTTGAAACAACTTAAGATAAAGACCCTAATTTTATAAATACTGTTTCATGATTACACAATCAATCCTTCTGCCTCACCTTCGGTAAGTTTAAATGATACCGGTGTAAATTTTATCTGAGGAATTATGCCCTTAAAGGGAAAAAAGCTTCAGAAGATGATGTAAGGAAAATATTAGGTTAAATGAAATTTTGTTTACTTAATATGCTCTTTGCTTTGACTTTTAGGTTATAAAAATTCTCATTGCATTTTTAATACATGGAATGAAACGTTCGTGAACAAAACTTATTCCTTCTGGTAGAAAACCAAATTGGATAATTTGAACTTTCAGAAAAATAGCTTGCTTAATTCGTTTTTTAAAGCAGTCTTTTAAACTAAAACAATATTTTTATTTGTTTTCAAAATAAAGTTTCATAAAAATATTGTTCTGCTTACAACACTTAAAATGACAATAACAATACTCAGGGATAAACACTACGTATCAGAAAAAGGTTGAAGTTTTAAGTTAAACATTTTTACTTATGTTAAAAATTGGAATCTATGTTGCTGTAAATAAAATACTGTAAGTAAACTAATGCTTCCAAAAAGATTAGAAATCGAAATTTAGGCCAATTTGGGGTGGCGGGAAGGTTTTTTTAAATAATCAAAAATCAAATTATACACACGTCAGCTATGAAAGAACGTCAAAATTATCTAACCAGTAAGCTTCAAATTTGAGCCAATTCGCTGAGTAGATATTACCATATTCTTCCATCAAGTTACACAGATTGGCTTTCACTGACGGCACATGCCAGGTGACCTAATTGACCCGTATTTCGCGTAAACGGATATCTCTTTGTGGGCTAAAACAGTTGCACAACACAAGCGAATAACTCCTGTTAAATGTACGTCAGTGGCGTGAGAAAACTTGATTCGCCTACTAGCGACGAGAAGCAGTTCCAGGCTTATTTATTTTGTGGAAAGTTCACTCACTTTTTGGTAGAGTAATGATAGAGACACCATTATTTAAATTTTTCGATCCACTAATAGCTACTTTTATATTCTTTTCTTCCTACTATTAGCAAATAGGGAAAACATTGCAGCCCAATCAAAAATTCGATTGAGAGATTTTGAGAGATTTCAATGGAAATAAAGTAGAACAATATATATATATATATATATATGTGTGTGTGTGTGTGTGTGTGTGTGTGTGTGTGTGTGTGTGTGTGTGTGTGTGTGTGTGTGTGTGTTTGTACTCGTCGTGTTTGAATAAATCAAAATCGGCCTTCTATTCATTGGGAGTTTGAAAGCAACAACTTAGCAATCCTTTTTATTCCTTTGAATTCAATCTTTAAGTGACTTGAACTGTGGCGTGATATAGACACGTTAGTTAGCCTTTGGGTTCATCAAGTAGTGCCACGTAAGTGTATTTACTTTCTGTACTCTGCTGGCAAAATATCAAATGTCTCTTCGAGAGACGTAAGAGATATGTGTACAAAGGCAAATCTCAGCAATAATTAAGTAAACACTACTACAGTCCGTCCGTTGTATCTCCGGCTCTGACGTTTTGCGACTGCAAGAGGTGAAGGGGCAAGTTTAATAGCTCCAATATACAGTAATGAGCCACTGAAAAACTATCCTCAAAATTATCATTATAATGAAAATATGGTACTATATTAGCTTCTAAACTCTGAAATCCAACTTTCAGTTTCAGTATCATACAAGATATTTATTACAACACCATTCTATTACAATATTTCGTTTACAGCTTTCACACACACACTAACTGCAGCTGTTGGAAGTACTGAGAGTCTCTACATCCGGTGTTGTGGTCAGGAAGTTAAAACTGTCTGCTAGCGCCAATCAGCATTGTCCCTGCTAAGCGTGGCTCCCGAACCCAACAGCATGTTGCCAGTTTAAATTTGTTTGAGCCACGTGGCTTTACCTGCTTGCGCTGGTGAACTTTCTTTGGTATATTTTGCGTGCGTGAATTCCGAATTTTAGTGTTTGTAAGTCCTATTATTATCGCTATGATAATATGGCTACTGGTTCGTGAAATATGCAAATACATGAAATATTTAAAATACGCATTGTTCCTCTGCTTGAAATTCCCGCTAAAGAACTGGCAACAGCTCACTTCCCCCTCTCGAGATATGTCAGAGCCGGAGATAGAGCGGCCAAACCGTATGTGTTTCAAATGGGAAGAGTTCTGGCCTTTAGCAAATCAGATGCGTTAGAGCCTTCAGCGTTACCACCTCGTTACCCCCACTCCTTTTATACTTCCTTCTCTCTCGCACACTTGCGCGTCTTTTTGGCACCAGACGTAAGGGAACGCAAACTGAATTCTCCAAGGCTTTATAATAATGCAGTAGTTCAATTCACAATTGCAACATGGATATTCGTATACTACGCACATGTTTTAAATATATAGTTTAAAAATAATTATAGTTTATGAATTACCTATTTTTCTAATGCAACGAAACTGCCAGCGGCGCATCCATATAGCTATGAATGTTACTTCCGTTAACAGACAATTAGTCATTCATTGTCTGAGTGTTGCAAGTTTATGATGGTAGGCTCCAAAATCTCGTCACGTGCTATTTCTTTCCAAAAACAGTGTTCTTGTTTATCTGCATGTTCCATACGGTTTTCCCAGTCTTGTGCAACCGTGTCAATTTCTTGGTGAGTAAGTCGTTCAGCGTCAGCCAGTTTAAAAGTATAGTTTCTGCTTGCAACATAATTTGATTTCACATTAACTCAATTGGATTATTCTGGCAGTGGTAAGGGGGAAGGTGGTTATAATACCTTGTATTTTACTCCGTTGCTTTTTAGTTAACGTCCAAGTCTCACTTCCGTATGTCAGTATAGGTACAGCCATAACTTTGTAGAACTTTAATTTTGTTTATTTACGTATTTTGTTTCTAAATGTTCTATTTATTGTTCTACACACTCTTTGAAATTTGCATATTTTATTGTAGACATCATATCCCTTGTCATAACTAACACCAGTTCCCAAGTGGTTAAAATGGCTTACCTGTTCAACGCAACGATTATTTATAACTATTTTTGTTCTAATTGGCTCTTTCCCAATGAATGTCATTACCTTTGATTTTATAAAAGAACACGGGGCTGTTTTCAGTAAATTAAATGCCAGGCCAGGAAGATGGCGTGAGTATAGGCAATTAATTGAGTCAAAGAAACGTAACTACTTAACTTGATTATAAGCTGTATAGATTTGTGCTCCTTAAGTCGACGGATTTAAGGCCAGTTTCCAAAAGGAGCTGAACTGAAATGCAGTATCACGATTAAGCGTGCTCCTCTCGGAGGAAATGGCCAAAGTCTCCTTAACTCTCCGGTCCCAGTAACTGTTGCATTTTGCCAGGATGGTCGCTTCCTCTCTGAAACCCGCCTTACGTTTCTTTGACCCAATTAACTTTCTATACTCATGCCATCTCCTGACCTGGCATTTAGTTTACTGAAAACAGTCTTTTGTTCACTAATGCAAATATTGATAGTGTTTTATGTTTGTTTATATTTGCATTATATCCAGTGATTCATTTGTGGTTATAAAATTTAATAAATATCCCGATCATCGCTTCTCGGCCTTTTGGCTAAGATCATTCTGCCAGGAATGATGCGAAATGGTCGTTTGAAAATTACAAGCCGGCCTTACATGTTGATGACAAGATCCTGCGAGGAAGCCAGAGGCAGCAGGTACTCAGAACATTAAGAGACGTGAGAAGAGATCAACACCTGACTCGTCTTCTTGAGCTGCCCAGCCAAGGAAAAGCCATTGACTCTGTATCTGCAGATGCTGCCAGCTCGCACTTCATAAGAACTGGGCTCCACACAAGATTTGCAGATTGGAGGCTCATCCATAGGGCTCGTCTAAATCTTCTACCCCTAAATGGATGTCGGCATCATGATCAGGGATGCCAGCGAAGCTGCGGACGATGTTGGTACCCTACCTCATGTAATAAATCATTGTATGAGGTACTCCGAAATCATCACCCGGAGACATAACGCTGTGGTCGCCAGGGTCCGCAAGGCAGCCAGCAGCAGGCTCACCATTCTGGCCAACAACCAGGTTGTGGAAGGAAACCTAAGGCCAGACCTCGTGTTGGTGAAAGATGGTAAAGCAGTCATCCTAGACGTTACCATGCCATTTGACAACAAGCAGCAGGCATTCAGTGAGGCAAGACGAGCCAAGGAAGAAAAGTATCAGAACTTGGCGGAGGCTCTGCACACCAGATTTCAAAATGTGGAGGTGGACGCCATCGTTCTCGGTTCCTTGGGCTCTCAGGATCCCGAGAACAACAAAATTATGAAGAAGATATGTTCGAAGAAGTGCCTAACGCCGGAGTAATAGATCACCAAATTTCCACAGAGACAGAAGTGACTTATATATGCTCATATATATGTCTACTTTATTTTATACACATTTTTGACCCCGGCACCACTACATTGGTATACACAGCGACGTGTGCTATTGCATAAACATTTTGGACCCTATGAACATTCATATCGATGTTGTAAATATTTTATATATTGTGTTGTTTTTGAGATTATTCTCCGTAATCTTATTGTTTCTATCTCTTTTATGACTGAACAGAAATCTCCGACAAAAATGTATACCAAATGTAGTAGTTTAGCATTTTATCAATAAAAAATATAGTTATCCCGATGATGGAAGAGAGTACACTTCCGAAACGTCGATTTCTAATCGTCTTTTCACCTGGCTTGGTTCCCGAGAAGTTGAACGAAAAGAACAAAATTTTAAAGCTATCCATAGAAACAAGCTATTGCAAATTGGATTATCACTTAAGCTTACTCTATTCCACTACATATATTTTATCAGTTAAGATATCTGTAGGTACGTAATAATGCAATTTCTAGAAATTTAATCTTATTATTTTGAAGTAGATAGAAAAATGGAATTTCTAAGAAAAATTTGTTGAATTCATAATCGCAATTCTTTAAACACTATTATGGACTTTTATTCAAAAGAAAAATGAAATCCAACTAGAATTATGATTTTATACAAATAATTTAAAGAATTACCGAAGTTGCTACGGATAATTTAAGGTGGAATAAATGCCATTTGTTGCAAATGATTAATTTACGATATGTCACTCTAAAGTTTTTCAGGTTGATAAAATAATTAGCCAATTAGTTTATTAATCGACTAATTTGAAGAACTACGATATCATTAAGGTAATATATTCATTTAACTTATATTTGTAACAGTTACAGTAAAATATTCATTTGAGACGCTCTTGCATTAAACTTTGTTCACCCACCACTACCGGAATAATAACATCATCCAGAAAAAGACGAAGACCAAGAAAAATGTGCATTTGAATGCAAATCAAGATGTTCGTATAATGTAATATTTCCTTCCTTCTCCTTTGCATTTTTTCCCTTTCTTTTCTTTTTACTCCCCTACTAGAAGTCCGTGGACCCCTAAAGAGCAAACCCCCTTTCATCGTTTATGCACGAGTCTACTTCGGCAGTTCTTAGGCAGTTGTACACCCATAAAGTACAACCTCTTAAGATAAATGAGGCAATTACAAATTTTGTTGAAAGCTACCTCATTCAGCAAGGATTATATGGAATAAAAGAAAGACTGGAGCGTATGATACAACTAAGAACAGGATATCCCTCTTATGCTGCATCTTCAGCTTTTTATATCTAGGAGTTTATATACTGAGTCTTATCTATATTTATTATTTTCCTGAAGGGTGCTAGGAAATATTGAGCTAAGTGCCTCAGGTATTTGCCAAACATGGGAAACAACAATAGTGATGTATTTTAGTTCTGACTGTACATTTCCAGATCTTCTTTTATATAACTATGTCATTTTTTCTGCTAATCTCACGGGCTAAAATATTTATTACACTTCATAGACAATGATAGTGGCACTTCACAGTGAAAACACTTTATGAGGGCAATGAATATTAAAATACGATTCAAAAAGGAAAAAAAGGAAATCGATGTTAGATGACTTTTAAGAGATCATGGCAGTGACGTTCTAAGATTCCCTGAAACAAAAAGACATTTTACAATTATTTTAAATAAGCAATTTTGATGCCATTTACTGAGATCCTCCAATGTATAATTCTTGTTCTCACTGGGATCTCGGAAAACGTTGTATAGATATATCTGCACAAAATCTTATCATAAGACATTTGTCCTGAATACTCGTGTGTATTTTATTGAATAATATATTTCCATAAATAATATTGTATTTCTGTCATATGATTAATTACTTTAAAACACGTTTATGAACATAGATACAGTTTTTACCATCAGTCATACATCCTATATGACATTCCTAATTAGCTGTAATGAGCAGAGTAACTTATGTGATGGACGTTTACAATTTGTAAAACACAATTAAGTGCATTAATTTTCTAGCGCACCTTTTTGATTATGTGTGAATTTCAAGTTGTCTAGCTTTAAATTTTACTAACATTTATTGATCTTCCTACTCTTATAATAGACAGTGGATTATAAATACTATTTTAGTAACAGTCTTCACTATATTCGATACTTATTTCTTCATTATGTTGCTCTTATTTCATGACACTTAGACTATTATCTGTTTCGAGTGAGTGAGTGTGTGGTGTTTTAGGGCCAGTCGACAACAAGGTCATTTGGGCCCGTTATCTGTTTCAAATGGGATGACGTTTGTCTTTGAGCGCTGCTAGACGAGCAACCAATCGGAGTCCTGTGGTGTTGTCGCATTGCATTCCCCTTAAGTGGTGTGTGACGAGCGCGAACCTAATTAATCTCTAATAAATATTATCGACGCTACGACAAAAATTAAGATTTTGCAAAAACTGATCCATGAGGAAGGTAGAAATGAAATGTGTAGTGTTTAGCGCCCGCTTTTACTACATACGGCACCGCAGGCGATGATACTGATGATAAATGAGATGAAGATGGAGCACCGGAGGAATGAGATGGCGGGGCAAACCGGAGATCTCGGAGAAAACCCGCCCCAGCGTCGTGTTGTCCACCACAAATCTCACTTTGCGGTCGCCTGGGATCGAACCCGGGCCGCCTTGGTGAGAGCCAAGCGGTCTAACCATTGAGCCACGCCACGGCCGAGGAAGGCAGAGAGTAATGTATTTAACATAACCATAGAAACCCCATATTTTAGCTCGCATAGTTTTCGTACTACAAATAAAGTACTATTATTTTATATCAATGCATCGCGTTTTAAGCAATGTAATGAATAGCATTGTTGGTGGGCATGTATGCGTGTACGTGTATTTGTAAATACTCATTACTGAAACGCAAGCGTTTTACATGACGTGATAAAACAATTACTTTGAATAAGCCAACGAGTTGGTTAAATTCGAACGAGAGGAAACAATGCACTTCCTACTGGCCTAGCAGAACGTGTATAGTCAAATTATATCTTTATTTATGAATTGTTTCGTAATCTCTATTTATTCTAGAGAGTTCAAAGCAGCATTGTTCAGTTGTTATGCCGTTTAAAATCCAGGGAAAGTGTATCAGCTGGAACAGCTTGCAATTAAAATGAGACACAAGGTATTATAAACCACCTTCCCCCTTGCTACTCTGAGAACAATCCAATTGAGTTAATGTGGGCTCAAATTATGTTGCAAACTGAAATAATACTTCTAACTGACTGAAGTTGAACGACTTATTCACAAAGAAATTGACAAGGAACACAACAATGCAGGGAAAACTGCGTGAGACATCAGATAAACTACAAGAAGACGACTTTTGGAAAGAAATAGCACGTGACGGGATTTTGGAACCTATCTTCATACATTTACACACGCAGACGATGAAGACAATGACCATGACCAATTACCTCTTAAAGTAACATTCACAGCTATACGGATGCACCGCAGGTATTTTCATTGGATTAGAAAAATGAGTAATTCATAAACTATAATAAATTTTAAAGTAAATATTTAAACCATTTGCGTAATATATGAACATCCACGTTGCAATTGTGATTTCAACAACCGCATTATTATAAAGCTTTGGAAAATTCAGAATACTCGCAAGTGTGCGAGAGAGATAGAAATATTAAAAGAGTGGGGGTAACGAGGTAGCAACGCTGAAGGCTCTAACGCATCTGATTCGCTACATGTGAGAACTCTTCCCATTTGAAACACATAATAATTAATCGGAATACATTTCAGATTTCAACTAGATTTATATTTAATTTTTATAAATGTCTTCAAAAACATATTTTCAAAAATAAAAACAGCACCAGTGCTTAAGTTTGAAATAGCATTATCCGCCTCACAACGTATCGCCAATTTGAAGTTGTTCTATTCTGCTCAGGATGATATGCGCCAATTTTGAACCTGTGATCTTGCTTCAATTTCGAGTCCTCTCTCATTATATATGTGGGTGTAGTAAATGGATGATAGCGGAATCTAAGTTTGAAACGTTTAATAACTTTTCTAAGAAGTCACTTAAATCGAAAAGTTTCCGACCAATGGAAACTAATATATAACTACACGGAGTTAACTATTTGAATCTTATACTATGCGATAACACCTGATTCTATCATTGAGGCAAGAAGTGCTGCCTCATTCAGCTACGTCTTTTTTTTTTTTTTTATTTACGTCCTCCAAGGTTAAGTCATATCGGACGAAGAATGAAATAGGTAAACTGATGTTCAAATGAGCCCAGGGTCCATAGAGCTTAGAGTTACCCAACATTCCACTTTCAGGATAAGGGAAAACCCCGGTAAAAGACTTATCCAGGTAACTCACCTTCACAGAGATTCTAACTCGGAACCCCTTGAACGTGAGGCAGACACGCTACCACCACGCTACCAAGGCGGGCAGCTAGGTCTCGCCCCATTTGCAACCATTCTGCTCAGAATATCCTACACAGCTACTAAAATTTTCCAAATAACTTCCCCTTTTGATAATGACCCGATGACCCCAATACTAGCCACTAAGGCGATGCTGCCACTTCATTTATACATTACTGACATTTTCTGAATTCCATTCTAAAGTGTTTCTCTAAATTTCTAAGAAACGTTCTCACATATTCCACTAACTCCAAGCTAGCCCAACATAAAAATAAAATAATAAAATAAAATACAATAAAATAAAATCTGCATATCTAATAACCCGGTTGCTGGAATCTATACCAGGCCTTATTATGCAAACTTCATTTTTAACGTTATTAATTTTTAAAACATATTACACAAAACAATTTACAAATTTTGCAGATATAATTTACTTCCCACCTTAACGAACTAACTAAACCTACATATTACTGGATTCCAGTAACCTTACAAGCTACGAAAGACTGTTTCCTACAGTTTTAAAATTTCCTCTTCTGCAACTGGTATCCAAAGCTTCCTCCTACTGGTATCCATCTCCTAAAGGAACTGGCATCAGTAGATGGAGCTGGTTCGTCAGTTCCAGACACCCAGGTAGTCATCTCTCCGCTTCTGCATAATCAGTTGCATCTGTCCGCTCTGATACTCTCCATATATATTTTCTCTCTCGTGGTATTCTCTTTCTGTCTGTGGCCTTTCTGTCTTTCTGTCTTCTTTCTGATGTCCATAATTGGCGTCTTAAATCAGGTCTTCAATGAGCCTAACATAGTTAATCTGGCAACTTTGGATAGGAACGTTGCTCTCAGTAATGTAAGCTACCTAATTATTTCTCAGAATCTCCTGACAATCAACCCTCGCTAATTGCCACACTTAAATGGTATCGTATTCCGAGCCCAACTGTACTCAAAATCAACTGCCAAACCTGAAAGGTTTAACATTGAACACTAATGCACAAAATATTCATATTTTATTTTATTACAAATATTGATTCATTTAACTGATCCATAATTTATGCATCAAGCTTTTAACACAATCTGACATAAGCGTTTGCAAGAATAGTCTAGAACAATAGGGAAAGTCATGTGAATGTAACAATTTAATATTTATGCGATCCTAAAAATCCGATGATATATGTGATTACTTAAAAAAATCTGATGTGTTACAATCACACGATATTTTCTACCCATCTTTCAACAAGTTTATTCTTCCATTAACTTCATGCTGGCCTAAATAATTTGTATAACTAGTTTATTACAAATTTCCTTGTAGGTATAAAGGGAATACGGTAAGCTTAACCGATTGTTACAGGTTCTAAGATAGGATCGCTATATGATAAGTAATGACTTTAAAATATCATTTTTGTAATGAATGCCTATGAGAAATAAAATAGCGATTTTCAGGTATAAAACATATTACTTGACAATTCAAACCTCTAAAGCACAAACACATGTACTTAGCATAAATGGTGTGATTTAACAAGATCTACACTTATTTGCAGAAAGTTTCTGTGAGTTGTGAGTTGTTCGAGATACTTAAAAGCAATTCAAAGTCTCAGTGTTGGTGTGCATTGTTTGACACTTCAATTTTTAAATACCCCTTTCTCCGAAACTTTTCTTTCAACATCGAATACTAAATTCCTCTAGGTGACAAAAAGCTGGAAATTTTAAGCTTTCCAAAAAGAAAAGGATTTGAAACTTTATTTAACATATATTGAGTGCGCACTTACAACTTTTAACCTCTACTTTGCATAAAAGCGAGGAAATGGATTACATTATGTAATGGGATTGTTTAACAGCCAAACTAATGAATATTTTAGAAAAAGATTTCAAGTTTGACTTGAAATGAAGAAATTTTAATTTTGAGCCAGAAATTTATAGTATTTTTAACGAGAGACATTCAGAAGCACAAATAAAGTAAAACCTAAGAGTTTTATAATAAATATTTTTTCTCAACAATGGTGTAACTTAAATGTTTCAAAATTAAAATTATATTTGTTTAATGCCTGCTAATTATCTTAAACAAATTTGAAGTTAACAGGTCAAGAACGTTTAATCACCTACAAGTTTTTGTGTGCAGCGCTGCAACTTTTTATTCTAAATTGTTTAGTTAGCTATACTATATTTTTTCTTCTAGGCAGTATCACTTTTCACCCTGTATACTCCATAATATTGTTTTTGTAACACCAAGTATTTAATATATTGAAATGAAATGGTCAAAATGACTCTCCTGCGGAAACGCGCTTACCCTTGCGTTCCAAATTGCTCCAGGAACACATCTGAGTCAAGATAATTATGGCCTCAAAGCCCTCCATGATTTATGAGCATAATTTCTTAGAATTTTCTAAGAATGATAAAATGAGCCGACTGGTGGTCATGCAGAAAAGAGCAGAATTTTAAGATCTGTTTAAAACTCTAGACTACATTTGCTATCACCTGGAGATATGGTGGTTAGCATTTATAATGCTTTGGTTTACCAGACGGACATTCTGTATTCCGTTGTATTGCTGCAGGCAGCTCATTCAGTTACTGTATTATTCTAACCCTTAGAGAGGCTTTGAAATTTCAAGATACTTATCCCTTAAGTGTGTATCGATATGAGTGTAACGGGTTATTCAAATTTTTTCCCATTTTGTACAGTTATATTCAAATGTATTTATGTATGATCCTGTTAATAATATTTATACTGAAAAGGTCAGTTCAGCAATTGTCTGGATTCTTGAATGCTCTTGGATGATTTAAATTCTAGCTAAACAAGTTAGGAGCTGGTTTCATTCTTAATACTTTAATAAGGCAATACCTGAGGGAAGATAATGTAGAATTCGGGGCCATCTATGCATATGATAAACCTAAAATCACACTTCATCTGTTATATTTATTTGAATAAAGAAATCTTAATATTAAATTGGCTATTGTAAAATACAGAAACATTTCTGTTATATTCTCTACCTTCAATCTGCTGTAGGTAGAGGAAGTGTATACTCCATGCAATAACTCTATCGATATTTTACCGAAGACATGTGTTTTAAGACCCAGAGAAATCAAGAAATGAGCACATAAAGGATATGCGCTTTATGTCTTGTATGCATGTGTGTGTGTGTGTGTGTGTGTGTGTGTGTGTGTGTGTGTGTGTGTGTGTGCTGGCGCTCGCACGCGCCCGTATAACGTGATTCAAAACCTTAAAAAATCGGATTCATAAAATATTCATGTTTAATTGTGTACCACAAACAGTTTGGTGAAATTCCTTCCTTGACATTCTATTATTCATGTGGAAAAATGTTCGTTATCCTTTTGAAACATAGAGAAATTTTGCTTACCAATAGCCTTATTTACAGAACACACTGGAACATACATAAATTCTTGCACAAATAATACATGTGTTTAAGGACATGTTTAGTTCTCAAGAAGTGGAGCTTTTCTTGAAAAACTAGAAAATCTTAAGATAGAAGTTAAAACTTTCTGTTAAAACGTGCAATATTCATTAAAACACTTTGTGTGATTTCTTGGTAGCGTTAGCCTTTGGAAGTATTCCACGCTGTTCGTCTATACATCTTCCTGCATGTCATCTGCGGGCAATCTGGAAAGTTGTGATACTTATATTCAATTTTCAGGCTAAAAAGTCATGTCATTACAATGGCTGAACATTGGAATATCGTTTCCAAATTTACTGCTTAATTTGAAATAATTTCTGGACCAAAAATAAGGTGAAGTAATAATCTGTATACACGTTTAAACTGTTGATTGTAGATATCTTTCATTTAAGAATGGCTACACAAAATACAATGAAAATACATTTATAGATACTCAAGGTTTTAGTTAATGACTGGACTATGTCGAAAAAATAGTGTAAATGAGGTCGAGTGCTTGTGTCGAAAATGGAGTGATATGAACACTCATAGAGCGCTGTGGTTTCAGAGGCATTACTGCTGTGACCATTAGCGACAGTCAGATCGTATTCATTCAGCAATCATTGCCAAAATGGAGAAGGAATTTGACATAATGTTGTTGATACTACTATATAATAATTAATAATAACAATAACAATAATAATTTGTGGTGCAGCTATTGCCAGGAACCCAACACAATTGTCGACCTCGGAACCATATATAGGCATGCAGCATAGATGATTGATTAACCAATAATTAGACAGCGATAGTGCAGTCAGCATAATGCTCCAACTTATCGGAAAGTTAATTATTTTGACCTACATATTACTATTTGATATAATTTCTCATATTCTTGAATTTTATTAACATTCTATACATCGCCGAAAAATCCATCAACCGAAATAGCTCCTTGCATCGTGCGAGACCGCCATTTAGAGGACTGCGGTTCAAACCCTGCCAAGACCTTCTTCCAAGTTTCCCCTCAGTCCTAACAACGGGAAAAATGACGAGGACATGCCTTAAAGTTAGGGCTACCACCCTTTCATTGCATATCAATCATTCAAGTAACATAAAACATGAAGTAAACAATTATGAATTCTCTTAAATTTACATATTTTATAATGTAGTGTTCACAGAATCGCGTGGTCAATACTTTGGAGAAATTATAATTCAAATAGAACTTATATTGTTGTTATTATCTTTATTCATTATTGTTTTTCTTTATTCACAGAACAATACATTTGGTTCACATTGTCGAATAGTCATATACAATTTCCTAGCGCCTAAAGTCATGAGGTTCTGAAATATAACACTATTAGTCAGCATTGTAATCTTAATCGGATTAAGTTCCATAACTAAATAATTTATAGTCCCCTTGCCTTTTGTTTTGTCTCTATGGAGTTGAGATCTGCTTTTTTAGATCGTCATGGGTGCATTGTTCTATGTATTCTTGACCTGCAGGGACGTCTATGTGCGCAATCAATGTATGTCATCCTCTCTCTCTCTCTCTCTCTCTCTCTCTCTCTCTCTCTCTCTCTCTCTCTCTCTCTCTCTCTCTCTCTCTCTCTCTCTCTCTCTCTTAATTTACGTCTTCCTAGAGTCTTCGGTTACCTGATGTGTTCATCTTTCAGGGTAAGGGAAAACTCCGACGGAAACTTATCCAGGTAGCTCACCCTGACAGAGATTCGAACTAGGGACCAACAAGAGGCAAACACACTCTACCTACACTACAAAGGCCGGCCCTCTCCCTCTTTCCCCCTCTCCTTAAGTGTAATAGCAAACGTTTTAATTCTCACCAACAATTCAATAGGGCTGGCCCCGTAGCTCAGTCGGCAGGGCACCTGATTGGCGTGCTAGGGGTCCCGGGTTCGATTCCCGGCAGTTGAGGTGGGGATTTTTTCTCCGACCAAGATATTTCTCATCTTCCCGAGTCTGGAAGTATGATTTAAGCTTTAAAGAAAAGAGCTGGATAAGTTAGAGGTTCAATGCAACTTTCTACTACAGAATACACGATTTAAAACGGTTAATCCAAGCAATATACAATACAGTAGAGCAACTTAGAAGATTTCCTTTGGTGGGGAAGGTCTCATATTGATCATGAATTTCTTATTCTCTGTCTTAGGAGTTCAGGCCCTCGAACTACCTCGCTGCATTCATAATTTTGTATAGAAGTGTTTTGTTTTACACTGCGTTCACTAAATCGTTTCCACTTTCTAACATTACGTTATAGCTATCCAATTATAGAGACATGGCCAACAATAACAAAAGTATTGTAACAAATTCGTGAATTTGTAGACTGGTGTAAAGGTTATGCAAACAACGCATAGCGGGTTGAAAAGAAATGTTTTCACATAACTAGCCATAGCACTTCACATAGGTATATATCATAATGGGATATTTCATAAAAATTAATTAATACTTTTTGGTGCATTAATAGCCTTCATTCTGTTCAAGGAACAAAATTCCTTGCTGATTGATTTCCATAATACGAACATTTAATTTAGAGTTTACGGGGAACCAATTGAACATTATCATACTATCTCATCTCTTTAACTTACCTCTTGCAGAACTGAAATAAGCGGTTTGGTGTTTTGATTATCTAGATTTAAATTATGTCCTAGAAACTTTTCTACTGTATAAAATTGCTCTGCTCACTTCAGTGACGTGCAGCTTCACCAGCTCACTTCCTCTTTTAGACACTTCATTGGATAACTCAATAGCTCAAGTGGTTTCACTCTGCCGGTCCACTCCTGGTCACGCACGTAAATCCCCAATCTGGCTCTATATCCCTTTCTACAGTCCTGGAACTGCGCTCTCTTCCCTTACTGCTTATTCGCTGATAGGAGCGGGAGAGTGATTGCAAATATTGAAAATATTACCTTGAGTGGACCGGTGATTATGAAAATATTATAAAAGTAAAAGTCAAATAGAATGTGGACGATACGTAGATCGAGAGGTTTTATTAATTTATTTACCCATTTTAGTAGTTAAACTACAGTGTTATTCCTTTATCTACATATTGTATCAGTATTCAGGAGGAACAAATTTCCTCCAGTCTCTTTGTATTAGGGATTTAACTAGTGATTTATCCAACGAAGTGTCTTATCTCTTTTAGGCACAAGCGTGTAGTTTTAGATATTTATTTGATTCGCTTTATGTTTCATCATGGATAAAATATATAATTGACAGAAATATAAGTAATACATGATATAATTTGATTTTATTAGGAAGTTGGTAGCCTTACATTTGTGTGGGTCGGAACTTATCTTTTAAGATGAACATGTAGTGCACATTTTACAGTGCGGAGTATTCTCCACACTATATAGTGTGCACTGCATGTGACATATGGAAACAAAGTATTTGCTCACTCAGGTATAATTGCATTTTATGCATCTGGTTCTTGTTCTCTTACTGCACCCATTACGTCTGCAGCATTTTGCAGTCTTTCGTCCACAGTTGGCCAGTGGCTGAAATTGTCCAATCTTGTGTCCACACATTGAGGTACTGCTGGTCTGTACATCTTCTCTCGTGGTTCTTTCTGAAAATTTTCGAATCAAATATTTATAAGATGCTATGTGTAAATATGAAGTTTCCTATCAGAAATGTCATATTTTGGCTATATAGTTGCCACAGATGCACAAAAAAACACACACAGACACACACAGATAGAGAGAGAGAGATAAAAGTTGGAAGGAAAGAAGAAAGAAAGAAAGAAACAAACAAACAAAGAAACAAAGAAAGAAGAAAAGAAAGAAAGAAAGAAAGAAAGAAAGAAAAAAAGAAAGAAGGAAAGAAAAGAACATAACTAGATAAGTAAGAATTTTTAAATCCCTGCTAGAGTAAAATAAGATCAGTAATTAAACTGCAATCATTTAACTATACCCAGTGACTTTAATGAACTGGAGGAAGATAATGACCACTTTTGTTTATCACAAAATAAAAGGTTACGATAACAAATGCGATATTATCGTGCTACACTTTCCAACGAATGCCCATCATGAAACATTAAAATTCCTTTATTGTATATTATCTGAGGTACCTACCAATGTACTATCTTTGTCTAAAGTAAGTAGCTAACTTCCGAGAGACTTGCGCGAAGGGTCAACTAATCTTAAGGCGTTGTGCTATAGATATGAAATTTGGCTTGTGCTTCTCTTGCTGCTCAGAGTTTACGGGAACCCTAAGCTCACCCTGGAGTTTTGAGAAGCAATGTTAAGTGGCGTCATTCAGAATTAAGAGGATATGTAGGACGTTTAACTTCAGCATGGCTGTAAAAATGAACTTGTTTTTGTACTTCAACTAAGTTTTGGACCAGATGTAAAAGTCATTTGTATTGGATGATTTACTGAACAACATAAGCTTAATCAGCAACACTAGTGTCTGCACTTAGTACAGCTGAGTTGTTTAAAGTTTATTATTAGTGATGAGCAGTGGTTTCAAATTTGGATCGAATCCAATAAAACGCCAGCTGTTTAAGGGAACATAATTATTTATATAACCTGTGCCAAATATAAAATTATAAAAGTCAATAGACCTCTCTCTAATAGAGACTCTCCTTTAGAGGAGTACATTTCATGGCTGTTATTTTCATAGTTTTAATTTTCCCTGCTGCCCTAAGAACGCCATAACAGTATTGAAATTATTTTACTACTGAATGCTTATCAGTCAGTCCTTTTTCGTTAAATTAATATTTTGTACAAAATGACCACATTCAAAGGTCTTTCTGCATTTATTCAGAAGTCCATTATCAGGTTAAGGAATTTACTTGTGCTTTGGTTTGTTGATGTTTAAACCTACTTAGATTGTATAAAAGCATTACGTTTTCTTCTTGTTAGAAGCCGTTGACAACAAGGAACTTAAAGAGCTTCACATATACAAAAGTAATAAAAGTTTTAAAATGTTGAGCTAACGTAACACGATTACATTCCTTTATGTTAACTGTGCAGTGATATGACAAAACAACATGATGTATGAAATAAGACTCGAAGTATCCACTTAATACATTGCGTATAGGAAACTAATAGTATGGCGTTAATGGCAACAAAATTTCATTTTACAAGAATTGAATGTTGAGGAATAAATTAACTAACAATACATTAAACAGAAGCAATGCAAGTTATAAACTGCAAACGTTAAAATTGTTAAATAAATGCTGTGCACAAGCACATTACTATTTTGTTAATTTCCAAGCAGTGTATTATTTTGCTACGTTCACATTAGCTCAATTTACTGAACTATGTTTTAACCTGGCTCTCTGTTCCTGATAAAAATGTATATGAGTTAAAGAGGTTTATTAATTCTACATCTCAGAGAATTAGCATGTGAGAGGTGGGGATGAAACCACTAACGCGAGGCAATTTTGCATTCTGCTTGAATGCCGCAGCTACGTTTGTTCATTAGTTGGATAATTATGTTCCAATCATATGATATTTACCTTTAATCTCTTGCTAAAGTAGCAACAAACCTATTTTAATGTGCCAAGTTTATAGCATTGTTGTATTAGGTTCGCTTACCTTTAATAAATAAAAAGAGAACATTATCTAGAACAAACGTGACCATTGCAGTGTTCAGCTGGAGTGTCGGTTCCTTTGGCTGCTTTTTATAATCGCATACAAATGATGACGAAGTTCTTAAACCAATATGGTAGCTCAAACATGAGCCCTTTAATGAGAATTGAAAATAATGGTATTCGGATTCAAATTCATACAAGATTTACAACGTTTATGTATTCTTCTCTGTATCATCATAAACTGTTGAAGGCGAGTGAAGGAAACTTCACTCCCACCATTCTCTGATTTTCTCGATGACATATTCGTTGCAAAAGTACGCAGTGTGCTGTTGCTGTGGTTTCCAAGAGTTGGCAGCAGCAACGAGTCCCTGTATAAGAGGATCAAGTGTTTGCTAACTCTTTAGAGAACTTACGCTTAACCACACGGCGATCAAGAAATGGTTACATCGAACCTGGCAGAGATTAGAAAGAATTCGTGTGGCTACCATTGACAAAACGAGACACCAGTGACAGAGGTAAGGAAGCACAAAGACACTTATTTCGGTGTAAAAGGCTGGAAAATGCGATTTTCGGCGAAGATTAAAGAAGGCTGTAGTTGCTCTGCCACGTAGACAATCTTCATTGAAGCACAAAAGGCCAAAGTGCTGTAATGGGCTCAGAGGAATATCCAGCTGCTATAGATCTACTGATATTTAACGTTCTAGTTAGTTATCTAGAGCTACTTATGTAGTTATCTAGTGGTGTTGCTAGTGACTAGAATGAGTTGGTATATCCAGATAACTGGTGGAATATCAGTTAAGTTCTGGGTCCGCATGACAGCATTTGGACCAGAACTGAACTTCCCATCTCTGGGGGCTCATTTTTCAAAACAGGAATAGTATTAGATTATACTAGACAATATGATACACATTTCCAACTTCACTAAAAATTGGTTACGACGACCAGAAGTTATGTACAGTCACAGACACCAAGTGTCCTGGGAACTCACTAAGCAGATTCCAATAACATCAGTAAATATAAGTTTTCTTGCTGAAAAATTGTCTTATAGAATCACAGTCTTAGAAACTTGGGTAAAAAAGATTTACGTGTGATACAAGTGGAGAATTTTGTTGAGAATCTAAGTCAAACACATAAATTCTTTCCCAATATCGCAAGTAGTGCCTCTAGTTTATGCAAGCGATCATAGAATCGGACTTGATATCTAATGTGAGTTTTGCTAAAGTCTAGCTATTAAGTAAAACAACTGTATTTTATTTATTTATTATGTCACGGTTCCCTCACAAATTGACAATGCAGTATGATTTAGTTAGTTCCCTTAGATGAATATTTTGGAACATTAATATGATTTATTTTCATATTGCGTGACCGAGCGAAATGGCTCAGGTGGTTTAGGGAGGCCCGGTTTGATTCCCGTGAATGACATACCCGACCCTTGGTTTTCTACGAGGTTTTCGCGGGTCGCCAGGCGAATGCTAGTTATTTCCGAATTTCCTGTCCCTTCGATTCACCTCCATTATAATTTCGCATCATCGCTCATCTGGTGGTCTCTTTCAGGGTAGAAGTGTCGGTAGGAGTCTCGGGGGTGCATGACCGGATTATGTACTCTGAGTGAACATTTCCTCCTAGGGTGAGACGGACTTCGATCTCCGAGACGACCTAGTGGGCTGATTCAGGAACGCGGCTGGAGGGATAGAAGTTGTGCAAGCCTGCTTGGAGTCTTCCTTGCTCTTGGGGACGGCCTTCGGTTTCGGAACCGCCCTCTAGACTGCTTTGGGGATTACGACTGTCCTGGACCGCCAGGGAGTTTCTATCTAGTAAAGTGTGGGGATCCCCACCCTCTGTACTGTAGTGACTCCTTGGGGTCAGTGGTCTTCTGTCTCCTCTCACCTCATTCTCCCTACCGGTGTGCCACACTTGGCATAGGTACAAAAGACCAGTCTTGTCGAGGTGCCTAATTTCCTACACACAATCCAATCCAGTATTGCGTAAACTATTTTATGCAGTTGGTAAGTTTTATAAATTAATATTGTTATCAAAAACGATGAACACTTTTAGACACTCGAATTAAATGTTAATTGTGTTGAACGTATTCCATTTACTTTGTGTATTTCTTCATTATTTTATAAGGTACATTCACGTATTAGATATCATATAGTCTGCTCTACTAATTCTTACACATAAGACTAGTATTAATTTCAAACATAAGAAAATATGATTTATTTTTTCACATTCAGCTAAAATGTTACGGTGGCCATAGCTGCGCTGTGTAAAGAACGCATAACTAATGATAGCCATCGCCACTCATTCGATGGCTACCGTTTATATTCCCTTATCGACCACCAGTGCTTTTAGCCACGAAAGTAAAATAAATATCATCCTAACCACTTCACTATCAAGAACAATTTGGTGTGCGCCCGGAGAAAAAGAATTACAAAACATTTTACTTGGGGCCGACGGAGAGTGGGATTCAACGAAATTAAAATAACCACCAAGCATCCTGAAGGCGAAACAGAAGATAAATGTTACGTCGGCTTCTACACAGTTTTATAACCAGGCGTCTGCCCTAAATTTGTGCCTCATAGGGGGAGGGGGAGTGTGAGATTGAAAAGGCAAGTCCACGTTGTGAGTCGAGTTTGAGAGTATCCGTTAATTTTTTGGTCAGTGAGGCCTCGCTAATGCAGTAAAAGGGAACACTACGGGGGATTTGAAGAAACAACATTATCCACTCACAAGTTGCGGCGTGGAGCCAGTAAGTTGATTTGCTCAGGTAACTGGAAGCATGTCGTCATAATTTTCTCTTCCTGACAATTTGATTACAAGGTAGGATGCACAGCTCTGATGACCTTTCGGAGAAAATCCCTCGGGGCTCTGAATACGGGGGTTAGCGACGAGTTTTACAATGTATAGAAAAAGTATTTAAAATGGACCGTCTGAGCGTTTTCATAAACAGGAATTAACACGGTCGGTCATGAAAATTGTTTAAGAGGTAGCCCAGTTTGAAACATCACAAGCTCCTCTTTCTGCGCTTTAATGAGGATCTCTTCCTTTGTGAAGGCATCTCAACCTGTAGAAAAATACAGAAACATCCCAACTTTAACATTCCGTTTTAGTTAATTGATGGAAATTAATCATTTCTTCACACTAGCCGTATATAGCCTAATGTCTTTGATAGAGTCAACATGAAAAATTCAATGGCATGGTCGAGATTTGAACCACGATCTCCTGGTTTCCGTCCAGTCTTCCAACCCATTGAGCTATCATGGCCAATTAAAACAGTAAGAGTTAAATGATGAACCCTGGGACTCAAGAACTTACGATAGTAGGTCGCCACAAACGGCGTATCTCGAATGCGAGTGACCGTAGGAGTTTACCAGGAAAATATATGAGTCAAATGGAGAATTTAATGTCAGGACGGCAATTTGGACATAGTAGCTCAATGGATTAGAGCAACTGGACGTAAACCAGGAGAATCGTGTTTCAAATCCCGGTCATGGCTTTGAATTTTTCATGTTGACTCCATCTATCAAAAACCTTAGCCTATATCCGTCTAGTGTGAAGAAATGATTAATTTCCATCAATTAACTAAAATAATAAGAGTTAAATGATGAAGCCTGGGACTCAAGTACTAACAATAATAAGTCGCCACAAACGTCGCATCTCGAATGCGAGAGCCCCTAGTGGTTTACCGGGAAAATATATGACTCAAACGGAGAATTTAATGTCATGACGGCAAGTTGGGCATGGTAGCTCAATGGGTTAGAGCGACTGTACGGAAACCAGGAGATCCGTAGTTCAAATCACTGCCATGGCATTGAATTTTTCATGTTGACTTCATTAACACTCCATACTTTTACAACAACAACAGCAGCAACAACAACAACAACCACAATAATAATAATAATAATAATAATAATAATAATAATAATAATAATAATAATAATAATAATAATAATAATAATAATAATAATAATAATAATAATAATAATAATAATAATAATAATAATAATAATAATAATAATAATAATAATAATAATAATAATAATAATAATAATAATAATAATAATAATAATAATAATAATAATAATAATAATAATAATAATAATAATAATAATAATAATAATAATAATAATAATAATAATAATAATAATAATAATAATAATAATAATAATAATAACAATAACAATAACAATAATAATAATAATAATAATAATAATAATAATAATAATAATAATAATAATAATAATAATAATAATAATAATAATAATAATAATAATAATAATAATAATAATAATAATAATAATAATAATATGATGATGATGATGATGATGATGATGATGATGATGATGATGATGATGATAATAATAATAATAATAATAATAATAATAATAATAATAATAATAATAATAATAATAATAATAATAATAATAATAATAATAATAATAATAATAATAATAATAATAATAATAATAATAATAATAATAATAATAATAATTAATAATAATAATAATAATAATAATAATAATAATAATAATAATAATAATAATAATAATAATAATAATAATAATAATAATAATAATAATAATAATAATAATAATAATAATAATAATAATAATAATAATACTAATAATAATAATAATAATAATAATAATAATAATAATAATAATAATAATAATAATAATAATAATAATAATAATAATAATAATAATAATAATAATAATAATAATAATAATAATAATAATAATAATAATAATAATAATAATAATAATAATAATAATAATAATAATAATAATAATAATAATAATAATAATAATAATAATAATAATAATAATAATAATAATAATAATAATAATAATAATAATAATAATAATAATAATAATAATAATAATAATAATAATAATAATAATAATAATAATAATAATAATAATAATAATAATAATAATAATAATAATAATAATAATAATAATAATAATAATAATAATAATAATAATAATAATAATAATAATAATAATAATAATAATAATAATAATAATAATAATAATAATAATAATAATAATAATAATAATAATAATAATAATAATAATAATAATAATAATAATAATAATAATAATAATAATAATAATAATAATAATAATAGGTAAATATTGTTTTCAATTTTTGATAGATATGCATGAGTAGGAGAATGTATATTGTGAATTTCTCATTAATGCCCTCACCTGTCTTCATTCTGAATGTATTTTATATAATTTTTATAAATGATAAAATGATAAGAGATCTAACAATATTTACTACACAAAAAGTGCGTAGATCCTTTAAAGCACGTAGTTTGTAGGCAGATTTGCATTCATTGGTTTGCAGTACTAAAGCTCCGTTCATTTGTTTCTGGTAGTTATGGAAAAATTGTAGAATTTTAAAACAGAAATAATGTAGATAGCACAGTCGTTTTAGTCTGTTATATTCTCTTTGTACCTTTTATGAAATGTTAAAACCATTTCTGTAATAAGCCAACACACGAATAATTTTAATAGACGTGACTAGAGAATGTCACGTGAATGTTAAGATAACAGCTATATAAAATGTGGTTTGTGTATGTGTGTCTGCGTGTGTATATATTTGCCAGAAGGCAAACTGTCACTAGAATTAACACTTTTTAATAACATGGTTTCATATCCGTTACAGACCGTAATCAATTAAAGCGGATCATTACATAAAGAAACCTTATTCAGTCAATGGGGCCTAAACCAAATTCGAAGTAGCAACCTTCGGATTACTACCTAGATATGCTATTACAGCGACATTGCGTGAGAAAACCACAGAAAAACCTTATCCGGCAACTGATATGATTTGATCTTCGGAGCCTATGGATTATTCAGATAGGCACGCAATCTCTCACACTACCAGAGAGAGAGAGAGAGAGAGAGAGAGAGAGAGAGAGAGAGAGAGAGAGAGAGAGAGAGAGAGAGAGAGAGAGAGAGAGAGAGAGAGAGAGGAGAAAGAGAAAGAGAGAGAGTATAAGTGTATATATGTGCGTGTGCGCGCGCACGTGTTAGTGATGGTTCTGGAGCTAGTAAATTACAGATCATCTGTGAATCCCCATCATTAACAAATATCTTAGCAAACTTTGGTCATTCACTGAACTATATGTTTTAATAATGAAACTGTTGTTCTGGCATTGTATTTCAATCCATATTCTAATAGATAAATTGATATTGAGCTATTGGGTTAGGATTCCTTTTTAGTAAAGCTTCCTTCCAATTTTTTTGATGTGTGAACTGGGACTTCGCGATGCTTCACTAAAAGTAAGAACACAATTAACTTTGAAGGTCATTCTGAGTACATAAGGCGTTCTTACTTTCTGTTCTGGTAATTACATTAATCCAAAATCGATATGCACTTCACGGAAAGTGAATTTTTTCACAAAACGTACCAATCCAAGCACTTATTACTTTTTATACTATTTTTTGTTTTGTTTTGTTTTGTAATTTACGTCCTCCAACGTTAAGTCATATCGGACAATGAATGGAAGGGTGAAATGGTATTAAAATGAGCCCGGGGTCCTTGGAGCTTAGTCACTTGACATTCGTCATTCAGGATAAGGGAAAACCCCGGAAAAAACCTTTTATACTATTGTATGCTGGAGGGAAAGTATTGCTTTCTACCCAGAATTTCTATACTGACATTTCATCGGAAACACTTATATGTTTTGAAGTTTGTGAATCTCTCCAAATGTATTTTTAGAAAAAAGTCCTTGTGTTTAGTAATATAAAAACTTAAAACGAAAAGTTAGTAATGTACCAAACTTGGTATTGTGGTTCAGCATCCTTTTAGAATGTGACAAAGGTATATTTAAGAAAATCTCCTTTCGGACTAACATAGGATATTCTTCCATAATTTAGATGTTTTAAAAAATGGCACTGAATACTTTGGTTAACATAAGAACTCAGATATTTTTATGAATGACTGAATATACATTTTAAATTTTCTCGAAATGTCTTTGGGGGTCTTCTTCATTCTGGGTTGCTTTTGCATATCTAGCAAACTGTGTTATGTAGAAGTATTTTTACTACACAAGATGTCTTTGTAGATGTTAAAACACAAACTTACGTGAGATTCTCCTTGCTATTTATTTAAATTTTATAATTAATTATTATTTCTTCAAATAAGAAAAGGTAATTTGTTTTTAATACTTCAGTCATGCAAAAAGGATTCAAAGTCATCAGTTAGTAACCAGCTCTTGAATGGTATAACTATCGCTTAAAGCCTACTGTATTCCAATATTTTCCTCGAACATAGAAAAAAAGAAGCAATAAGATATTTTCTGTAAAAGTTTCTCTGGATTAAAATAAAGTGCATAGGGCAATAAGCATGTATATAAATAGTTTATATATAAGAGTAAAACAGGAAGTAATGTGAGTGCAACATATCAGACATTTAGTATGTTTTCAAACTATTATTTGAAATTATGGTCTAATTTAACATGGTTAAATAATGCCGATACATATTTGTTTGTAATTGTGCAGGAAGTTAATATGGGAAGCTAATACAATGGTAAATTGTTTAAAAAGCAAATTATTTTATGTTGCTTAATGTTTATTAAATGCGTTTTCCAGGATGTCACTGGAAGCTGAAGAAACATATTTCAAATATGTATTGTTTAAAATATTGTAAAATTCAAGGAAATGTTGTCATATTAACTGTCAATTGAAAATATAGCTTCAAAATAAGCCATTTCCACTTGTTCTCAAACTGGATGTTGATACTAACATAAAATTAGCTAGGTTATGTTTATCATAATAAGACAAAAAGTGACATACTGTGCTATTTACCATACAAAATCAAAGTGAAAATAGTGTGTTAGTTTCAAGATTTGATTTTCAAGTACGCGTTGCTTTCAGAACACACAATTTCCATTAAGGCAACCAGGTAACTGTAAGGAAAAACGAGAGTTACGTGAATTCCAGAGATAATGCATTAGTTCTGCTCTTTTGGACTATAATTGTTCCAGTGTTTTAAGTGATAATAAATGTCCAGACAATGGACAATTGTGTCATTACTTCTCCACCTAAACATGGGATGAAAGGATACAGTAATCAGAACGATATAAAAAGCAAGAAGAAAAGGATTTGAGTAACCTAAATAAGGATAAAAAGAAATGGTATTAAAGTTTACTGAATCTATATGAAGAAACTTGTAAGTCTTATGACACGCAACAATTAATTTGCAGATATGGACCAGTGGCTCTACCATGACACTCACAGTGCCAGCAGTCACGAAAACAATACTAGGTATTTTAATGTCAATTTCTTAGTATCAGGCATGCTCATGAATATCATGAGAAATTTTATGCACAGAAAAATAAGGTCGAATAGAATACCTTTAAAATAAAACATGTTTCAAATTCAGCACCGGAGTCAGGCGTGAAGCCAATGTAAGACGGAGGAGTCTGTGCTTTAAGTAAGAATTGTATAATATAACATACAAAATGATCATAAAAAGTGCATTTATTGGTGTTCTTAACATTACGAAAGGTAGAACGACATAAGCCTGACTAGGAAGTCCCTCTGGAATGTTACGCAAAGAAGATCGTGACCAAATTTGGGACCGGATTAAAAAGAGAGGATGTATACATATGCATTGAAACATTCCAGTGTACCAAAATTCATAAATACTGAATAAATTAAATGGCGTCCTTAATTACCAATGAGCTCAATATATAAAAAGACTGAGCGCATGTTCGGTATCATGGATGAAATTAATGAATAATTAAGAAAACCTTTTAATGTCCAATTACACTGTATTTGGAGTTCCTATGAAAGAAGGGTACTGAAATTTTTCAAAATAACTATTAAGAACGAGTAAGAATTTATGATAGTATATGGAATCAAATAACAAATACAGCAAGGCATCAAATCATATAGCATAACATACATGACACTGTGTTGTTGATCTTAGAAACACACATGTAATTCATTTATCAGCTGATGGAAGTGTAGATAAAACCTTATTATAACAGATTGTACTCGATGAAATGATTGGCAACAGCTTCGCTGGAAGCAGAAGGCATTCAAATTTTATTCCAGGGCCAAACATAGTTTCCTGCATCCAAAATTCTTGGCAACACTGAATTATAGGTAGAGAAGATGGCTAAAACCATAAAATCAAGTGATTTAAATGAATTTTTCTCTTCGTTTGGAATGGTTTTCAATACAGGAACGGATTACTCCGTTTTATAAATGAAAAACTAACATGAAAATCGTGTTTCACCAGCTTTGTGTTATTTTAAATGCGTTTGTAAGTAAAATGTATTATAAAAGTGATTTCTATCTTCAAATTGGGTAAGCTTCACCTGAAACTTACAAGTAAGTAGGTCCAATTTCAGGAAAGAGATTTAGAGTTAAGGAAGAAAATCTCACTCTGATAAACCTTTAATTAAACACTTCGTAAGTGACTAGAAACAAAGTGAGTATACAGGAACATACAGGTATACAAGGAAATTGAAAATAAAGAGCCTCTATCTGCTAAAGAATTTTTCTATGAACTTTTTTACCCCTCTTAAACCAAGAAAATGTCAGAGACTGATTTTGAAAATAGCTTCATCAATGTATGCTTTAATGAAAATTATTACATGTACTTTTGAAAAAGTAAGGGGGAAAAGAGTTTAAACGAGGTGTGCAAAATTTTTTGTTGCATCTCTGAAATACACTGATTTGATTACAGAATTTATAGGATATTTTTGGTTTTGTTAATTTACTCACACAAACTAATATTTATTCCATAATTTCCCTAGCACTTACCTGTGATAGTTGTAGGAAATGCATATTGTGTTTCAACTAACATTTAGATATTCAAAGTTCAACAGATTACTCTTATTAAGACTTATTAAAAAGAAAAAAACACATGTATGAGCTATGTGTCTATATATGTGTATGAAATAGAGAGGACTCAAAACTGAAAAGTCATATAAGTAGTACATTATACCTTGAACACACTTACAAATACGAGAAATTGGACACCTGAATCACATCTGAAAAATTCAAGAGTATGATGAGGATTCGAACTGCAGAACTTTGGGTTTCCATGCCGATACTCTTATCGCTGAGCAATGTTTTATAATCCGATTCAGTATTCCAATAAACGTTTAGGCTAATGCAAAATATCAGAGACATCCTACCTCATAGGCGACTTGCAATGATAAAGTCGCTAACATTATGTCAATATTCCAAGTCAGCTTTACCTTTCCGGTAAGTGAAATACTTGGACTTCTTTTTATTATGTGATCCATTAGAACAATCCACTCGCTAAGAGAGAGGAGTAAATAGACATCAAAAAGGTATCGAAGTAATATACTACAAAGGATTGATACAATCATATGGCACAACTGCAACATTCGAAAAAAAAGAGGAAAAAGGAAAAAATGAAAGAGTAAAAGGAAGCAGGAATAGTACTTATTTCATTTGTCAGTTGACACAGAATGTCTTAATTTGTACGATCGGGGCAGAGTACCAAATAATACAAAAATAAAAAATATGTAAAACTCAATTGATTTTCTCTACCAATTCTAATTTTTTTTTTCAGCTTCCACAAGCGTTTTAAAAACATATTTTACAACAAAGTATAGAGAAATTCACCCGATTCCACAGGACAGAATTTTTTCCCTTTTTTCTCTGTTTTGTAAAGGGACGCTTAATACTAATGGTTTATTCACGAAATAAAACAGAGTAAATAACATTTAGAGACATAACTCTATATGAAGACATATCATACACACAAATATTGATCAAATGATATGTAGATGTCAGTCAGATCGAATGCTTTATGTATAAGATGATTTACGTGTCTTCTTGGAAGCCAACGTTGGACTAACGTAGACGATTGGGTGCCTCTTTCTGTATGCCAACCATCATTACGTAATGATATAGCATGACCACGATCTAGGGAAAAAAGAAATGTTTTATAGACGTCACCATAAAGTTTATGTGCAAGTAAAGAGCTCATAGCATGACTTGGGGAAGGAAACACGAAGAGTGACAGAACCGTCAAACCAGGTTAATAAAACAACACAATAGATGTAGCCATCTGGCATTGTAAAGGTTACCATTTCAAACGTCAGCTGTGAGTCGCGCATTTCTAAAACTTCACTTGATTTTCGTTGTATGGCGATCGTATATCCAGAAGCCCGTCATCATGCAAACAGCGAGGGGGGCCTTCTTGACGATCATCGTGAGAAGAGAAACAAATGCTACCTCTGCATTAAATTTATAACTAGGTAACAGACCTGCGTGACAGCACAAAGAAGAACTGGTAGCAACAACTAGCGATTTGTACTTCACTAAAGTGACATTTATTGCTCAAAAATGTGTCGTCTGTTTTCTTTTCAATAATCTGTTTTGATAGCCACCTCACCACTAAAAGGAAAAACACCAGACTATGCTGACGCATGATGGCCTCATTGTCTCTAGTTCGGGATATTTGTACTATATCTTTTAATTTTCATACTTGTATGTATAACGAAATTAACTTTCCTAAATTCATGTAAGACAAGCACGTTACGCACATATTCAAAAGAAATCACCTCGTCTGTGTGTCTGAACTGGCTCAAGTATAAAAAAAAAATGTTGAATGGCTATGACATTTTACATTTAGGGGAATAAATTTTCTAAAGTCTGAAAATCTAGTGTCTCCAGCCTATGCATGGATATTTTCAAATTAAACTGTCCAGCAAAGTTTATTCATTTATAAGCATTATAAATATTTCCAAAACACGCTTTGCGGTAAGCCTCTGGGAATTTTGAATGTTATTTTATTTTAAGTTTTAAAGAACTATATAAACAAACGGATTCTGGATTATTAAGAAAAATGTATAACGTTGCTCATAAGGGCATCAAATATGTTAAAGTTTTTGCATTTTATTTAATTCCTATATTTGTCACACAGTCATTCAAAAAGTAGATCGAATACCTCTGCGATCTGGGGCTAGCATGCTAGCTCCCAAATCTAGATCTAACGGGTTCGATTCTCGGCTGGAGAGTACGAACTTTCTATAATCAATGTTATTCCCTATCTTCCTTTGAACCTGTAAGTATGAACAAGAGTGTGAATGTACATAGGCGTATGAAATTTAATGTAACCAATTATTTCATTGAGAGTCAGACTGAAAAGCTCAATTCCATAGCTGGGATTTGAATCATAGATCTTCCGGTTTGTGTCCGGCTGCCCTTAACCGTTGAGCTACCACGGCCAACATGCCAGCATGACATTTAATTCTCCCGCCGACTCGTGTTCTTCCCGGTAAACCATTAGGAGTACTCAAGAGAAAACTACCTTAATGGCGACTTACCATGGTGTCGTCATTAATTGACCTAATAGTGGTTTGAATTATAAAGTCCAGACCTCAAAAAACTAACATCACAGTAAGTCGCCATTGAGGTAACTGTTTTTTTTTAATTTACGTCCTCCAACGTTAAGTCATATCGCCCGATGAATGAAATGGGTGAAATGATGCTCAAATGAGCCCAGGGTCCATAGACCTTAGAGTTACCCGACATTCGTCTTTCAGGATAAGGGAAAACACGGGAAAAAACCTTATCCACCCTGACCGAGATTCAAACTCGGGACCTCTTGAACGTGAGGCAGACACGCTACCACCACGCTACCAAGGCGGGCCTGATGTGTTTATGAGAGCTCCTAGTAGTTTACTGGGAAAAACACAAGCCAGTTGGACAATTAAATGTCATGGTGGCATGTTGGACGTGATACTCAATTGTTAAGAACAGCCGGACGGAGACCGGAGGATATTCGTGGTTCAAATCCCAGTTATGGTAATGCATTTTTTAGGCTAACTCTATCTTTCCATACTTTGGCCTATACTTTGCCCATACTATTCTTGGCCTACTGTGAAACAACAATAAATAGCCAAAGGTTATACTAACAGTGAATGAGTGAACACCACTGCCAGGTTGAACTGCCTATATGATCTAAGATGTTAATAAGCGGCATATAAATGGAAAAAATGATAGAAAGTTTCATTATATATGTTAAAATTGGAGTTGAAGAATAAGATATTTAAATAGTACAATGTTTTGAAAAAATTCCTATAGGCAAAGAAATTATTTATTTAAAAACATTTGTCCCGAAATTACGTCACTTTACATAATGATGTTACGCAATAAATATTGAAAATTAAAAACAGAGAACGCCAAAGTAAGAGGAGTAAAAACAATAAAAATTTAAAAAGAGCATTTTCCTATCCTTAACAAATCTCAGTTATCCGTTGCTTTAAGCTGGGTTGTTTTAAGGATGCACATGAAGATTATCAACCTAGAAATAATTAACATTCAAAATATTTTAGGTATTCTTTTATTTTCCCAAAAATAAAGTCGGATTTTGATTTGTTCAAGATGTCAGCTAGTTATCAATGCTTAAGATCTATATAATATTTTATTTTTTAGTTGTTAATACTCCGCGACTGATTCTGGTTTCATCTAAGGCATTTTGCAGAGGTTGTCTTTTCCGGAGAGAATTGGCTATACTTTGTCCTTGTAGGCCAAACTCAGTAATCGCTGTAGATTTTAAACAATTTGTCCGTATGGAAATTAATTGTTATTTCACACTGGCCGTGTGTAGGATGAATTGTGAAAACGTAGAGTCAGACTGAAAAATTCAATGCCATAGCCAGGATTTGAATTTTTCAGTCTGACTCTACGTTTCCACAATTTGTCGGTATATTTCCGTTCTTTTTGTGTAATTTACGTCCTCCAACGTTAATTCATAATGGACGATGTATGAAATGGGTGAAATGCTGCTCAAATGAGCCCAGGGTCCATAGAGCTTAGAGTTACCTAACATTCATCTTTCAGGATAAGGGAAAACCCGGGAGAAAACCTTATCCAGGTAACTCACCCTGACTGTGATTCGAACTCGGGACCTCTTGAACGTGAGGCAGACACGCTACCACCACGCTACCTAGGCGGGCATTTCCAAGTTTAATGAGGTCTTTGCGAATTTAAGGGTAGTGTAATCCAAGCTTCTACTAAACATTTATATGTTCTAGACAAATCCCCGCGAAAGAATTGTTGATACATTTAAAATTTGGTTAAAATTTACATGGATATTACCCAAACTGGTAGCGACTTTTAAGCATAACCTGCCAATTTGACAACTTCTACTAGTGTTATCGTACCATTTCAGTCACAAGAGAAGGCATATCAAATTTAACTCTATTCATCTTTTTACGTACCTTTTCCTTCCACCTTGCTCTTTTCTTCGGACTTATTGCTTATTCAAATACAGTGAACATTTAACACTACGCTATACATTCACCAGCGTTTTAGCCAGGGGTAGGTTTGTACTTGACTAGGTGAGAATTTGTCTAGCAGCGATGCTTTATTAACAAAACGTATGTTTCTTGCTCAAGGAAGCACACAGTCCAGATAATTTTCAACCCTCCCAGTAAATAGACACAACTTACGTAGTATGATTTACTTCATAAGAAATATATTATTTTTTATATTTATTTGCAAGTTATTTGCAAGCTAACAAGCAACAAAGATAATAACAGTTATGCATGGAGAGCCCATCTCGGTAGTTCAAGAGGTCCCAAGTTCGAATCTCAGTCAGGTTGTGTTACCTGGATAAGGTTTTTTTCGGGGGTTTCTCTTACCCTATTAGACGAATGTCGTGTAACGCTAAGCTCCATGGACTCCAGATTCATTTGAGTATCATTTAACCAATTTCATTCATCGTCGGATATGACTTAACGTAGGAGGAAGTAAATTGTAATAAAAAAAATAATAAAAAAAATTGCACGGAATGTGTAAGCTAAACACAATATTAAATGTTTACACTAAAGTGAGTATTGAATGCCGCACACCTGTCGTAGTAAACAAACATCTTTTATTTGTTGTATTCTCTAAGTTAATTCAAAATACTATATTCCTATATGTATTTAATATCTATTGTTTTCTCTGAGTGACAAGCACGCTTAATATGTCTACAAGCAAGAGGAACAAACACAAAAGTTTTAATGATTTCTGCTGCTGACATACTTGCGTGTTGTGACATAATGTGCAGATGTTACCATTGTGGCGACACACGAAGCAAAACATAAGTGTTATAAATCATTTTTGTTCTTTTCACAGTCATTTTCCTGCAATAAAATGAAAATGAGTGGAATATATAACCTAGATTTCTGACAACAATACTTATAATTAGGGCCCGGATTTTGATGAAAAGTCATCTTTTTTCTGCGTAGTCACAGACGATGCTTATTGGAAATTAAGTGCAGTATGGTTTTAATAGGTCTACATAATGCATTTTTAACATTTAGATGCATTTATCTGACATTTTCTTTCTTCATCACGAATTTATTGGGCATTTTCACCCGTAGCCCGCATTCGGGAGGCACGGGTTCGATTCCCGTGGGCGACCTGATCCTGACCCATGGGCCTTTTGGGGATTTTAAAATAATCTGTTATTAACAGTTCATTTATATCATTATCTTTTATGAAATAGTAACTTTGTAAGTGTTGTAAACATGTAATTAACACAGGTCAGCGTCCTAACAGTGCTGGTGAATTTATGACGCATCAATTGGAGGAATCACGATTACATCATGCAATATGTGTGCGTTGCATCAGTCAGGAGTTCAGGAGCTAGAAGTGTCGTAGTAAGCAGAGGAGTTTATGAGGTGTGTAAATTTGTTGTACTGTGGAATTTAAATGCTGAAACAAAAAGAGTCAACTGCTTCCCGTTTGAAACAGCATATTTCAAAGTTTGCCGGAAACATTCTCTACTGATGTAAGTGTAAAGGCGCGAAATTAAAGTCGCTGCACACAAACGGTTCACCGTACAACATGTTCTTGAAAGTCACACTGGTCATACAATTCCAGAAGAATCGACCTTGCGTAAAAGTTACCTACAAAAATGTTATGAAGTCACGTTAAACCAAATACGTGAATGTATGAATGGGGGAGAATTATGTATCAATTGATGAGACAACCGATTCAGAGCATTATGTAGCCAATGTAGAGGTAGCTACGCTAGAAGCTACTAGTGCCGGACAAATGTTTCTTCTGACCTTAGAGGTTATGGAAGCTGTTAACCACTGTCAGGTATACAAACTGTTCGATAAATATATGTGTTTATTGTGGCCCAGTGGAATACAGCATGACAACGTGCTCCTCTTCGTAACAGACGCGGCGCCTTACATGGTAAAGGCGGCAAAATCGATCCAAACGTTTTACAGTAAGATGGTGCATGTTACGTGTTTGGCCCATGCTAATCATGAAATTGCTGAAGAGGTCAGATCAACATTTCCATGAATAGACACACTAATTTCCATAGTAAAAATAGTAAATTAATTTTTCATATTTCATAAAATTGAAAGTGATCTGATGAATTTTGAATTATTTATTTAGTAGCAATAATTGCATTATTTACTAAGAAAGTTTATTTTAAAACGTGGTTATTCGAACTATATTCATTATTTGTCTGTGACGGTTATTACTTTATTATTATGAAAGACATTGTTAATTTTTATTAGGTCACTTTTTTACATTTTATGTGCATTTTTTGTATCTTAAGGGCATTTTATAGCTCATTTTTAGAGAACTTTTAGGTCAACAACTTCCGGGCCCTAGTTATAATATTTGGCGTGGCTCACAGTCAATTATACTAAGTGAGTTGTTGTTGTTGTTGTAATTTACTACTAAGTGAGTTATATTAAGTTTCGTGTTTTCAAGGTAATTTATTATTCCTGGCTTTCTCACACTTCCAAACACATAATTACATGGGAAAGCCTATTAATGCTTTTGCATCCTCACTATAATTCCATTTTATTATAATAAGCATATGAATCATTAATGGTTACCATATCAAGTACTTCACAAACGATAAATCAGATGCTCACTGATGTAAGGTTTTCACAGATTAGAAGCTTAGGCAAGGGATAGAATGAAATCTTAACGAGTTACCAAAGAAAGGTCTTCATTAAGTGTGTTTGTAATAATTAGTTAATTTTTTTCAAACAGAATATGAGTTTGAGCACAACAATCTAATTAGATTATAATTTGAATGAATCTATCTGCAAGATTTTATCCCAGTTGCTAAATGGGACAGTCTTATGGCACGTTTAGTTTACGGGTTATCTAACCCATTTCATAATTACAAGAAAACTCTTATGTGACACATGACTTACTGTACTTAGACGTCTAGAGTCTTACATACTCATTGTTCTATTTACTTCTTCTTTTGTTACTTCACTCTTTGTATAATTACCTTAAGTGATCACTTTAAATATATCTAAGGAAATAAAGACTATTGAACAAGTGTATCCTACTTTTCAATTTATTTTTTTATTTTTATACACATTTTTACTTATATATATATTCACTAAAGACGGGAACGGGTACAGGGTAAGTCGTTTAGAATATTTCTTGTTTTATTGGCTTATACTGTGAGACAATATGAAGGGTTCTATTTGCTTAAATGGTTATTAGATCTGTATTTGTTCCAAGTGATAAATGTATGGCTCCGGAGAATGCAAGGTTTTCTTCCGTATATAGGTCCATCTCTGCTCCTTTAAAAAAAATATACGTAAGTGATTTCCTAGCACAGTGTCTCCTCGCCGTACTTTCAGCAGCCAATGTAGAGTAACAGCAACCAACCACACTTTAAAATTATGAAATTTCGTGTCTTTGAAGCCAAACTAGTTGTACCAGTTGTGGTACTGAACGTAAGCGTTCTTCTGGACGAAGTTTATGTAGTGCGTCTCGGAGGCAGGTCCAAATCAAGTCAGCCCGTTGACAGTTGTACAAACGATGCTCAAGTGCTAAGAGAAGTGAGCTTTTATTATACAGTTGAAAGCTTTGCACAATAACATGCTGGGCCACAAAATGCAAGTTCAGAGCTATAAAGGAAAGAAGGATTTAAATCGTTACAATGATCCTACCTTCGCCACCTTTATTTTATAGAATCCTTTAACACTTAACATTAAATTTTCACTCCATTTTTGAGATTTTAGAAAACTGGAATATCAGATTTTTATTAGGATAATAAACTAAGTGATTTTCTTACAACATAAATAGTGCATTATTTTTAAAATGTTCTATACCTAACACATAGAATTGAAACTTTTTGGCAGTGAACCTGGAATAGCTATAACGAAAACAACTTAAATATTATAAAAAATTTAAAATGTCTCCAATTTCATTATTTACTTCACTCTCTTGACATGCATTATCACTGCCATCTTAACTGCAGATACAATGAGTGATAAATTGGTGGAATGCACTTAAAGGGAGTGTATTTCCCTGTATAATGGTTTAAACAACCCCTTGATTCACCAGTCTGGGTTCTTTTCTTTGGATAGCTTCTTTTTGCAGCTTCTGTCTTAATATTCCCAAACATATATGCATTTTGTGCACTGTAGTCGCCCATATCTCAGAATGAATGGAAAATTCATGCTTTTTGACCATTTGTAAGCTCTCAGCGTTTAGGTTTGCTGCGACATAGTGGATCCAGGAAACGCTCTTTCTTGGTATCTCTTTTCATCAGTAATATAAGGAAATCCACTGTTCCTTCTCATCTTCCGTTTCTGTCTGATGTTCAGAGAAGGGGATTTCCATTTCCCATTTTTTATTGAATGTCACTTCCGCTTTCCAGCACATGGAAATTCAACCTGAAATAATAAATTATTATAAACAATTGATAAGGTATTAATGTTTTTGTTGTTACTGCTGCCTATTTTTGTTTTTTCATATGTGCATTGATCAGTCAATACATAATTCAGTATAATATAATTTAGTATTGTATAATTTACCATTAAATCTTATTACATGCAAGTCAATTTTAACTATCTTAATCAATAAGCTTTAATTCAGCAGAATTTTTATGTAATGATACAGCATGGTATAAAACAGGATGTAAATTTGTTTTTATAAGGTATGCTATGCCACTATTTATAATAAACCTTTGGAATACTTACTATATCACACACATCACTGACTCTTGGGTTCTCATCATCTGAAGGAACAAATTCAGAACCAGAATCTGCAAATAGATCTTCATACAATAACTGCCACTTTCAAAATCAAGTTTTATTTCTTCAGATAAATCTTTACATTTTACCTGCAGCTTCCGCCATCTTGATAATTTGGTGGAAAAACAGGTTTTCTTCGAAATATCTTTGTGGGCACAGGAGAATAAAAAGATTCTGCTTTGTATTGCTCAGCCATCTTGTGGATTTTCTTGCTGCAAACTCTACTATAGTTAAAGACATCTATGGAGTTAAACACATCTATATCTATCAAAATATCTAATTACCAATTTTTAATATAAACGTGGCAGAGCATGTTATTGCACCAAGCTCTTCAATTATATCAATTTTTCTTTTATGCAACTTACCGCAATTTTTCTAAGAACAGTTTCGTTACATCTTAACTTTAAGATTATGTGCTTCTTATAGGACCGAAGAAAAAAGATAGCGACTTGCCAATTGCAAATTATATATGAATCCAAATAAAAAGTAATTTTATGAAACAACATTGTCTCTATTTTTGTATTTGTATGTATGTGTTTGTGTGCGTGTAAATGTGTGTAAGTGAGTGAATGTATGAGTATGTTAGTACACAGCATGCTCAAAATAAAACATTGGAATCAATATCTATCAAAATTTGTTTTATATTCACTATCCTCCAACGATGTTACACCAAGATTTTCAAGAAAATAACGTCACCTCAAAATATGCATAATTTTCAAACAAAGTTTTACATTTTTATTTTCCTTAATCGTAGGTTTAACAGTTTTTATTCATATACTACACATTTTGTGATGTACATATACATATCAAACAAAATATACGTATCTCTGAATACCTTACGACGCAATTTTCTCTTTGAATGAAATGCATAATTTTGTTATATTGGTAAACCATAAGAGTTTTAATATAAACATACAGCGAGATTTGATTTTAGTATATTTAAGTGCTATGTAAATTAGGGGAAAGTTTACTGTTCACAACAGTGCAATGTTCTCTTAAAAATACACGATGTATTCCAAGGTGTGTGTGTGTGTGTGTGTGTGTGTGTGTGTGTGTGTGTGTGTGTGTGTGTGCGCGCGCGCGCGCTTCATAATCTACTTCTAAATTTCACAAATGAAATCGTAAAAATAGGTGTAGTAACATTATTTTCCATAGAATCTGTTCTCTGGAATCTCCATTCCACGAGTCTCTGTAGAAGTACATAACATGGATCCACTCTACACAAATTATCGCAAACCTGATGTTTTCTTATTCCAGGTCATCATTATGATTTAAGTAAACCTTGTTTTTGGGAATGCGATCAACACGTAAAATATGTTCACAAAATTCGGTATTGTGTTAATTCAGACTGGTAAGTTACACGAACTAACTCACGAAAGTAAATTCTAACTTGTATTTCTGCTCTATTTCTGTAAGAGCAAAATATATTGTGAATTTGTGTGTTCGTAGAATTAAACGTCCAGTTTGCCGAAATTCTAAATGTTCTTTATTTCCGCAGAAACACACTGTTCAATTCTCACGTAACAACATTCCATCACATATCACAATCTACAGCACCAAGGTCGATGACAATGTCAAACAGCTTACTCAACTTCCACTGTTTATAACACTCGTGTTTCACAACTTCTGTTCCCAATTACAACTCATCTCTTGGCGAGTCGTCGCCTCTTTAAATACCTCACTAATAATTTCTAGATTATTCGAAAATAAACCAGGACCCGGGCAGTCTCTCAGTCAAGAAGTAACTGGAAATTTCCATTTATCTCAGTTTTGTTTGTTTCGGCAGACTTTTATCTTTGTCTATCGGCTCTTGGTTTTCACACTGTCCGCCTATCAGTTGCCTTTGTGTAAACAAGCCGCGTGATCGTAGATACGGGTTCGCGACAATATGATAGTGCTCTCCAACATTTATTTTTGCGATAATTTACTCTGGAAATATCTGAGAGGAGTCAAATACTTCAGAAGTAGTTTACTCTCGTATGGGAGTTGCCGAGTGTTGAATAGTAGATTGCAACAGAGGTAGAGCTTGCTCTGCTCTTGGTGCTAATTAAGGAGGTGATTGACAGTTGCTAACCAAGTGGTCGCGAGCTTTGAATGTACGGGAAGGAATTGATAATCCATTGCGGTCGTCATAACAGTGAATAAAAGGTCCAAGTCTAACTAAGACGATTCCAAAGTAACAAACAGGCACAAAAACCTTGTTCCTTATATTGTAACACGTGATTAGCATGTGGCTGACGAGCAAACCAGACGTAACATAAACTGCTAACGCCTTCCTATAAGCTGAGTTCACAATGTTTGCATGAGCTAAAAATTGTCTCTTTACTGATGATTTCTTTTGCATCATTCTGCTCACATGCATATTTGCCTTATGTTTACATGTATTTGAGTCTCTTTATCTTCGTGTTGTGAGCATTTTCAGTGGTCTAACACGCTTGATGTACCTTTTGTCCAAAAGCAGCGTAGCCATATGAAAAACTGAGGTGACTCCGGAACCGAAATATATATATTTGCTTTATTGGAACACATATGTGATAAAATTGCTTAACTTCTTCTTGGATATCTATATAGTTCTATTTAATATCATATTCTGCACACCCGGTAATATAAAAAGAACGTGTTTCATAGTTTGGTCTACATTTATCTTTTACGTTACTAGAATATTTTTAGAAAGCTATCACTTGGTGTCTTTAGGGTGATTGTCATTTTAGAAACCATTTTCGTAAACATATCTTTTATTTTAATTATCACATGCTACATTCGCACAAATTCTATACTCATTCTTGCATCAATTATTTATACAGAAATCTTAATAGAAATATTTATTTGCAGACAAGATTTTGCTTTGCTATTATTTACTTGTAGGTAGAATAGGAAAAGGGAACAAAAGAAATTCGATTAGCCAAATATTTTAAGAGCTGCTCACTAATTCCATTTTCTTTGAATGAACAGCTGAATAAAAGAATTGTATGGGTGCTTTTACATGTCTTTATCTATTTACCCTTGTACAAAATATTCCCTAAACGATCATTGCTCTATCTGCTTCATGTTAATGAGAATAGAGTTTGCGGAAATTATTAGAATACACTGGGCGTAAGAGAAAGAGCATTTTATTAAACTCCGGTCGCTATGCAAAGGCTTTGAAATGCATGACTATTGCTTGAAAACCCGAAAAACAACATCATGTTTTAGAAAATTAAAAATATTGAAGAATTCAAACAAATAATAAGGAATGTCTCGAAGGGGTTGACTCCACAAAAAGTGTATTTCACATCAACTGTATGATTTAATAATATCTGTATTTTTTCGCAATAAGGTATTATTTATCCCTCAAAGAAAATCGAGAGGAAATGGAGAGGATGTTTTAGCACACTATCAGAAAATTCAAGATATACGTTTTACCTTCACGAGTATATTACAAATATGGTCTTTTAATCAAAATAGCATATTGGGAAAATAAAAACTGTCAAAGAATGTTTCATGTAGAAGGTGTTCCGAAATGCTGAGATCCTTTTGAAAGTATTTGTATAGCATTGGAAGATTCTGAGCCTAAACATCAGGCTTAAAATTCATGTGCATGACTTTTTACCTTTTTAGTAGATAGAGGACTTATTCTAACGAGAGTTTATTTTCCAGTCTAATTCATTTAATAAAAAAAAATTCAGAAATACCTACGTTTAGCGCTTCATTATCAACACAGAGGGAACAGCTATTGTCAAAGTTTAAGAACTGGACGCTATATGCTGTAATAATTCCATTCTGTATTGCTTGGCAAGATACACCTAAAATTTACAGTATTTAAAAGATTAATGTATGCATATTTATGACTTTCTCTACTCATCCTTGCACCAACTATTCCTGAAATAGTCTCATATTTCTATCTAATTCACTTTAATTAAATGTTTATAGAAATGCTTTTACTAGGTATTTCATTATAGCTATGTTGGGAATGAAAGAATGCAGCAGACTTAAGAGATATTTAGTTCTTTTCAAAGTTGGCCGCTATATAATGACTATGCAATTCCATTTCCTTTGAAAGGCCAGGAAAGTATAAGTATTTGGAAATCCGAAACAATAACAAGGAAACGGTTATCTCCACAATAAATTTCAGTTGGTACAAATTATGTTTTAACAACAACTATAGTTTTAGGAGTAATATTTTGTTCATTTGTTGGAGAGTTGCGCAAAAATTATTGATAAGAAAGAGGACACCAAAGGCTTTACCCAGGAGCTCTAGATGTACATATTATTTTGATAAAATACTTTAAACGTGTGTTGCTTTTAATCAGATTTATTAGAGCAGTATTTGTGAAAGTTTACCTTTTTGGAAAAAGTCCATATAAAGGAATATTTGGAATGGGGATTTTCTGAAAACGTTTCGTGTGCGATGGAAAAAAAATTATTTTCTGGGAAATGAAACAGTGAGAGAAATTAATAGTAATGAGACAGAAGGGCTTCCAGAAACTAGAACATAGTGTCACACGTCTGTAGAACGTTGTAGTGGCCCCTTTGTACAGAAGCGATGAAAGTAGACCCCAACAAATATGAATGTCACTTTGCGATAGTAAGGTTGGTGGCTCCAGCTGTTTGAAAAGGTCTATACTCCTCACAGGAGCTAGGCCAGCCAAAGTCACTCGCACCTGGGATCCTTTGATGTAAACGGTACACCACTAGGAAAGAAAGCGACTCCCAACAGTCCCGCCAAACAATGGAGCACACATTCTGCCGCATGTGTTTTAGTGTTCTTCAATTCTTTAGAATTAGGATTGCATTATGGAGGGCATTCGGTACGTAGGCCACCATGCTGGGATCATTGTTCCTATGCACCCAAGTGGGGGCACCCCCGGGAGGAAGGATGAGGCGAAGGAGACATAGGGCGGCCGACCCAAGGAGACACGACAGTACAGAGGGCAGGGTCCCTACAGTTCACTTGGATAGAGACTTCCCCCGACATGCCATGACAACGAACTCGCTCCCTTACCGCTGACCCTTACTGGATGACAATGAACCCAGCAACCGAGCCCTAATGGTCCCAGGCAGGTGACCCGAGCCCCAAAGGTCCCTGGATGGCGGTCCCGAAATGGTCCCAGCAGGGGAGCGGAGACCGGCAACCGACCTACCGGAGGAAGAAATAGTTTTCTTCAGAGCATGTCATCCTGCCATGCACCGCCGAAACACCCACCAACACTTCTACCCTGAAAGAAACTACCAGATGAGAGATTAAATGAAATAATAATGGAGATGAAATGGAGGGACCGGAAATTCGGGGGATGTAATTAACCTACCCTGCATTCGCCTAGCAATCCGGGAAAACCCGGAAAAAACCCATGGCTCAGGTACTTCGGCCACGGGAATCGAAGCCGGGCCTCCCGAATGCGGACCACGGATGAAACCGCCTGAGCCATCCTTCTCGGTAATACTTTAGAATGCTCAGGATGCTTTATGAAAAAAATAGCATTAACAAATCTACTCGTATTTCAAAATTAAAGAGTATTGTCATTTAGTAAAATAGAATATCTCTAAGTATTATGAAAACACCCAATGCACTTTTCGACTTTAAATTTCAAAAACATGTACTGTAATGTTAATCTCACTAGAGAATCAATAAGCAGTAATTTACAATTTTTTCTGCAAGAATTCCCTCAGAAAAGCGGGGTTCCATCAAATAAATTTCTTATTCAGATGAAAGAAACAAAAAGAAAGCATCAATGTTACAGTAGTTTAAGGGTTTGCATCTAATAGAAAACGTTTTAATAATCTACAGGCAGAAATGTGGAAAAATAATGTATTGTGCTTACCAAGTTTCGATTTACTATTTACTTATAAGAGTTCTTACTTTTCCTCCTTTTTGGTACTGCAAGAACATTATTAGTTTCGAATTCCTTAAACTCTCTCGGTTGTTAAAATTTTCCGAGAGTCCAATATCGTAAAAAGTTAAACACACTTGTGACATAACTGACCCAGGACATTAACTACGCTTTCAGGAAGATTGGAAATTAAAATATATTACACGTGACTTCTACTGTCCATTACCACTCCATAGGCATTACACAACTAGAATATTAGTGTGAAATACATACTCTATCTCACCCTTTCCAATTGTTGAGGTCACATAGATAGGAGAATAGGGAATGGGAGAGATGACTAGACGCATAGTCTACACAATCTGAGTGACACATACAGTTTCTTTCTCCCCATCCCCCTCCTTCTTCCTCCTTCTCGCTCTCTCTCATATGCCAGAGTTCGCAGTTAACTGCAAAAATACTTTATCGATGAGAATGGAATTTATTAATAATTTAGTACATATTCTTCATATTGAGTAAGGTGAAAACAAGGAACGCTCTTTCGTTACAGTCTTAAAAATATTTGAACTAAGTTAATTAGTGTGGTGAGTATTCAGTACACAGAAAAAGGCAGTATTCAATTTTCTAAATGAAAAAGCAAGCACATTCTACAGAGAGACAGTTGACACAACATAGGAACAAAATATGCCCACCTTACTGGCTATATTTTTATTTACACTACCGAATAAAAGTTCCAGCTAATCACTTTTAAAACCGGATTTTCTGACACCAAAAATACAATTCCATTACGATATTGCATCAGAGACTATAGCAAAATAAGTTCGACGACGAGCAAGGAACTGTTAGCCGATAGAGGGCTTGGTTGCCGCGCAAACACAATAAGCGCTATTGCCAGAAAACTAAAGCCTTTGGACGTTTCCACATCTCGAACGTTCTGCAACGCTCATTTGGCTGTATAAACGAGTGATGGGTACCTGAGTCATCGAGCGAGTTAGTGCAAGGAAAAGCGTTGTTCTCCAACCGAGTGGGTGACGACTGAGTTGATTATAAAACCTCATTAACCTGGAGCAGCTAATATATTATATTATCATATATACGAGGGTCCTTCAATAAATAACCGAACTAATTTTTTAATTAACACATAATAGATTTATTTCACTAACATTTACCTACCCACTTTCGAAGTATTCTCCCTCTGATGAAATACAATTATTTCAACGATTTACCCATTGTTCGAAACACTAATTGAACTCATTTTTGGACAGTCTGTTCAGGATACCCATAACAACATTGTTCAACTCCTTATTACTTTGAAAATGACGACCAGGAAGCTCCTGTTTCACTTTAGGGAAGAGGTGAAAGTCGCATGGTGCGAGATCCGGAGTATAAGGTGGATGAGGCATGATCTCAATGCCCATTTCTGCGATGACATCTTGAGTTGCACGAGCTCGATGAGCAGGGGCATTATCCTGATGCAAGATCCATCCTCTCCTTGCGAGATCTGGTCGCTTTTCGGCGATTTTTTTCTTCAGTGGCCCCTTCAGTACGTCACAATAGTAAGCAGCAGTTACTGTGCGTTGATTTGTTACAACATGATCATACAGAATGCCCTGCCTGTCAAAGAATTCGAGATACATTACCTTTCCTGCACTTTTCTGAACTTTTGCTTTCTTAGGCCTAGGGCTCGATGAATGTTTCCACTGCGAACTCTCCTGTTTTGTTAAAGGGTCGTAATGGTGGAACAAACTCTCGTCACAAGTGATGACCCTATTCAGAAAGTCTGGCTCCCGTCGCAACCTTCCGAGCCATTCTTGACACGTCATGACGCGGTGAGCCTTCTGTTCGTTCTTCAGCCGTGCGTTGCCCATTTCGCGGCAACTTAACGATAGCCAAGATCATTGTGAATTATGTCGTCTACCGTTCCAACAGACAAATGCATTATGTCTGCAACTTTCGAAATTGTTATGCGACGATCTTCTCGCACAATTGCGTCAATTGTGTTAATATTGACTCTGTTTTTGCAGTTACGTGTCTTCCAGAGCGCGGAGAACCTTGAAAGTGTTCATGACCCCCTTTGAAACGTTTATACCACTCAAAGAGTTGTGTTTTGTCTAAAGCTTGGTCCTTGTATGCTTGTTGCACCATTCCATTGGTTTCCATAGGAGTTTCGTCTAACAGAATACAAAACTTTATTGATGCGCGCTGCTGCAATTTCAGTTCCATGGTGGGTGCAGTAAACACGATCTCATGTATTGGGGTCTAACTCCCAACAGATTGACTCTGCATGACTGGCAATCACAGCACTGCTAGAGGAAGGATTCATCTTTCCACCACTAGCAGCCATGGCACTCCAGGGCGGTTTATTTAAATACAATTACATTAGTTCGGTTATTTATTGAAGGACCCTCGTGTATATATATATATATATATATATATATATATATATATATATATATATATATATATATATATATATATATCTGAGTATGTGTGTAAGTGGTTAGCGTAGGAAATGAAGAATTGTTTTACAGACGATAGACGATAATGCTATTCTTAGTGGGTACATTACTGGACTTCTCTTGTTAGTGCGCGAACTCATTACACTCACCCCACCTGCTTGTGACCAGGCTGAAGAGAAACATTGATAAAGCCATGGAAGAAGTTGTGGCCTGGTGTGTGTGTGTGTGTGTGTGTGTGTGTGTGTGTGTGTGTGTGTGTGTGTGTGCGTGCGTGCGTGTTGTTCTAATTTACGTCCTCCAACGTTAAGTCATATCGTACGATGAATGGAATTGATGAAATGATGCACAAATGAGTCCGGGGTCCATGGAGCTTAGAGCTACCTGACATTCGTCTTGAAGGATAAGGGAAAACCTCGGAAAAATCCTTATCCATGTAACTCACCCTGACCGAGATTCGAACTCGGGACCTCTTGAACGTGAGGCAGACACACTGTCAATAAACTTACTGCATTTAAGAAAACATTGCCGGACGAAATTCGATCACGCCGATGTTGACATGATCCTTACAATTGATATCGTCACAAACATTGCGGAAGAAAGTGAACTGACAATAAACAGTGGAAGCATTCACATTAGTGAACTCATAGAGTGGGCTAAACGAAGCATCAGATAAAACTGAACGAGGTCATTAATTGAAACTGATACCAAGGAGTGCTCAGGCGGTTTTGTCTGTGGTCCGTATTCGGGAGACACAGCTTCGATTCCCGTGGCTGACCTACGTGACCCATGGGTTTTTTCAGAGGTTTTTCCAGGTCACCACGTGAATTCTGCATAGGTTAATTATATTCCCCAAATTTTCTGTCCCTCCATTTCATCTCCATGATCATTTCACATCATCACTCAACTGGTGGTCTCTTTCAGTACAACAGTGCCGGCGGGAGTCTCGGCGGTGCATGGCAGGATGATATGCTCTGTTGGGACCCCTTCCGAACCTCAGTAGGAGGGAATGTCCGTTGACCTGGACTATCGGGGAAGGTGTCCATCTAAGTATAATGTAGCAAACCTGCCCTCTGAACTGTCGTGGCTTCTTGGAACGGCCGATATCTGTCTCCTCTCACCTCATCCTTCCTCCCGGGAATGGCCCATTTGGGGCATAGGTGCAATAGAGGAAGATTGTTATCAGTGCTAATCCCCGCCGTAGAATCCTAAACCTAAGTGACAGTAACAATTGATTAAGTGATGGTTTGAAAACCTGGATATGCTACGATTTATGTATTTATTTATTTACTCTGTGAAAACAGTTGCAGACTTTTTAATTTGATTATAACTGGACTGCTTTTGTTCTTCCTCAATAGTATATCGCAGCTGAAAATTATGAATATTTTGGTTAGAGTCCATCTGATTTATGTCGTTGAGATATTTATTTCAAAATGGGAATCTGCTCTTGGTGTAGAGTGGCTAGATCTGCTGGGTTTTCTGTCTAGCTTCTGAATTGGAATGGTAGCTAAATGGGTGGTACGGCACCTGTTTTATACATTTTTCGAAAACTATTAATATACTCACATTAATATTACATTCTGTACAACATGTGCTTTCTGTAATAAAATTATAATAATACTTTAAGCTAAACGCCGAGTTGCATTACTTTTACTAAGTGTCTGGAAACTTTTGACCGGCAGTTTACTTATGGTCAAGAGACGCATGCTTTTAGTGCCACTATGACGAGAAAGGCACTTCAATATGTTTGCCCATATACATGCTAAGTACTAGAACTGCGAAAGCGGGTATACAGTAGACTGTTATCTGTCTGAAGGGTCTCTAAGTTCTTAAGGTTAACATACTACATAGCTTCCAAATCAGGGATGTCCGTGATCGATTTCCGATTCAAAACTGGAAGTTCCTTTTTAGCCAGACTTAGTTCACCTTCTGCCTAAAAGTTTGAAGTAAAAGGTTCGTTCAATTTATAACATCTCTTCTTTCAGGATTGGGACCACATAGGAACTTCTAGTTTTTGTTTTTAAAAATACACGTCGACTCTTTGTGAAAGCGTGACAAAGATAGAAGGCTGTACAGTATATAGTCTAGTGGCAGTAACGAGAGTTTGTTTTCTCCATTTTGGTGGTGTAACACTTATTGAAATCATCTCCAGTTGAGTGAGGTATGTGGTGATGGTACCATGGGTATGCTTTATGTGCGTTCCTGGGTGCGACAGTTCAAGGAAGACAGAACATCGTGTGACAACAAACCAAGACAGTTGCACACTTCACCTCACAAAATTGGCATTTCCGTGGGATCCGTGCACACAATCCTGCATAAACATCTGAACATGCTCAATCGGCGATCCTCAGAAACAACGTAATCCACTCACTGATCATGTCGTCAGACTGGCTGGTGCGAGGCCTTGTCCGTCTTGGTTTGTTGTCACACGATGTTCTGCATTCATTGAACTGTCGCACCCCGGAACGTACATTAGACACATCCATGGTACCATCACCACATGCCTCACTCAACTGGCGATGAATCTCAATAGGTGTCACTCCACGAAAATGGAGTCATGTCCACGTTAAGTCATGTCGGACGGTGAATGAATTGGGTGAAATAATGCTCAAATGAGTCCAGGGTCCATGAAGCTTACAGTTACCCGACATTAGTTTTGAAGGATAAGAGAACACCCCAGAAAAAAACCTAATCCAGGTAACTGACCGAGATTGGAACTCGGGACCTCTTGAACGTGAGGCAGACATGCTACCATCTACACTACCGAGGCGGGCTAGAAAACCAGTGATTACACGCTGCTTTTGCATGGAAACGTCGCCATTTTAAGTATCAAAACAGTTCTAACTCTCGTCGCTGCCATTAAAGTTCTATGCACTGTACAGAGCTGTCATTACTGTCACTCATTCACAAAGAGTCCACGTGTATTAAAAATAAGAAGAAGTTCCTATATGGTCCCCAGTCCTGAATAAAATAGGAAGTGTTATAACTTTAACGCACCTCGTGTAATGAAGTGTAAATGAAACTGTGGATTTTTATGAAATTATTGTTAATAAATAAATACCAAAGTAATTGTTTACATAATGTGGATTATCAATTTTTTCAAAGATAAATCCACCGATTGGGTTTTAAAGGTGGCATTAAATGAACTACCTTAAAAAAATTTTAAATATGATTTAAAAATTGATTTACAATTAGTTACTTAAATGAAAAGATCGGGATTGATTGTTAACTAGTGAACATCATTCTGCATTAACAATTTTTAACAAAGAGAAATACGCGGATTATATTTTAAACGCAGTGTGAAAAATGAATTTCATTAAAAAATTTTCTTTAAACATTTCTTTTAAGAGAATCCTTTAAAAAATATATTTTAGAAATTAATTCTTTAAATTAAATGAATAATTTAATAATTTAATGGGTACTACATATTTTTCTGAAGCAAGGTATTGTTCCAATTTTCGTTTGTTACTTTTAACTCCATTATTTGCGTAACTCTCTTTAATTTTGTTGAACATATTGCAGAATTTTGTTTTAGAAACATTTGACAAATTTAATACTCAAACTGTGGGTTTTACCGTCGGTTTTGGTCAAGTTAATCAAGGTAATAATTAAAAACTCTGCGGATAAGAAGAAATGACTCCTGTTAAGAAAGTTTTCCACAGTCGAACCTAATTTTTTTCGCTTACCTATAGTAAGCTTACTGTTTTTCGCTTACTCTTTTCTAGGCATTAAGCTCGACAAGAATGAAGAACCTTTATAGCCTACTTAGACTTTGTAATACAGAACGTTATATTTTGTTTCACATACCTACATTCAAGTATCTGATAATAAAGAGACCGGATGAATCTTTGAGCTTTACATACACATTTCACAATTTATTGTAGTTGTTTGTTTTCTTATATTGTTTCCCTTCTTATTCAACGATATAACGTATATATGATGGAAAGCATAATGAATACACATTTTGGTTATATACCTCGTTACCCCTTTCCCTTGCTTCATATTACTTTTAACTCTTAGCCTTTATTTTTGCTATAAATTTTCCTGCTTTCTCCATATACTCATTTAATCTTTAATTAGTAATACTATAATTCCCTCTTACTTGTTTCGTATCATCTTCTTATGTGTGCGTGTGTAGTGTTTAACGCCCGCTTTTACTACATACGGCACCGCAGGTGGTGACACTGATGATACATGAGATGAAGATTTGAGCACCGGTGGAATGAGATGGCGATCCCGGAGAAAACCCGCCCCAGCGCCGTGTTTTCCACAACAAATCTCACTTTGCGGTCGCCTGGGATTGAGCCCCGGCCGCCTTGGTGAGAGATCCTCGTCTTGTGGAATATAATAGCAGTTGCATAAAAAGAATGCGACAATTGGTTTTAGTTGTCTGACTTTTCATTTTTATTTGCATATTTATTTCAAAATTCCACAACGTAAAGATCTCTTCGTTTATTTCTCTTCATTCAAACTCCATTTTTGTTTAAGTGCTACAGAGATCTTCATCACATTTAACTGAACTTTATAGATTCAATTAAACATAGAGATGATATAAAAAAATGATACCTGTATTATGTAAACTTTTAATTCATAAAATATTCTATATTATTTCTTTTGAATGTAAATTTTTAAATGTAACATTTTTATATTTATGTTGGAAATTGAGCACTTTACAGTGTCGGAGAATGCTATTACAATTAAAATAAAATTGTGGGCCATAAAACTAATCTAATTTTAATATTAAATTTTATCACTCTCACTTCTGAAGTTCCAAACCATCAAGATGTATCCCTTTCCAAAAACAATGTCTTAAGTATCCCCATTACTGCATTAATTCAAACTTAACTTTCACTGAATGAGGTTGTTTGGTAATTAGAACTCCCCAAAATTAGGGTCATGATTTCAAAGCAGGAATCCAGCCTCTAGTAGCTGACATCGATGTCCTCCGAAACTGCATCATATATAAAATTGCTGCTTTATAATTAATTTTATGAGATGGATATTCCTATCTTGTATAGTTACGCTCATTAATGCAGGAATTTTGGTCATAATTATCCGTATCTACATGTCTCCTCAATACTTCATAATAATGGTTTCTATGTTTGATTCGTCTTTTTTCACTGTCAAATTTAACAGAGTTGCTAAGGCTATAAATGTGTGTGAAGAAATTCAGTTAGAGATTAAACGGAACATTTCTTTTGTAAAGTAGAAAGACATGCTCAGGATTTTTAGATATTTTTCTTCTTAAGTGCTCTTAAAATGATGTAGACTTTAAGCTGCTTTTTGTAGTCACACTTGCTATGCAAAGACCGGAATAAAATGTTTTAAATATCCTGGCTTTATTGTTCTCTATTCTTTGTCAGATTGCATAAAAAATAAAGCATTGTTGACCTATCAGCATGATTTACTAATAAAAGGTTTCAAACAAAATTAGATATAATCTTGGAAATAGCATGTTTACACTACTTCAATTATATTGAAGAATTTTTATACTATTTGGCTAAAATCAGGATAAAAAATTTTTCATACAGAACTATCTGCATAATACAATTCTAGCTGTATTATGTGGTACTGCATGGGTGCATTCTGCAGGTCAGAAGCTAAAAATGAGGATACAGATTTGTTTATTTAAATTGATGCAATGTCCAGGCATTCCTAAATCAAAAGCTAAGAGTTTTGTCCCTATTTTTCAAATTGTAGACAAATATTCGACGTAAATATGAATGGGGATAGTCTTTCAAAGTTGTAGGAAAGTTGTACGAAATTTTCACCGTTCAATTGAACAATTTTATTCCTAGTGCACAAAGAATACAGAAATCTAATAACATTAAAAATGTACGAGTTTTATATACATTCTTTCAATAATTGCTCATAGTGTTTGTAATTCTGGTTTATTTTCTATTTATAACATTTTGAAAATAGTGGTATAGAGCATTTTTAAGCATTTCAGGTTATAAGATTGCAAACAGATGTTTGATGCCTTGAATAAGTGTGGGATAATTATGGTCTTTGCAACGTTGTTAAATAGTGCAGATTTATATGTACCTAGGGTTCAAAATTACGATAATTATGGCTTTAGAGGGTTGTAAGGTAGCCTAAAATCTGCGTTGTGTCCCTAAGCTGTGCAATTTTTGTCTAGATTCACCAAGAATTTTGAATTTAATATAAGGAAATGAATATAAACATTGAAGGTAAGAATAGAAAACATTGCAGCTGATCTTAAAAGTAGCTCAAATGCAAATAGTTATAAAGATATTAAATTTATTCAGCGATATGAAATGATATGATATGGTGTCATATATATGATATGAGATGCAAATCTTTAGTACAACAAAATACCCAAATCAGCATTATTATAACTTAATTTGAATACATTTTAAATCTCTCTTGAGTCCTATGGGCTTGAAGCATCTGCAATGTTTGCCTTAAAGTGTCAAAGTATCCTCCTGTATTCCTGTATTCGTATTCAAAGAAACCCATTGAGATTTATGACCTAAATATGAATCCTTCTAAATTATTTCCAAATTTTAAGACCTTCTGGAAACTTCGTATACTGAATGTCAATGGTCAAGGAATTATTGGTTAAGTGGTTCTTGAAGTTACCTAATGCTTCCTTACACAAACAAAAACATTTTTTATAATTGTAATATTAGTAGGTATGGATTTTAGTTTAATGTTTTTCATAAAATACAGCTTTTTGTTTAAATTTTGAGGATAGATTGAGAAAGTCTTCGTACTATGTCACTGAAAGATGGTTGGTATTCATCCAACTTTCGTTTCTTTCTCTTATACTATATATCCATATATGTGTATATATCTGATTGTATCTTTTCCAAGTACAATGTATAAGAGAATATATATATATATATGTGTGTGTGTGTGTGTGTGTGTGTGTGTGTGTGTGTGTGTGTGTGTGTGTGTGTGTGTGTGTGTGTGTGTGTGTGTGTGTGTGTGTGTGTGTGTGTGTGTGTTTCCAAAGAAAATTTGAATGGAATGTAGTACTTTTACTACTATAAGTAATAAAATGATTACGCTGAAAAGAGGGAAAAGAATAAGGGAGTTGGAAAAATTTGCTGACAAAATCAGCAAATCATAGGAAGACCAAGAAGACGATGGAGAGTCCAACTTAACTGATACGGAATTAGCCTCCGAATAGGTCATTGGTTTAAACCTTGGAAGGAAGAAGAAGAAGATACATTTTCTCCACTAAGTGCTTAGAGTTATGCATTGCCTTTGGTTTTATGAAAAGTGGCTCTAAATATTTTATTAAAAATACCATATATTTGAGATATTTTAAATGTAAAGTACATTTCTTTCTGTGGATTTCTTGTGAAGTCCTGTTGATTCTGGTAAACCGTTTTCTTGTTATACGAACATGTAAGTTAAATATTTACGATACATCCATTGCTGTTAGTTTGTCAAATATTAGATATCTTTCATTTTCATGCGGAAAGTTCTATTAATTTCTTGCTGTAGTTATTGAAAGAGCGTGAAAATTTAAGGGGAGTAAACAGCTAGACTTCGCTTTACTAACAGCGCCTAGACATTGTAAATATCTATTGAAGTTATGGAATAACAATGGGTAGGTGGCATAGTTTGTAGAAATATAACATGTAGCAGTAAAATAAGTGTAAAAATGGAAATTAAATGAAATTTCCAAAAATGTGGATGATAGAACCGTTTTATCAAAAGTTTTTTTTTTTTATAAAAACCGTTGTACTGTACAGTTTGGAAACGTTAGAAAGCGTAATGTCTCGAGGCTGTCCGGACATAAGTGGATAAGAGGCGCATAACTTTCACTGGGATGAGGAACATACTGGTATGTCTAGCCTGGGGAACAGGAATAAAACGGTTCATCGGAATGAGGGAAATGAATGCAGTTTTTGCCCTTAAAATGGCAGCCTTCACTTTAAAGATTTATGGCCTTTAAGAATTTGATCCGTTAGCCATTATACAGCTTTTGCTGAAGGAGATTTATAACCCTGGGAAATCAGGAGAAACTGTTCCCGATGTAATGCTGAGACACACTTGATTATTAAGTTTGCTGGTTTAACAGACTTTGGCAAATAAATCTGATTTAACGGGCCATCTGGAGTGGCGCCTGACCGCGGGTAAATGATAGATAAATGCTCTGACTTGACGCCACGCTTTATATAGCGAATGTCTTGCTGGCCACTAACGGTAAAGCTCGCCAGAACAGTCCTCTTCAACGGAAATAATCAATAACAATGTGCTTATTAGCATTCACACCACTTTCTCTACCCATTGGAATGTCACATACATTCCTTAGACGTTTCGATAGCTAAGTTGATGGATCACCATCTGGTGACGAGAGATTCCTTGTTCTATTCCCGGCTGGGGCTGGAAATTTTTCTCTAGCCAAAGTATTCTCTTCAGAGTCTAGATGCGTATGTACATGATAATATGTATAAAAACCAAACAAAATCACGATACACAGGTTAACACTATTGATAGGAGAAGGTTTCTGAAAAATAAAGTAAATTTCACCTTTATGTATTAACTCTCGCAAGGTATCAGCTCTGGAAAAATTTATTATAAATCAGGGGTATTGTTTAACCCCAAAGTGATTCTTACAGCCATATAGCATTAAAGTGTGAAATATTTCCACAAAAATAATAATGACTTTATTTTGAGACCAAAGCACATCTTTTAAATTAAAACTCCGTTGTTTTAAGCTATATAAGTAATGTACTAGCCATGTCTGATATATGAAAACGTATATGCTTTAGTTCCGAATAAATAAATAAACTTCTACTCATTCTCCAATTGACATGATGAACAATCATTGCAGAACACTTTTACTCTTGCATGTTCTTTGTAGATATATTTGTGACACTCATCTAGTTGTTTCTTCACTTTCTTGTCCTTTGACCTTGGGAAGGAATCGCATCTTTTTCGTTTCAGATCTGGAACATCTGCATCTTGGTCATGTTGGTTGCTATTTAGAAGATCCTTGAAACAAACTTGACTTTTTGCTGAACGAATGCGTTGTGTTCTGCATTGGGGGGAAAGAATTGGTCTCTCAATTTGAGATCTGACTAACTCTTTTCCCAGTTCTGAGAGGAATTCTATTCTAGCATTTTTACCTCTCATATGATGTAAAAATTTACAGTACAGGACGTAAGCATTGAGGCATGCTAAGTCTAGTATTTCAAGAAATTGAGCAACTGGACACCTTCTTGTTCCATGTTTCGCTGAATAGTGTCCAGCCCTCTTATCAATAGTATCAACACCTGACTTTGTTGAGCTGTAGAACATTATTACTTCAGGTTTTTATTTTTTCACGTCTAATTTACACTAAACGTAATTGCTAACTGTGTTTGTATTTTATAATAATTTGTTACAATAGTGCGTGTATATGTAATGTCTACGAATTTGTAACAAAAATAAACATGTAAATAAAGGTTCAGAAGATGCAGTGTCACCAAGTTTTAATTATACTGGTACATTAATGATATAACCTGGCAAATCAATATTGTACACCTCGGGTATTTTCTGAACTGTTACAAAAATTCAAAGTTATGTGCTACCGACCGTGCTATTACCACAAATATTTTCAACATTTATAATAATAAGTACAGAAAAAAGCATGTCTGGAAGATGAGAAGTCTACTTTGACATTAAAACAGTTTCTGCGTAGTTAAAGCAGCCTGGTGTCTGTAAAGACCCCAGATACCAAGCAAGGGTTAAACACCAATGATCCATTTTGAACTACAAATTTTATGCTTTGTTAGAATAGTTAATATTTGCAATGAGCTACCATTGTACCATCTTCATCGTTTGCATAAGGTAGCTAAGATACTAAATAGAGTATTTTCTAAATGACAAAAACGCACAGTTTGTGCGACTTGGTGACAACTGCTTTGGAAGTGAGGACTGTTTTCTAAATACTTATTACAAATTGCTATTCAACTTTTACCCCATTTGACGCACTTTGCATTTCTTTATTGTTTCAGTCTCTCTCTCCAACAAAATAATTTATTTTTAAATGTTTATTTTTAACTTAATACTTTTAATATAAGTAAACCCTAACCAAGTATATGTGTATGTATATATAAGCTCCCTTTTCGAGATCACATAATCATCATCGTAAATGATTCAGGCTTAGAGAAAGTCGTGTGAATCTGCCGGATAGCACTGTTTTATTTACTGTAATTTCATAAGCAAAGTTTCCTTTAGCTTTTCTACGAGTATTTGTTACTTCCTCTACCATATGGGTATATAATATGTAGGTGCAGAAGGTATTGCATTCTACCCCAAAATTCCATTAAGAGATTGCACTAATAAATGCGCGTTTTGAAGCCTTCTGAATAAGAAAACATTTTTAGAAAAAAAATCCACGTGAGATTTTTATATATAAGTTCCGGATTTTTCAAAGATCTGCACAAAAGTTATGTATAAACCTTCTTCAATCAATCTATTCCTTATATGGAGAACGTTTCGAAATATTTTATTTCTAATAGTTTTAGTAAAATACCACATATTCAGGTATCTACAAGCAACATATATAGTAATGTTACATTTTCGTGAATAACTTGTGAAGTAGTCTTCATTCGGAAGATGTTCCGTATCTTTACAACTGGTAAACATTAAACATGAATACTTTACTTCAAATACCTTTCCTGTGGCAGCAACCATTTCCGAGATATCCGTTATTATGGGATTGAACTTTTCAGTACTTTTTAATTGTTAAATCCTGACAATATTCTCGCAATGTCAAGGAAAGAATATGGAAGTCATAGATATTGGACTTCAAACATATAATAATTGCCTCGTGTCACTTTATTTATAAAATAGTTGAAGTAAATAGATCTCGAGCTTTGATTTTATCAGCATAAACATTGGTGTTCTCCTTATACGCATTACTGAAGACAGATTAGACTATATTGATTATGCCAATTATGTAGAAGCCAGTATTAGCAGCGCATTCAAAGGCCAAACACCAAATACTCCTATACTCCTATTAAGGTCAACAATACTATACAATGCTGCAGCCAACAATGCAATTGTGACCAGGAGTTTAAACATAGCGTATGGTAAATGTTAAACCTGAAGAGATAATGATAAAATAGTTTAATAGAGACAATGTGAAAACTTTCTGTGTAAATACATTTATATATATCTACATATAGATTTACTACTATTTCTTGTGGAATATTATGAACTGAGACTCTATTTTAATTTGGGTTGCATATTTTATACATAAAACAAGCAACTAGAACAAATATAAGAGGCAGTGTAAATATACTGTATTTAACAAAAATTTGTTTACAACTTGTTCGTATTGAGGCTCCATAAACTTGGCTTATATTTTTCCAATATATGGCCAATATCTATATGGCCAAAAATGCATTTTAGCAATAACTTTAAATTATAAAGTTAACATGAGGATGAAATTATTAATTTAATTTAAAATGTAGTTAATATGCGTTAAAACTAGAGTCCAGATTCACGATAGGGCATAAGAATTATACAAGGTAATCAGTAGTTGGACTATGATTAAGGTTCATTTTGTTCAATTTTACTAATATTTATAGCAACGTTATTAGTTTGATATATGCTTTTACCTTATTAGAAATACTTTCAATTGCCATAGTTACAAGAATGATACAGAAGAGAGAAAAGATGTTATGGGGTTTCTCAAAGAAACCTGTACAAATCATTGTCTTTCTTTTTGAGATTTTTTGCCTCAGGCTTTTACCAAATGGGTAAACATATCGTATTAAGTGGCCCTACTTTTGGTTACACACCTGATTGCACCTTCCCACATTCACTCCCAAGACCTCAGATCATGGGTCAGGAAGGGTTGATTAACCGAGAAAGGCGCAGAGACCTTGCCATGGCCTTCATACCACCCTGATCTTCATGTAGGGTATTTGGAACACCATGAGACTAATGAAGAAGAAGCCAAAGAACAGGCAAGCTTTAATTTACCACAAGAGAGAGAGAATGTGAGAGAATATTGTTTCAGAAGTACAGCATGCTAGAGAGGACTCAAAAGTGCAGAAGGTACAGGTGAGCCAACTGGTTTATAGAATGACAACTGCTCTTTAAACCTCCCACGTTGATATTTGTTTTTATATTTAGCTTACAAAATTTTCCACTATAGTGACACATTTGCATCGCTTTGTTCAAGGATTTAATTGGCGCGCTGCTATTGTGGAAAGCTTTTAGCATCACTCTGTCCTTCCTTGGTTTCGTCTGTACCCTTCACAGCTAATAATATAACTGCAGAAGGCTAGATAGACCTTATTCTCTCAGATGATGGAGAGTTAAAGTTGACAATCAGTTAAAAGTTGAATCGTGTAAGTAAAATTACATTTGAATTTGTAATAGAAGAGGAGATATAGTATAGAAGTAAAGATTTTCAGTGGAAAAGAAAATATATGATGGTAATTTACATTAATATATTTTTTTTAATTTATTCAAGTAGGTATAATTGCTTTTGAATATGTTGGTCTTGGCCAAATACATACGACTAATGATCATTATATTATCACGTGCCCGCATCGGTAGCGTAGATGTTAGCGTGTCTGCCTCACGTTCAAGAGGTCCCGATTTCGAAACTCGGTCAGGATGAGTTACCTGGATAAGGTTTTTTTTCCGAAGTTTTACCTTATTCTGAAAGATGAATGTCAGGTAACTCTAAGCTCCATGGACCCCGGGCTCATTTGAGCATCATTTCACCAGGAAATTTTTTCATACGAGTGCTTAAATCAGTTTATCAGTACCTTTAAAGATATTTAGGTTGGGAAGTTTTCAACTTAAAATTTGCAACACATCCTGTAAAACACTTCTATAACTTATATAATTTTAATTTACAGGAAGCTCTATAAGAATGGGAAAATTTCGTTAGATGATTGCATAAAGAAAGCTAGCTTTTAAGATTTATACTATAGATGTAACACGGTGCAAATATGACACAGGCCAGATTTTATGAATTTTATTGTTATAGTTTGGAAATTGTGGACAAATTATTTATTTTTTGCTACGTCATCAAAAATTTCCTTGCAATAAAATAATCTAAATTTTGATCTAACATTTTAACAATAGATTTCCAATAAAGACACTTTTTAAAATTGCCCTAGGATACTCTGTCTAAATGACTTTATGCTCCAGAAATTTCTATATTAATATGGCTTATTTGCACAAAAAGGTAAATTTTTGCGTTATGAAGTAAAGAAAGTTTCCTTAAATGCATCTAACAATAAAACCCAGGGCAATTTATATTCACTATGTTTCTATGAAAGTGTGCAGAAGATTTAATTAATCTAACACCAAAACTGCGATGCAAAGAGCATTTTAAATGAAGGAAAGTGCTGAATATTTCAAAATGAGAAATCAAGTTGGTATAAAGCATTATAAATCATATCTAACAATAGTATTCGCGTAACTTTCAAACTCCATTAGCGAGTTTAAAAATGGCGTGCGGTGGTTATGTAAGCATTCTTAGGATTCATGTATTTCTTCACTATTTGCCATATATTATATATAACACTTTAATCAAAATGTTTAGAACTACCTTTGGGAAAAAGAATAGTATAGAATAGTATTATATCACTCATTAAAATAAAATCCAAAGTTTAAAGCACATTCAAGTTTACGGTTTCAATAATGATTGAAATACATTTATTCAATCCCTGAGTATTTATTTGTTACGTATTTTATTTTCCACAATTGTTTCATTATATATTTTTCTACTCTATTTTGTTATGGCAGTTTTAACTTTCAAGTTTATTTACTAAATTATATTAAGCTTATTTCTTGTACAGGACAAGAACATATATCATAATATATTGACAAATATATATAATAATGTCAAACATTTTTTTTTTTTTTTTTTTTTTTTTTTTTTTTTTTGCAATTAACGTCCTCCAACGTTAAGTCATATCGGACGATGAATGAAATTGGTGAAACGATGCTCAAATTACTCCGGGATCCATGGAGCTTAGAGTTACCCGACATTCGTCTATCATGATAAGGGAAAATCCCGGAAAAACCTTATCCAGGTAACTCACCCTGACCGAGATTCGAACTCGGGACCTCTTGAACGTGAGGCAGACACGCTACCATCTACGCTAACGAGGCGGGCATGTCAAACATTTGGAATCGGTTCTGGCAAAATATAGTTTTAGAACGCTTTTAAATGAAATATCATAACATAATACGATTTTGAGAAAAAAGTGTAATGCGCCCACTTTCTTCTCGGGCAGCCAGCAGGTGAAAAGATGATTAGATATCAACGTTTCGGGAGTGTGCATCTCTCCCATCATCAGGATATTTATAAAATGTTATAACCACAAATGAAATACTGGATATAACACAACTATAAACAAAGACAAAGCACTGTCAAAATTCGCATTACTAAACAAAAGGCTGTTTTCAGTAAATTAAATGCCAGATCAGGAGATGGCGTGAGTATAGATAATTGTGTCAAAGAAACGTAACTACTTAACTTGATTATTAAGCTGTATTGATCTTTCCTTTTTAATTTGATGGATTTCCACTTTTAAGGCCGGTTTCCAAGAGGAGCTGAACTGAAATCCAGCATCACGATTAAGCGTGCTCCTTTCAGAGGAAATCGCCAAAACCTCCTTAATTCTCCGCTCCCAGTAACTGTTGCATTTTGCCAAGATGGTCGTCTCTCGAAAATTGGCTCTATGGTCGTTATCAAAACAATGCTCTGCCAGCGCAGACTTCTCAGGTTGCATTAAACGAGTGCTCCGTTTAGGTTCGATTATTCTAGTGGCGATGGCCCTTCTGGTTTGTCTTATATATGGTGTCTTACATTCACAGGGAATGCGGTACACTCCCAGAACTTGGAAGTCCAGTTTGTCGTTTACTGGTCTCAACAGATGTTTAACCTTCGGAGGTGGCTTGTGGATGGTCCTGATGTTGTATTTGGCGAGAATTCTGCTGATTCTGCTGCATAGATTGCCGGTAAACGGGATGCAGGCTACCGTTACAGATAAACCTACCGCTACAGCCAGGACCATCCACAAGCCACCTCAGAAGATTAAACATCTGTTGAGACCAGTGAAAGACAAACTGCATTCCCAAGTTCCGGGAGTGTACCGCATTCCCTCTTAATGTGGGACACCGTATATAGAACAAACCCAAAGGACCATCGCTACTAGAATAATCGAACATGAACGGAGCATTCGTTTAATGCAACCTGAGAAATCTGGGCTGGCAGAGCATTGCTTTGATAACGACCATAGAGACAATTTTCGGGAGACGACCATCTTGGCAAAATGCAACAGATACTGGGAGCGGAGAATTAAGGAAGCTTTGGTGATCTTTTCTGAAAGGAGCACACTTAATCGTGATTCTGGATTTCAGTTCAGCTCCTCTTGGAAACAGGCCTTAAAATGGAAATCCATCAAATTAAAAAGGAAAGATCAATACAGCTTAGTAATCAAGTTAAGTAATTACGTTTCTTTGACACAATTATCTATACTCACGCCATCTCCTGATCTGGCATTTAATTTACTGAAAACAGCCTTTTGTTTAGTAATGCGAATTTTGATAGTGTTTTGTCTTTGTTTATAGTTGTGTTATATCCAGTATTGCATTTGTGGTTATAACATTTTATAAATATCCTGATGATGGGAGAGATGCACACTCCCGAAACGTTGATATCTAATCATCTTTTCAACTGGCTGGCTGCCCGGGAAGAAAGTGAGCGTATTCATCTCCAGGAAAGCTTCAGGTCTTAAGTATAATGTGATTTTTTTTTCAAATACATTTTGATAAGTTCATAAAGTCCTTGCGCTGAAAAAGTATAAAAAGCAATGAAACTATCTTCTTTAAATTATTATTAATGCCTGAAAACGCATATTTTCTGTGAAATCGTAATCTGGAATTAACGGTCGACTTCGTCTGACAACGTAAATAAGTAAAGGAGAGAAGATGAAAATGAGAATGGAGTGTATCGTAACAAACGACATCTATGTCGAAAACCTCAACACCGGCTGCGGAATGGATTTCATACATCCCTAAATTTCATTCAATAACCGCAGCTACTGTGCGCACTGAGGGAAAGAAAGAGAACCAGATTCTTCCGTCATCGATTCCATTTTGAAAACCGCCGCCGACGAAGCCAGAGCAGCTTCTGGAATTTATATTTCTAATTCTTTCGTCTCCCCCTTCCCTCCCAGCTTCCAGAAGTGGACGCAGCACGAAATGAAACCATGTAGAAAATGTAGTTGTCAATCCAATAATAAATTACGCTTCAGTGGAAAAGTTTACAATTTCAGACCTCCTCCCTCTCGGAAATCGATGTGGAATTTGATACCCCGAGGTGAACGGTACATCTGCAGAATGGTCATCTTACTTGGGAACAAGATAGGCGCATTGGATCAAAGTAAATATCAGCGCAGCTCTATCAGCTGTAGCTAAGAGCATATGCAAAATACATGTACTCCTATATTTCTTTATCTACACTAATACAGTTGAATTACGTTTACATTATTTTCTTCTATGTGTTTAATAAATATGGGTTTAATATTTTAGGGACCGTTAATACTTTGCTCAATTCTACATTTTTATGTTACACTCACATTTTTCTAGTTCCCATTAAGGAAATATATTATTTTACTTACTCATACGTTATTTTTATGCTATGTTAAGATATATTATACTTATTGGTTTCATTCCATATCCCCTATGTTACAACAAATATATCACCAATATGACATCAATATGTTCGGAATACATTATTACGACGAATATGTTGTCGATCAATCAAGCAAGACTATTCTTCTCCATATTGTACCTGGTCATAATAAATAATATATACATCCCATGGCGCGACAGTCCTTAGAGGGCCAAGTCCTACCATCCCGAGTGCCGGCCTCACGCCCACTTACGTACGGCAGAGGTGGACGATCATCCAACCGATACGGGGAGATGTGGTCAACATCTTGGCATCCCCCAGCCGGAATGTTGGTTTTCGTGACCAGGACCGCTTACCTAGCGTAAGCTCCTCAAATTTCGTCACGATGCTGAGTGGCTACCGGTCCTATACCCGGGACCTAAAATTTGCACCCCTTGGGTGGGATCGAACCCGGGCAGTTTTCGTGGCCAGGGACCAAGGTAGCACCTGGTCATGCTGGTGAAACAGTAGACTATATAATGAAAGTGTAATATATAAATGAGGCAATTCAAACTTCAGAAATTCCGTAACGATTTCTATCAATGCACATTCTAATTAATAATACCATTTATATAGTTTTAGTGTATATAATCAGTGAGAAACATAAGAGAAACAGTTAAGCGCAGAGGTTCTGCTCCCATTAGTTCTGGACCCGCAGGACCAAGGACCCGGGATGGAAGTTGATACGCCACTTACGCGCTTCAACCCTGCAGGGAAGACTACCGAAAACCTCGGTGGGGCCGCCTGGTGATCTAGCACACATTCTACTAGCTCTGCAGGCTAGTACCCGGGACTTATGAGGCAACTTTTTACCCTCTCCGGGCGGCCGTAGCCTGGCCGGAGGTACCGAATTCCCTCGAGTCCAACCCAATCCGAACAACTCCCCTACGGGAGGAGCTTGGCAGTTCGGCCCGAGGTTCCTCGAGTAACGTCAAAGGTACCACGAGTGGTAAGGGTCCGCAGCGCCCGCACCTCGGTAGCTGAAGGGGACGGATCCCCTCCACATAAGAGAAACAAAGAAACATGACAAATTTCATTTTTAAAACAGTGAAAATTACTCTTACTGCAAATACTTTCTCTTAACAGTTTCAATTACTGATGGCAATACTGGCATAAATGTTAAGTGCTCAAAATAGTGCGAAGCTTTTCATTGCCGTTTTTTTTTATTTTATTGTTCCACGTCCAGCTTTCTTATACACCTTAATCTAATAAAACACTTTCAGCTCCACTGAAACTGTCTTATACATTATTTTGGTCATCCTCTTTTGAATGTATATAACGGAGGTTAAAACTACAATATTATAAATACAACAAAAGTGTGTGTTCGTGTGTGTGTGTGTGTGTGTCTGTCTGTCTGTCTGTCTGTCTGTCTGTCTGTCTGTGGGTGTGTGTGTGTGTGTGTGTGTGTGTGTGTGTGTGTGTGTGTGTGTGTGGTGTGCGCGCGCGCGTACAGACACGCGCATGCGGATGGCTTCGTACAGATTCTTCACTTCGTCTTTACTTTCACAATTATTATTTACTTTACTTTCTTTCAGCGTATCAAATATTTCCAACTTGCTTCTTATTCCGGACGGTTTACTAGCTGGATAGTCGAATCCCATATACTCACAGCAGTCATTGCACGTTGTCACAGTCTTCAAATCGATTAATGAATTATCCTTTTTGCTGCCCTAGAAACGTATTCGTTTCAGGAAGAGCATTTGAGAGCGCTCCCTTATATAAGTGTAAAAGCTAGGCATATGGCTCCAGAATGTTCGAGAAGGCGAAAGTTCTAGGTAATTCTGTTATCTGGCGATTGGTGCTTATTATGGTTACGCTGGAAATGTGCTATAACTACTGTCACTGATACCCAGACGACCGGAAAATCCAGTGTTGCATTAACCGCTTCCAAGGTATTTGTAATTATTGGTTCCAACTTTTTGTTACCCATAGCATTTCCTGCATCATTGTCATGCACGGATTATGAAATTTCAAAGGCAACAGTATAGGCACTACGAGAAGTCTTGATCTATTATACCTATGCCCCAACTCGGAGGAAAGATATAGAGAGAGGAGACAGAGGGCGGCCTTTCCAAGAAGCCACGACAGTGTAAAGGGCAGGGTCCCTACATTTAACAGTTGGAAGCTCCCGGCTGGCGAACACAACCGGCAGCAAACTCAACTGTCCGAAAACGGCACCTCTGTACCGGATTCGGAGACCGGAGACCTTTGTACCGGAGGAGGAAGTTTTGCCCCAAGCATATCATCCTGTCATACACCACTAAGACACCCACCGACACTTTTAGAGAAGACATAATGTGAAATGATAATGGACATAAAATGAAGGAACAGGAAATTCGGGGGGTGCAAGTAACCTACCCAGCAATCGCTGGGGATCAGGGAGACCCCCCCAAAAACCCATGGGTCAGGTAGGGAATCGAACCTGGGCCTTCCAAATGCGGGCTACGGACGAAACCGCCTAAACCATTCCGAGCGATAAAACCAATATATATCCTGTGCTTTCTACAACTTTAGTTTAGATTAAGTGGATAAGAAATACCCTTGAATGTTGCCATAGTTGTACCTAGTGACCACGTAATATTGCTAAACCATGCCAACCTTATATGAAGAGTTACACTACATCTCTGCAGTGGGCAAGAATTTGACAATTACGAATCAGAGAGGTTAATGGAACGAAAAGGGACCTAAAGAGCAGAGTAATGCTAGAAAAGGGAAAATGAAATGAAACTACAAGGTAATTACGGAAGGAATGAATTGAAGATTTGTTTTTTCCTCGATACTCTAGCACTGTAATCACTAGAAATTTTCGACAATTATTTCCAGTAAAGTAATGTTTAGAGCATTTTACTGTTGATCATCTCCACATGTAACTCAAAAACTGTACTTGTTTTATGAACTTATATTACGAAGCATACTCAAATTTTAAGCATGAGTTCAGTGAACATGAGCTTGTGACTTGAAAGTTATAACAGATTGTGTTATTTATGCCTATAAAACACAGCTTTGTATTTGTTTTATACACGTATATTATGAAATATCTTTAAAATCGCCATGTTGAACGCGAATACAGTTTCCCACCTTCTTCGTAATTTTCTTCGTAACCTATATACACGCACTGACGGAAGTTATTGTTAAAACGCAATTCTTGTATTCAGGAAGTCTCAGCACATGTAGTATTTCCGATGAAGGCTCCTTTTCAAACTATTGGGTTGACCCCTATTTAATGTATGAGTAAAACTGATCACCAATCCACATAACTTTTTTATTTTGTACTACCTTTCTCTACTCATTATGCCTTCAGGCCAATGTGTGTGTGTGTGTGTGTGTGTGTGTGTGTGTGTGTGTGTGTGTGTGCAGTGTTTAACACCCTCTTTTACTACACGCGGCACCGCAGGCAGTGAAACTGATGATATATGAGATGGAAATGGAGCAGCGGTGGAATAAGATGGCGGGGGAAACTGGAGATCCCGGAGAAAAACCGCCTCAGCGCCAATGTGTCCACCACAAATCTCACTTTGCGGTGTCTATAATAGAACCCGGACCGCCTTGGTGAGAGCCGAGCGATCTGACCACTCAACCACGGCGCAGCCCTTTAGGCGTCAGATTGAGGAACAAATAGTCTGAATGAGATAGAGAACCCAGGACGGGTAATCATCCCCGATGTCTGGCATAAGAGTGAGAGAAGTGGATGACTAAATAAGAGCAAAATGAAATGTAATATGATAATGGAGCAGTTGGTGTAATAATAGCGAGGGAAACCGTACATCCCAGAGAAAAATCCGCTCCTACGTCGTATTGTTCATCACAAATCTCACATGCTTTCACTTGGGATCGAACCCGGGACGCCTTGGTGACAGTCAAGTGGTTGAACCGCTAGGCCACTGTGCGGTCTTATTTTGTACTATCTGTAACAAACTGATTGTGGTGGTCTTTGCCTTTCGAACAATTGCTTATCGACAATGATGTTAACGGTTATACTACATCATTAAACTTTGGGCCTATTATGCTTAATTTGGATGTTTCTTTATCCAACATTAGATTTACACATACATTCACTCTCACACTTGTAGACTATACGGACATTGGGGAATAAATCCCTATAAAGAATAGTTCCTATTCACTTGCCGGGAATTGAACCAAGCTTTGTAAGGTAGCATTCGAATTACCACACCTTAAAGTAATCTGTACATTTGTGCTAACACAATTGTTGGCTGTCCGTAAACATAAAACTATATTAATAATTACATTTAATCTCTCTTTTTTTAAAAAAAAAAAAACAGTATTAACTTTTTTATGACTACATCACGTTTTTAAAATGCACTGGAGGATACAAGAAGGATACAGATTTATAACCCCATGAAGATTGTGATTGTGGATACTTAATAGCTGTGGAACACTTGCAACATTTAAAACCAAAAACATTGATTGACAATGCAAGCATAAAAAGTTCAGTAATTCACCAACAACTTTATTGCACTACAGGGCACGTTGTGTGAATTTTCTCAAAACAGCTACTCCATGCATTCTTTACTACTATTAAGTACATGAGCCACATGTTTTTCGTTTTAAGTCATACAAACGTTTCGTAACAACAGAAGGTGACAATGAACTTTTCAGAACAATCTCTGTGAGTTAAGGAATCTCTATGTAGCTACAAATTTATAACTATGCAGTTATGAAAAGTTATGTTATACCTTATAGTCCGTCTTGAAATAATGGTATATTATTTTTTTTAAAAGTTATTATGTAATTCATTAAAACTAAATCCAGTTTTGAGCATTATTTAAAGGTTGAAAAGACCTGAAAGGCTATTCTCACAAAAACTCAAGATGTAAATTTAATTTGCTATGAAACTGTTTTAAACATGTTATTTTGCACAAAATTTGTAAGCCATTTTCGTTAAACTTCAAATATTCGAAAATATATCCACTTCAAGGATAATTCGGGGTGGAAGCATTTTCTGCAAAGCGAATTAATTTTCTATTGTCATCCAGTCATGGGCTATGTTTAAAGCTGAAAGTTTCTAGCTCCTGGTGAAGTTAGTTAAACCTTTATTTTTACGAAAAGTATAATTCGGGGTTGGGAAATTTTCTTGGAACGAGTTAATATTTTAGTGTTTCCCGATCTGAGCTACGTTTAAAGTTTAAAGTCTCTGGTATTGGGAACTTAGTTTAAAATCAATTGCAAAAGGTGTACTCAACAGACGGATATGAAACGTATTAGAACTGCATACTTTCAGGTGAGGTAGTAGTTTTGGAGCAGTATGTGTAAATGCACTTTTAAATCTTCCCTCTCTGAAACATATACCACTAAAGTTTATTAAAAATTATCAGAAGAAATAAAATGGAAGGGAACGCTGTTAAGATAAACAGATCAGAATCTTTTCCTGCTCATATATCAAAAGTGATATATAAACATGCGATCAACAGACGTTAAACTTTAAATTTGATTGTTATTTTAAATTTTAGATTTTCTTTTATTCTAACAATTTAAATTAAAACCTATAGTTCCAGTTGTTTCTTATTCCTTCTCTTACTTCCTGTTATACTGCACGTATATGGTGCAGCGAAGGACTTGAAGCTTCGTTCAATTTGATCAAACTCATCATTCCATTAAGAGTAAATACCTCTGATAGTGCCTGTAAATCCTTTGGATACCTTATCATGTAACATTCATGCTATAACCAAACTCCTAATACCGCACTATGGTATTTTACGTAATCCTGTAATTCAGTTCTCCCCCCCCCCCTTATACTCCTCAATACTGTCATTTTTCGTCATCTGAAAATACCGTATATTAAAATGTATGTGTGCACAACGTCTATCTAACCGAACGGGATGGCTTAGGCCGCTTCGTGGCCTGCATTCGGGAGGTCGGGGTTTGCCAGTTCTCTCGGTAAAAACTTCCTCCTCCGGTAGGACGATTTCCGGTCTCCGGAGCGACCAAATGGGCCATTTTGGGCCACGGTTGGTGAGATGCCGGTTTTACTGGCCTGCCGGTGAGTTTCCAACTGCTCACTGGTAGGGAACTCTGCTCTCTGCACCGTTCATAGCTCCTTGGATCCGCCGCCCTCTTAACCCACTTGGGACGTAGGCAAAATAGATAAAATCTGGTCGACGTACCGAGTTCTCTCCACAAGATTATATGCCATCCTGTCGTATATAACATTACCTTCATTGCAGTACTGTAGCTAAAGGGTTTACAGTTTGGGGGGGGGATATCTGAATAGTACGTACATCCATTGCTGCTACCATCCATGTGAAAACGGTATAAAATGATGGAAACTGGGGAGACTATCGGCCGCAGAACGGATGCCAAAATGATACTCGAAGACCTCTGCGCCACTTGTGAAACTACTTTGAGAGGGCTTGAATGATACGCCCCTCAAGCAAGTGTTCACACAGTGTACGAGGTTGTTCAATAAAGAATGATCACAATTTTTTGGACAACATACCTTTACTCATCCTCTAAATTTTGATGGCCCTTCTCAAAACAGTCTCCCCTGAATGCGATGCACATATTCCATCGTTTCTGCCAGTTTTCGAAGACAAGCTGGAAACCATTTATTGAGAGATCCTTCAAAATTGCCTCCGCAGCCTTGACCATTGCTTGTGATGATGGATAATGCCTCCAACGAAGGCGTTTCTTCAAGTTAGGGAATAGAAAAAAGCCACATGGGGCTAAATCCGGATTATAGGGAGGGTGAGAGATGCACTTCATGTTGATTTTTGTAAGATATTCAGCAACAATATTGGCAATATGCGGCCGCGCATTATTTTGATGCATCATCCAGCCTGCTTCACGGAAATTTGGCACCCAATAAAATGTTCAGTATCTCGGAAAGTGACCTTAAGGTCATTTGTTGATCCTCTCTGAAAATGTAAGCAGTACTGTTGGTATTTTCTTCCGTAAGAGCAATAACCGGAGCACCGGTTCCACCTTCCTTTGAAATTGATTGTCTCCCCTGTTTAAACATGTTAAAGCACCTTCGAGCACTGTTGTAGGGAAGAACAGACTCTCCAAGGCCTCCTGTAACATTTTATAGGCGTCAACTGAAGATTTGTTGAGACGAAAGCAGAATTTCAAAGCCGCATATTGTTCCTAGCGTGTTACCTACATTGCAGTGATAGGCGATACTGAACATGTCTGAACTTGCCTGGTTCTCACAGGCGGGAACCAGGAGTACCAACAATGAAACTACTACGGTGGTTTTTTTCACATTAAGCTAACAGAGTATAATAAAATTGAATTTTAGCGCGAAAAATTATGACCGTAAAAAATTATGATCATTCTATATTGAACATCCCTCGTATTTCGTCCTTTGAGCACAATCTATCCGGTACTGTTGCTTGCCACGTGACGTAGAAGTACATATTAAAATATCCAGCGATGATATGTGCAACTAGTAATCAGGAGATCACTGGTTCGATCCCGCTCGACCGCCCACTCTTGGATTTTTCGTTGCATCTCCCTAACATTTATCTACTTTGATTCCAAGATTTCCTTTACATTATTTTCCTTCATTCCATTTTCTTATCGTCTCTCAGGTATGCTTTCGGGCTAGTGATGTATGGTGGTGGAGGACAGATGGACGGAATGTTTGCACCTAATAAATGTTCTGCGCGTTATCTGGCCACTGTCCTCGGAGGGAGGGGGGTCGTCAACATCCGATCCGAAGTGTTGTGGTTACGCAGCAGTCCTGGCGCCGAGCAAGAACTCTCAGCACTTGTTAGGAACTACAGCATAATTCAGTGGCGAGAACATGAGAAGTAAATGGGAAAGGAAATGTAAAGGAAAGAAAAATTATTGAAAGAAAACTGTTCTAGTTCAGAAATATTCGTACGACTGGAAAAGATTACGAAAACCAAGGTTAGAATAACCAGAGTAATATTACTGAATAAATTATTTATAAAATTTAGACATTCATAAAAATGATTTAAATTGTAATAGTATTCATATATGCCTTATAGCATGAATGAAAGTCGACAAGAAAGCATAAGTACAGTTTTCTGGCACATAAGAGTGCACTGAGAAATTGTAATAATTATACTTATCTGAATAGTAATCCCGGTTTACAAGAAGTGGTTCAGTAAATTTTGTCATTCTGAAATCATTTTCATCCGTACATAAACAAATCATGTATGTTTGTTTATTTAAATTAAAAAATTATGAACAATTTTGGAGCTTTAATTTATAGGTTTGTATGTTAATTAGAAGGAACTCCACAATCAAATTTAATCAAAATAGAATGAGATACTTGAGATATTACGAATTTATTGTTTATAGACTACAACTAATGTCCATTAATATTCCATTAGTAGTGAATAAAAAATAAGAACTGGTTTCCCTAACATAATTCGTGGATTAATACATACATATTCACTAAAACTCTACTGACCTTAATACTTAAGGAAATATTTAAATATTGAAATAGCAACAATGATACTATAACAATTATACTAAAGAAAACACCGGCAAGTATTTAAGGTCCAATCACAGCTGCTTTCGACATTTATTTATTTATATTAGATTAGATTTTACTGTGCATATTCCAAAATTTTACAATTTACAACTTTTGACTACATTTATTTGTCTTTACCTTGTTCCTACCTTGGCTTACATGGCACCCTGGTCTTCTGCTCTGCCAGGTAGCTCGTAACCTCCATGCCTCCTTGTTACTTAATTAGTCCATTTCTTCCCACTCATCTTCCTTTCTTATATTATTTACATTTCTGCACTATAAGATGAAGAGATATAAAAGACTTACTATGCCACTTATGTATTAAACAATAGTTTGCGCCCTACGCCTCGTTAGCGTAAATGGAAAGCGAACGCATCACGTTTAAGTGATCCGAGTTCGAATCTCAGACAGGGGGAGTTATCTGGATAAGTTTATTTTCCAGGATTTTCTCTTATCTTGAAAGATGAATGTCAGATAACTCTAAGCTTCATGGACTCTGGGCTCATTTGAGCACCATTTTACGCTTTTCATTCATCGTCCGATATGACGATATGATTATGGTCTTCTTATATTTGGTTCATTTTAATTAGTTTTTATTCCTCGTCGTGATGCAGTAAGCTAGAGCGAAACACTGAGTTCTCTGCTATATGATGATCCCAGGTTGGTCGCAGGCTTGGGAAATTTCTTTCAGTGTTCATTTCCTGGACTCCAAGACTAGACTACGCTACAGAGGGGATTTAGTACTTGATGTATTGTACCCAGGAGGAAGGATGAGGTGAGAGGAGGCAGAACGGCCGTCTCAAGGAGTCAAGATAGTACAGAGGGTAGGGTCCTTACAGCAGGATTCCTGAAACAGTTGGAGTCCATAAATTATGCACTACTACCGCTACTACAACTAATTAGTCCGTCTCCAGTTTCTCTGAACCTTTATGACTTGGAATTGCTTCACAATCGGTTGTTTGTTGTTCCTACCTTTTAAATAATCACAACGACACAATAAATGATATGACGAATAACCGGAACAAGATGGGAAAACAAGCTTTTGTATAAGTTGTACAAAAGCGATGAAAAAATAATTCATAAGAATGCTATGTGACTATTGTTTTTATAATAAAAAACAGTAGGTAAATGAAATCCTGACGAAAAACATAATGTTTTGTTTACTTAGTTTCACATGATAGTAACAGTTTTTATTGAAGAGGTATTAACTTTACTGGCTGAGTCTTTTCTTTTCATTTTCCTGTATTGTGAAAACTAGTAAATACCACGAAAGTAACCTTAATTTCAGCTTCCTTTTCAGGACTACCTGAGATATAATTTCACTAGAATCACACCATCTATGGATCTGTGGTGCATATGTGGCCAGAATAGTATTAAGTAGTGCACAAAAAAAAAAAAAAAAAAAAAAAAAAATGTCGACGAAGACCTAACCTCACATTCAGTTTGGGATCGTAGTGTAGAATGCCAAACACCCACACATTCCTCTAGCAACATAAGGTAATAATAATATGGGTGGCTTTTCCCCATATCGTACATCTCAACAACAGCTGCTTCATTTCTTGATCATAATACCTTTTTTATTTAAATAGACGCGAGGTGGAAGAAAAACATTATCGCCTCAGGGATTTGGACGCAACTTACATTGTCTCTGGTCTAACAATCATCAGGTAGCCATCAAATTTGCTTCCGATAATCATATTAAAGTTTTGGCTGCCAAGAGAATCGTTACTGGAGGCCAGCAAAGTGGGACTCCTTCAACAATAGAGGCAACATGTTCTAATAAAGCAGGTTCCACCCAACAGCAGCAACGACCTAAATGTAACCGTATTTTATACACGATTACCATTATCCATGAAAACGGAACCGAGTATCATTCTCCGATATTACTCCGCGATATTTTCTTCTGCAATGTCTGCCCTAGAGCAAGAAGCAAGAATAAAACCCTTCCCTCTATTATAAGAATTCCTTCTGCAGATTAAGTTGTAGTACAGAAGGCCAGGAACGGGACAGAAAAAAATGAACGCTGCTGGCTGAAAATAAATTCGCTTGTCTTTTGTTACAGGAATCCGCAAGTGCTACCAACTTCTCAATGGGAAGTCTTGTTCTGTGTACGCATGCGCCTTGTTTATTCCATAAGGGGATAGGAGCGAATACAAAAGATTTTCTCATTTCTTCATCCCCAGTGCTTTCTTTTTGTGACAACGGAGCAGTAATGTAGTAAATCAGGGAGAGGGAGAGAGAGAGAGAGAGAGAGAGAGAGAGAGAGAGAGAGAGAGAGAGAGAGAGAGAGAGAGAGAGAGAGAGAGAGAGAGAGAGAGAGAGAGAGAGAGAGAGAGAGAGAGAGAGAGAAGCCCTTGCCCCTATAGGCAATGCATCTTTAGAAAGCTAAAGATATGGAATATTACTCTAATTTAAATTTTTATCACATAGATATGCAAAATATAAAAGATGGAACTTATATGTTTAAAGTGAGTTATGTAAAACAATTGAGACACTAATTTCCTTGTTTATAATCAGTCATAATTACTAAGCATGTCAATAATTTCCACTTGTTTGAATTATATGATAAAGGGGCGATGAAATAAACTTTCCTAAACTCAAACATCTTAAAGTAAAAATTAAAAGAACACTGTGGTAATGTTAGAAAAGAAAGTATTTGAAAATGCTATGAAGTGCTCCTCATATCAATATTAACTTAGGGAACTTAAAATTTGGAAGCTTAAGTCCTCGGTAAAAGTCTGAGGAATAAAATATAAACTACAGAAATGGTGCTTCCGGGAACATAAATGGCTGTAACCTTCTCATATTGAAAATAAATAAATAAAAAATAAATAAAAAAGGAACCTCACCATATCATGCATAATAACTGTAAAGTAGGGAATATGCAGACTGAGATCTGTGACCTACTTTGAGGCGTAGTAGTTCTTAAAACAGGATAGCTCTTGTTGACCGATGATCTGCTTAGGACCCACGTTTTGAAGACAGGCTCCAAGGATTGCATAGGGTGCTTTATTGCTCTCAAAATGTAAACTAAATTAACTCAGGGAATGCCCTCAAATTTCTACTTTCGGTCACAGGTGGATTCACGAAACTGACGAGTCACTGACTGTCGAATCTTCTAACGGTCGAATCTTCTATGCGGCCTCCATCAACTGTGCTCAAAGCCGACTAGTATGTGTACACAGTACACATTTCAGTTGGAGTGAGATACACGACATTCTTCACATGACCCAAAAGGAAACAGGTCATTGAACGTGATCGCAATGGCCGTGCAAAATGTCCACCTCTTCCTATCCACTTCTTTCCCCCTATCCACTCTCAGTTCTGTTGAAAAACTGTACAGCTTGGCTGATAAGCTTAGGAGAAACATTCTGGAGCCTCAAATCCCTTTGCATAGTAAACGCAAGTTATTTAGCAACACTGATTTAAGGACTTGAGCTACCCAGGTTCATTTGAATATGGTGACACATAAGGTGATGTATTAAGAGGGATGTATTACAGCACACGAGTAGACTACTCAATTATTTTGAACAATCCATTGGTCAATTTAATTGTTTTACAAAGAAAAATCCTCTTTGAGAGACTATCATTACTTATACTTTATTGCAGAGATCATGTATCATTTTATATAAACATATGGAGTAGTAAATTCTTAAATATATAAAGTACATACAGTGTTTCTTTGCAACTTTTGATCAGGTGTCAACAAGCTCAGCACCCATCTTGCACAGACCATGTGAAAGCCCAAAACATCACTTAAAACATCACCTGCATACCTACGTTTACAGCCTTTGCTATATCAAACACTTTAATCTGCGGTCTTCTGGTACTAAACGATGAATTCTTACAATTATCTCTGGAGTTCTGACTTCCACTGGGCGTCCAGAGCTCCTGAAATCCATATTTAATCATTGTATATTAAGGAGCAGAGTATTTCAATGTACTGTAAATTTCCTTCTTGATTTCTTTAGGCGTTAAATGAAAGTATTTAATCACTGCTCATTTTCCAAATCCTCCATTTTCTGAAACATCTACACTTGTTTTGTTTAAAATTCTATCAATCCAAAACTAAACGAGTTATTGACCTGTAACTATGAATACAATTTAGTTTGGAGTTGAACTATATGATACTATCCGTTAAACTGGCCCAGTAGTGCCATCTCTATGTGAGTCTCACCACTTATCAGCCGACCCTCGTATTAAAAACAGGAACTGTAACTATAAAAATATTATTATCTTCAAACGTTTCAATCATCAATAATTTATGTTTAAAAAGCCTGCGTTCCGCAGTAGAATCTGAGTTTTCAAAATGCTAAGCACCGAGAGTGATGGCTCAGGCGGTTTCGTCTGTGGCCCGCATTCGAGAGCCGGGTTCTATTCCTGTGGCAGACCTTTCTGACCCAAGGTTATTTTAAGGGTTTTCCCAGGTAGCTCGGCGAATACTGGGTAAGTTATCATTGAATTTCTTGTTACTCCATTTAATCTCCATTATCATTTCACATCTCTCATTATTTTAGGGTAGAAGTGTCACGGGAGTCTCGGCGCTGCATGGCAGGATGATATGCACCTGGTAAACACTACCTCTTTTGGTAGAACGGTCTCCGGTTTCTGGGTTCACGTGGTGTGCTGTTTCCGGACTACGGCGGATGGGATGCCGGTTGTACTGACCTGCCAGGGAGATTCCAACTGGTCAATTGTATGGACCCTGCCTTCTACACAAATGTGACTCCTTGGAACGGCCACCTTCTGTCTCCTCCCACCTCATCTCTCTTTCCGGGGATGCCCCACTAGGGGCATAGGTACAATAGACCAAGACTGGAAATCCGTGCTTTGTCCCCTTCGTAGGGAAATCCAATCCAAAATGCAAAGCAGAAAAATCCTCTTGTACCTTCCGCCAAGGCGTGCTAAACCGGGTGTAGTCTTCAAACGACAGAGACCACCGATCATCGATTACAGCAAAGTTCCTCTGTAAGGCTAAGGTCAATAAAGTTACAAGCTAATTTTAGATAACACATTCTATTATTAACATAAATTTCGCCTTATTCGTGACCACCCCACCAAAGCTACCATATCGTGCGTTGCCAAATCTTAATACAGGATGTCTCTAAAGTCACTATCAATTTCAATGAAGGAAGACAGTGATCGAAAAGTCAATGTTATTTTAAAGTGTTACACATATTTTAGTGCCCTTCTACATGACCTCAATCTAGCTCAAAACACATACGCTATCTTTCAGTAGTGGAACGAAATGTAGACTGTAACATGTCAACCGAAATTCGACCTGCTGCTTCCCTGATACGATTAACTCAGGCAGACATTTCACTTTGCTAGTGTACACTTTAGATTTGATGTACCCCAATGCAAAACAGTCTAAAGTAGCAAGGTCCGGTGTATGGAAAACATACAGCCGAGGTGAACCTCTGCCTATCCATCTTCCTGGAAAGGTTCTGTTCAGGTAATCACGAACAATGTTTGTAAAATGAGGAGGCGCACCATCTTGCTGAAACACAACTGTATCCATTATGCCATTCTCTTGAAGCTGCAGTTCAAGAAACAGTTCTAACATGTTGAGGTAGATGTTACCTCTTATTGACCTTTCGGCAAAGAAAAATGGGCCATACAGTTTTGCGCTTGTCATACCCAACCAAACATTGACTTTCGGCCTATCACGTTCCCACTCCGATACCTCACGTGGTTCTTCATATGCCCATATTCGGCTGTTGTGTCTGTGAACTTTCCCACAAACATGGAAAGTAGCTTCATCGAAGAATAAAATGCTGTCCATTAAGTTCTCATTCTCTGCACATTCCAGGAGGTCATAATATATTGCCCGACAACAGGCGAAATCCTCGTCCTCAAGATGGTGCAGAACTTGAATGTGATACTGACGTTTTCGTAGAGTGAAGCGTAGAATTGTCCACACTGTGTTGGGAGGGACGTTCAGTTCCTTACTGAGGCGTCGAATAAATGCCTTCAGACTCCTAACACCGGTAATTTGAACCTGTTGCACTGTTTCTGCCAAGACGTGTGGTCGGCCAGAACGTGTCTCATCACACACACTGCCGGTACGCTTAAATTTGTTCACAAACAGACGAATGTGTGCCCTTGATGGGGCTGGTTTGTGGAATTTACGGATAAATTCCGCTCTGGCGTCTTCATATGCAATCCGCGTACCCGTGGACAAACAATGGCAACCCGTTCGTCTGTTCTAAACATCTTGCACTAAGATACCAGCATCTGAAAAGAAAAGAAACAAAATATTGCGTTTTCATTGAAATGGATAGTGAATTTAGAGTTACCTGTATTTCTATTCCTGTCGGAAACAGTTTTATATTCTGTGAGTTACTGTATTTTAAGAATTCTTTCCAACTTCTTATGTTTAGAACTTTTCAGACGATGCTGACCTTTTTAACATTCCAACCTGAACCTTAAGCTAATGGATTTCATGGAGACTGATTTAGATGGGTGCTGGTTGCCGTAGCAGCTCTGATTTATATCTAATTACTTTTAACTAACCAGAACTTGACGAATGTTTTTGTTTACTAGCAAATTGTAACTTATGTTTCTTATATTATGCAATGATTTTAAAATATGGAAATTAAACTATTGCAATTATTTATCTAACTCTGTCTCTATAAAATTATTAATTTTAGAAGTCAAAATATGGCAAATATGTGCTATAGAATATAAAATATAAGAAGAATTAGCAATATTTCCTAATAAGAAAGGTAACTTCAAAGTGACGGTAGCTACTCAAAGAAGCTAACGAAAGAGTTTCAATGTAACATTATTGTTCTCCGAATTTGTGCCTAAATAGAAGTAACACGTTTCAGGCATGCGCAGAAGAATTCATTGTTAAATTGTTTGGATCCCGAAGGTTAAGGGGATAGCGCATATCCATGTCAATTTTATCAGTGCTTCATACGATTTCATACGGCAGCACTAGCAGGTAGAAGTGTCAACATTATGCTATACAAAAATAGATGATGCAATGCGAATTAAAACATTCTTCTTTACTTATACAAATTTTGGCGCAAAATCGTGTCTTGGTTTACATTTTGGCAAGCCTTTTTGATCAAATTTGAAATTAAACAGAGAAGTCGCTTCCAGCAATGATACCTAAAGCTTTTTTTCCGTAATGGGAGTGGCTAA
>CM060951.1:93038106-93060606 GCA_030765055.1 Mantis religiosa
TAATAATAATAATAATAATAATAATAATAATAATAATAATAATAATAATAATAATAATAATAATAATAATAAATTAATAATAAATTAATAATAAATTGATGATATGGTTATGACCACAGAAAAAATTTCAAATTTACTCCAATTTCATGGCTGAGTGTTCATATCAGAGCACAGCAAATTCGAATTTCACCCTGCAAAGTTGAAGAATATGGCAGAACAATGGTAGAATAGTGATTTTTGTCCTTAACAGAAAAATGAAATGAGGATTATCGTTTTATTTTCTGTCCTGTTTCAGAAGAATAAAGAGTTTGGGGGTGCCATAAGATTCAGAGTATTTTGCTTAGTGATTTTATTAAAATACTTTGCTGACTGTCAACACTACTATATTCAATAAAATACGTCTAAAATGTATTCACTTATAGAAATCAGGTCAATATCTTTCAATTGATACCAGCTCAAATTCGGAGTTTGAACTTCGGAATTTGTCCATTGGGAAATGCAACAGTTTAGTTTAACCCCAACGGGTTGTTACAGTGTATTTTAATTCTGGCATTTGTTGTGGTGGTAGTAGTAGGTCTATTATCATTGCTTTTTATAAATCAATTAAGTACTTGAGCTCAGATAAATCAAGATTCTAAATTATGATATAACTGTAACGACAAGTACAATTGAAAATATACTAAATAAAACGTAAAATCAAAGTAAATGTAATAAGCAGTCTAATTTCCTCCACTTTGTAGGAAACGTATATCAGAAACAAGAAACTCTCGTCACTCCTTCAAAACAGCCTGGTAGTCCGTTCTGTTACGAAACCAAGGGTCAACTTGGGACTTGTATGAAAACCATACCCGGACTTCACTCACTCTACAGATATGAGTTCATTTCAGTTCATGACAAATGTTTCAGATTTTTACGTGTGTAATCTAATAACAAATACCCAAACTTAGGCAAAATTCTACATTTCCATTAGGAAAACTTCCAAAGCAGTAAGTTGGGTAATAATTTTATTTAATGCAGTGAGCTGATTGCAAAGTCTAATTGGGATATACTTAATTTCAAACGCGAAACTTAAGAGTAGAAGTGATACCAATGTCAGAGAAGTTTGACTTATTTACTTTGCAAAGCTTCTATCTGATTTTATCCTGATAATTAATGAAGAAATTGTCGCTATTTTAGAGTAGAACTCCATATACAGATTACTTGAACGTATATCTCATCTCTGTTTTGAAAAAGTTGGTTTATAAACTGTATTTCATAATAAATATTTTTACTGATGAATTCTGTCAAATGTGCTAATTTTACATGAATAACACCTTCCGAAAATTGATGACATATTTAATTAGTAATTTCAATTATATATTACACTTCTGATATTAATGTGACTACTTTTGTACGGCACTTCTTACTCCTGAAATTGGCTTCTAAATTCTGAATCCAGTAATTAAATTCACCCCACACACACGTTTGTAATACATGAATCTTGGCGAATGTGGGGAAAAGATCGGGTGTATATAGTTATAATGTTGAACAATAAAAGAATATTAAACGAGAACACAGACACTTAAAAAGGCATGGAACTGCTTTGGATTACAATTCCATTCTGAAAAACTTTAATTATAGATTTGTATTGCTTTTCTTTCAATATTTTAAACACAAAAACAAGATATATATTATTTGAAATGGATTAAAAGAAACTAGATATCAGTAAACACATCTCACTATCCCTTTTTTCACATTCCCGTACTTGTTTTGTAATGCAAGTAAAGATGCCTTTAATTCTATTCATGATATTATCTGATCTGTAAAAAAAATCTCCACAATTTATATTTTTTATTAAAATGTTCCATAAATGAAAACATATACAGAGAGAAACTGTATTGTTAAGAGTGTATATGACAGACGAATGCTGATCAACGGGTGTTAACTACGCGTGAAGAAACTTCAGCAACATTATCGCACAATACCCTAATGTATCAACACTGTCGCCTGTGCCACTCTTGCTCGAATAGTTGCACTAAAGCAAAAGACCACAGCATTCCTATGCTTTTCCACACAGAATAAAAACACAAGAGAAAATAACATATATACGGTTCGTCTCGAGCCCACTTGGAAAAGCAACGACGCTGCTGAGCCATGGAGTAGGGGCACGGGCCAATACCTCCCCCCTCTTCTCGTGTACCCTGTAATTACTCCCTCTACCAGCTAGTTCTTCACTCAAGGTACCAGACCGATATACAATGTCTGACGTGGACTTCACCTGCCAACAAGTTTGTCACTACGGTTATATCAGACTTCCGGTGCACGTAGTCAAAAGATATAACTATGCGTTTACAGTACCTTGTTGCTAGACGCTTGATATCCTTAATGTGCGTCGTATCTTTCATTTGTTTTTTAATTGCTTCCGAATTTTTCTGTTTATCAGTCTCAGTACGACAGAAACTCATCAACATTCGAATAACATTTGCTTGAATTCTGCTACATAAACCTTATTTCAAATATCCCTTTGTTGATTTTTCAACTGATGTACTGAAAAAATTATTTAAAGATAACAAGATTAGCAACGAGTTTAACATTCGCAGAGCTCGTCTGATTCAAAGTTTTTCACATGATGTATTTCCTCTCTGTTCTACATTATTCATTAAGATTGACTGCAACATTCTACCAAACAGATAAGGAAACAGACAGACAAATTTAAAAAAGACTTAAACTGTGTGCTTTCACAGGTTTATTTGAAGAGTTCAGAGGCTACTCCCAGAAAATTCAAGGTATCATTTAATTTAGCATTATAATGTTTTCAATATTTGCTGATTTTTTGTTCGAAATTGTTAGTGCCATTTTGACAGAACCAAAATACTTCATAAGGTATCTCTTCAGAGCGAGTTAATGTAGCATTGTCACCAATTCCGAAGCTATATTTAACTTTCAAGTCTCTCACATCAAAAGGTAAGTTTAAAACAATCGGACAAGAAAGCGAGAATTGCTAGAAATTTTTTCAATATAATTTTTCAACAACACAAAAGCAAACTGGAGGAATATACGACAGTCAGTTGTTTATTATGTATTTATACATCTTTCCATCAGTTCCAGGGAAATAAAGGTATGGTAGTGGAAAATACAGTATTCAAAATTCGAAAAGAAATTCTTTCGGAAGTGGCCAATACTACCTAAAAGAAAGAGAAATATTTTTACTCCCATACCTATTTAACGAGCTCTACATACTCCCTTTCTATATGGCTCCTACATATGTATATAAAACCCATGAAAGACATTAGGCATTAAGAAAAATTTATAAACATCCGCCACTTAATGCATGAGATTTCTTAAGATCAATAGACCACTTTTGAGAAAATAAAACCATCCAAAACTTTTCAAATAAAGTTTTTTATGGACTCTAGAAAGATCTTAAATATATTTCTTAGCATGCTTAAGAGTTTCCTGACTCAGGACACTTATATTTATTCGAATTTTTATTTTTATTTACTATGTTCAGTAAACAGTACTTTCTAATATGGCGTTTTCGTTTTGTTTAGATAGCAATATAATTAGTACCATTCATAATAAAAAGGTTTGTTCAAATTCCTAGATGGTATGCAATTATTTGTGAACTACCAAGAGCATAAAGAAATAACGGAATTAAATTTTAAATGTAATGCAAATATTTATTAACTGCGCACAGGAGACTCAGAAAATAACATTTAAAAGTAAAAGTCTCAAGACAGAAATGAAAGGTGTTTCAGAAGCTTGTGTAATATCGTTAGCTATGTCATGACATGGGAAAGTTAAATCAGTAACAACTGGCTGGTTAATGTACAATTTAGGAACAAATTATTTAAAACATTTAGTTTCTTATAAATATGTAAAGTATTGCAATTTCGATCATGTATACATTATGCATTGACATTTAACATTAAATATCGTGGTTTTGCAATACCTAACCTTATACACTCAAATTAACTCTATCAGACACGAATTTTATTTGTGCAATATAGAAATGTGGGATTTACTTCACTCACGAAAATGCGGGAAGCGTTACTTGCGTCTTCTACAGAAGATTAGAAGGTCACTTGGAGGTATAAATGTTCAAAGTAAAGTAATAGTAGTAAAGTAATATATCATTAAAGTAATATATCCAAAAATATCATTAGAGCAGACAATTCCCTTACACATTAGTCACTACCAAGAAAGATAACAGGAACAACAACAATAATAAATGTTTCTTCAGCCATTTAATGAATTTCATCACTAGAGTATCATAGTGCATATAAATCATAGCATGTTAGTACTGCATATAAATTTATCCAAACTGTATAACATTGAAACCGTTTACAAATATTTCGTGCATGGTATAAAGATCCTTAATTTTGAAAGTTATAATTTTACTTTTGCTACCATGTGCAGTAAGGAAAAATATGGAAGTGGTCCAAGAGACCGCACCTCGTAGTATACGTTACAAAAATGCCACATTATAGTTTAAACCTTATGAGCAGAGGTACACAAACCTGTCTCTTATATGCTCATGATGTCACAGGTTTGTCTTTTTGTCCCTTAAATGTTTCATAGCTCTACTAAAATTAGGTGTAGACCGTGTAGACTATTCTACTTTCTACTCCTTCAGTAACTATAAGACAGAGAAGATATTACATTGCAACCAAGAATTCAATGTCAAGATTTTATTGGAAATACATGTTTAAAGAAGACGACTGAATTATTTTGAGAAGAAGCACTTTCAAGAGATATCCTGTGTGTATTGGGGTATGGACAGGATGGAAAAGGTTAGTAAATGCCAAACAAGTACTTGTTATTAAGTTTAAGATGAGAAACGAAAAGTTTTAGGAAAATTTCACCCCAAACAGCTTTTCATGAGCAATATTTTTTATAATTTTCAGTTTCTCGAAAATAGTACTACTAATTTTGATTAATACTGTATTTATTTATTTATTTATTCATTCATTCATTCATTCATTCATTCATTCATTTATTTATTTATACTTATATAATAAATATATGTTATTCTAATACAAAGAAATATTCAATTTTGTTAATAACCTGTGAAGCTCATTTAATTTAGAAATCATTTCATTAATATTTTAGGTACTGTAGAAAAACTTTAGATCTGTAAAACATATAATTTACATTTCAAGAAATTTTTGTGACATCAGTCGTTACCTAGATATCCCTTAATATTGGTTTCAATAATTCAATACTTTTTAGTTTTTAAAATTTCATTCTCTTTTCACTTATTTCTCGGATGTCATGGAAAGACATGCTGTTTTTAAGCACTTTATTATCGGCTCTTTCCTCTGTACCTCTTGTAGCTACAATAAAATGTATAATGAAACTATTTCTACAAATGTTTATCTCAGTACACATGGAGTTAGAAAAATTAGTTGCGCAAAAAGCAGTTTATAGCAATTAAGGTAAAACAACAACAGTGGTAGGAGAAAGTCAAGTGAATGTAACACATAATATTCTTAGATGAGATATGTGAGAGTGAAAAATCAATTGCAATAAGGAGAGAAAAGCTTTTAATACAAGTTAAAGGTCATGACTCCGATAATTTCACAGTTAGGATGAACAAGTTCCACATTTTTGCCCAGGGGGTACCTCTGATACAAGTTTATATAAGTTCTGCATCACTAGTATTGAAGAAAGCTGTTTGGTCGATAAAATCTCTAAAGGCAATCACTGGATTCGGTTTCAGGTTAACCTAATTCATGGACAATAAATCATCTACATTAGTTAGATATCTCGTGACTTAATTTTAGTAAATACTTCGAAATCTGTGTTAGTGTAATCACATGATATAATAGGGGTCATATTGGCTTACTAATGTTATTTCTTCGCAAAATGTGAACAAAATTTGCAGCGTATACCACAGGGGGTCTATAAAAGGTGTACTACACCTTATTAATGTATGAGCCTAAAATATTGTAGATTTAAAGAAATATAAGAAACTGAAATGGTTACAATGCAATTGATTAAATGTAGTTTAAGGAAAGGATATCTGTAGAAATGTAATTCTTTAATTCCTTAGCCCTTTACCTCTACCTCCATTACCTCTGATACTTCTGTGCTTTTTTGTTTTCTTTGTGAGGGGAAGCTAGTTTCAAATATTTGACTTGCTGCATGATAAAAATGGGTAATTACTCAATTAAAAATTACGATAGCACACACTCACATAATTTTCTTGAAACTTTACAGGTTTTATATGAGCATATCTCTCTTATTCATAAAAAAATGTACGAGTTAAAGAGAATTACTTTATCAACCTCAAATCGGTTAATTTAGAATTACAATTAAGCACTTTATTAGCAAGTTTATTGACTTAGAGTTTTCAATTCTTAGCTTATTCCTTAATTAAGCGTTACTATTTGTGTGGGCGAAATATTTAATGAGTTCTATATTACATTGTTCACGATATGTTTTCATCCTCCGAAACAAAGTTATTATCAGCTCATACAAGGAGAAATACTGAGTTCTTATAATTGAAAAGAGGAGCGAAAAACTCACAAACATTTTGAATCAGTGGCATTTACTTTTGGGAGAATGAACACTCATGTGCAATATTTAAAAGTGTAAACACTGTAAAAAGTGAAGGATTTAACTTCTCTTTGCAGAAATTTTTAAAAGTAGCCATTTTTAAGACAGTTGCTCCGAGCATGTTTCTCTAGATAGCCTTGGCTTCGGTTTCCTAATAGGCGCACAGTTAAAGCTTTTCAGAGTTCATGCATAAATAGTATGAAATATACATTTTATTCTGAGTTCCGATCAATTATATTCGTTATTTTTGCAATGCTGTAATGCACCCATGTAATTCCTGATCCTTCAATCCGCCATTTCTGACATTTTCTTACAATCCAGTTTTCACGTTAGAATAATCGTTATTTTGTAGATTAAAACTGAGTGTGTCTCCCATACTATTTCCCAATAACCCTTGATAGCTGTAGCAATTAAGTTGCTTGAACTCTTAATCTCTTATTCCATCATATGCGACAAGGCAGACCAAATAATTGAATACTTACTCTAAAATATTATCAATAACTTTGCCCCTAAAGAATGCATTCCTTAATTTTATTTTTGGATGTTATATTACGTATACATATCCGTATACATATTACGGAAAGAGAATGTTCTATTGCGCTTGAATTTTTCTTGAAACAATACTTTAACTCGTATGGTTACCTTATTATAGAAACATTAAAGAAAATGCAATCACAATAAAGAGGACTTTGCATAGTGTTCAGAGATAATTTAAGATAAATGTTTTACTTATCACTTCAACCTCGCAAACCTCGCAAGATTATTACAGCCCTGGTTATGAAAATTAAACAATAAAAATATTTCTTAATGCAAAATGGAGTACAGAATATTGAAACCTGTAATAATGAATAGAAGAACATTAAATTTAAGTAAAAACTTTGATGTTTATCTTAACATATTTATATATTTTTTGTATTCTGCGTGTTACGTTCTCTCTGCGTAGCACTTTCTCTCTCTCTCCCTCTCTCTCGTTATCTTCCGTGATCTAGGGATAACCTGCTAGCCTTAGGTTCCCTAAGTCACGAGATCAAACGCGGCAAAAACCGAAGGACTTTTTTTCTGCGTAAGCATCCTTGGCATGTCTTACTTCGGAGGGAAGTAAAGCAGATGCTCCCATGTCGTAGATTTGCGGCAAGTGAAAGAACATCAAGCCCGATATAAAAGCCTCTTGAGCAAAATTAAGGGTGCTTCACGTCCAACATGGAATAGGACACTGAGAATCACTCAGTAAAAGAGCCTCTTAATTTCTCTCTCCTTCGTCTCTTCCTTCCTTTCTCGTATATGCATGGCATTATTTACTTCAAAGCAGAATGTTAATCTATAACTTACATTACATTATTCAAAAACTGAAAACTATTAATTTTAATATCACAAGCTGTTTTATTTTCGCAGAAATTATCCGAACAAGATGAAACTGCTTGTTGTATTCATTAAGATAATTTATTGAATAAAATGTTTAATAAACGATGGGTACTAGTAACATGAAAGGAAAATAGTTATTTCGCATATTTTTTTAATAAGAAAATACAATCCTCGTGGAAGAAAAATTGTAGGACGCCCTAGAAAAAGATGGGAATAGTTGATAGAATGCGAAGACGGAACTAGCAGAAATGCCGAATCGCTGAAGTGAAGAGAAGAAGTAATTCAATTCAATTTTTAAAACATTAATGTCAATCCGATTTATGGCCTTTATTTTTTTAGAAAGATATCTTTCGATTGCTTTCTCCGTCTTATATAGTAAGTAGGAAAAGTATAATACTCCACCCAAAAATTATGTTAGCATTTTACTAGAAATGTATATTTTGAAGTCCCCTAATCCAAAAGAGCTCAGAAAATTGAGTTTGTGTGTGTGTCCAGTTATCTGTGAACAGCATAACTAAGAAATAAAAACACTGTCAAATATCAAACTTGGTATTTACCTCCAGCTTCTTCAAATGGTGGAATTGAAATACTCGTATATTCAAGAAAATCCTCCAAACGTAATTTACATTTCCTAATATGTTGATTTTTACTTTAGATTAAAGTACTATACTTTGGCTATACTTTCATGATAAAGAAAATTATATCATAAATTTTCTGAAGGGATCTTCATTCTTAATGACTTTTGTGTAACTCTTAAACATATAAGATTGATAAAATTTTGCTATACAAAAATGCCTATCTGGTTAAATGGATAATTTATGTTAGATATACATAAATATAGCAGGTAATACTAATATATACGTATATGTATAAAGAGTTAAACTGTTTCCAAGACTATTCTTATTATTGGTTTGTATTTATTACTTTCCTCAATGAATGGTGGTTATTCAATTCACTTTCCTTTTCTTTTCTCCTGGCCATTCATAAAGAACGTAAGTTCGAATACATAGTACATAGAATGGTAAGCTTAAAGTAAATTGTATTCTACTAACTCCAATATAGGTACCAATTTATATAAATGCTTTTCTCGATTGACATAAAGCAGATAAAAGTACAATTTTTAAAGGAGTACAAGAATGAGCACAGAAAGTGGTGTGAGTGCAGTACATTATACCTTTTGCAGATCGGATGAAATAATTAGACAATTATTGTCAATCAATTATGACAGTCTCATTATCAGAAAATATCACTCTGATTGAGTTTGACATGGTTTTTAATTGGATTGGTGTTATAGAATATTTGGCTTAAAAAGCAGTTAACAAAAGTTCAGTTAACAATTTATAATACTGTGTATCGTATTTGAATGTATAAGAATTTATTTAAATGCATACTTTTATATCGGAAAATATTATTAACTTGTATTTTCATTGTTGTTTTTTAGAAAGAATGCCTTAAGTCTTGGATAGAAACATCTAATCCAGTTCATCCAGATGAACTTATTCTCAGAAATGTACGCGAGAACTCTTCATTTTAGTTTACTTTTTCAAACTCGTTGTAAAACAGGAAGTTATGTGGGATCAGCAAGGTATTATCATTAATAATATGCATGTCAAAATTAAATTAAATAAGATAAATATGCTGTTGCCTCTTAACTTATATCGCTTACAGCTAATTTTTTACTGATGTTTTAAAATAAGAACTCATATTTTATACACTAAGTTTCCGGATGAGTAGATTGTCATACTTGTATCAAAGGATAGTTTACAGAAGGTTCCATATAAACTAAACAATGTTATAAGAATCACAATGTCAGTTTATCAAACATTTTAAACTTTTAAATCGTTATTCTGGATGCCATACCTCCTAAACTGATTAATATTTTTAATTACCTGATTTGCGACATCTTGTATTTATTTAAAAAGAAGAATAGACAATTCATTAGGCTTGTGAGTTTTGAATTTTAAGTAAAAAGAAGAAAATATCACACAGAGATCCGAAATGGAGATTTTGTGTAGTACAGCTGGCTGAAACATTTTGGCTATAACAAATAACGATATTAGAAATAAACATTTTGAGCTGATAGAACAAATAAACCTCAAAAGGGAGTTATAACTGGATTTTGCCACCCAGAAACTTCAATGAAACTGCTACGCAATAAAAGTAACGGTTGTTCAGTGATTTAATATGTTTCTTTAAATACACATTTGCAATATTTAATAAATTGGCGAATGCAAAATATTGTATATGATTCATTGAAACTTTTCAAATTCTATTGTTTGTTGCATCATGAGCATTGACCTAAGATGCAATAAAATGTAGTCATATGGCTTTTAGGTATACAGTTTAGCAACTATTTATGCTCTGTAGTAATAACAACGATTTTATTTTTCATAGCTTCCTCAAATACAAGTCAATACCTCTTTGCAAGAATGTTCTGTCAAATCAGTACAAGGTCTTTGTAAACTCATTTTAATGTTTAGTAATATGTCAAATTAAATTAGTAGGTATTTTACTGTCCTTGGTGTATGTATTACCTTATATAAACAAACACACATGCAAAAAAATTCTTTTTATAATATGAGATAGCACCAAAAGTGAATGGAATGTTGTTAGACTGCAGAAAAGATATATTCAACTTTTGGAATGAAAATTTATGAAACGGAAACAAGCCTTAACGCATGAATGTTATGATGAGGATGAAGAGAAACTAAGATCAGTGGAAGGTAGATATAATTAGCCATAAATCATGTTTGTCAGATTGATGCTTTCGTTCAAGATAAAACAAATGTTCCAGTAAAAGATAACCCCATGCCCTGTTTATTGTGACAGTATCGCTTTAGCAAATACACTTCCTAGTATAACGGTCGTCTTATAGGTGCTTGTATAATAAGCCGTTTTGACCTAGGATCAATTGCTGGCCTCAAAGATATATCTAGTTAGCATCCTCCTTTTAAGGAACACGTGTTTCACATGCAGATAGGGATCAGTCAAGTCCTTTACGGGCTGTTGGACTCTGTATCGGAGTCAAACGAAGGATAGGATGGAAGGCGAAGGCAGAGGAACCCATGTGCTACCTCCAAGCCATTTTAATTACCCCTTTCACAAATAATCGCGGATACTAGGAGTCCCTCTAACGACTGTCGCCATTCAATTTGTTTTCTTTTCGTGAAACTATTTCTATATCTATTTTACGGAGCACATATCGCAGGTGGAGTCATTACTACTATCTTCTTCAGGAGGCTACAGGCCACAGAGATGTGCAGAAGTCACAGCCCTCGACCAAGCAGTCCATTAGTGTCCATAGGGACTACTATTTCCTTTGGGCAGGAATACGCGATATTTATCCAGCATTACCATGTGCCACTAAAATTAGCAGCAGAAAGAAAGATGAGATCGTAATAGAATTAAATAAAAACTATGGAAATAAAATCCTAGTGGATTAAACCTCACGACATCATTCGTCTACCGACCAGGGAAAATCTACGAAATATCTAAGGTTAGAGTCAGCGCTCATCAGAATTGGAACCCACAATTTCCTGATTGGGAGTCCCACAGGTAACCTGCTCGCCTCGGTAGCGTGGTGGTAGAGCGTCTGCCTGACGTTCAAGAGCTCCCGAGTTCGAATCTCGGTCAGGGTGAGTTACCCGGATTAGGTTTTTCCCGGGGTTTTCCCTTATCCTGAAAGACGAATGTCAGATAACTAACTCTATGGACCCTGGGCTCTTTTGAGCATCATTTCGCCCATTGCATTCATCGTCCGATATGACTTGACGTAAAATTACAACAACAAATCACAGGTAGCCTGCTGAAGAATAGTAGTTGAAGAAGAGGTATTCTTGAGTTCGAATCTCGGTCCGGGTGAGTTATCTGGATAAGGTCTTATTCTGGGGTTTTCCCTTATATTGAAAGCTGAATGTCGGGTAGCACTAAGCTCCACGGACCCTGGACTCATTTAGGTATCTTTTCAGCAATTTCATTCATCGTCAGATATGACTTGACGTTGAAGGACGTAATTCTTTTTAAGTACGATAGATGGAGTAGAAGTCAGTTGGGTGAAGCACATAAAGGCAAAAGTGGCATAAAATGTAATTTCCATTAAAATCTCAAACTGATATTTTTGTGTACTATACATTATCTCCTTTGCCCGCTGTGGATGTGTTTACAGAAGAAATAAACGACAGTGAACAAAGCACTTTGAATATAACATGCAATTTCTCAAGTCCGAATGATTTCTCCAACTTCAAGTATTTTGGAACAAACGAATAGTTATTGAAATTAGATAACATTACGTTTTAGGTAAAATGTAAACAAAATAGTTGACAAACGCGCCCGCGCTCACAGCGAAAGCGAATGCAAGTTTGGTTTTAATGATCTTCCATGTTCGAGCAGCCAGCCCATGGGAACATAGGGGCGACAGTAACCATATGTGGGATACACGACCTGGAATGGTAATTGGTGCCTGTTTTAGAATTAAAATCGTTCCAGCTAATGAATTTACATGCCAAACGGGATTACCCTCGCGCCCCTCTTCTCGGTTTATATCAAATGCATTACTTGTAATTATATGACGGACCCAAAGGTATTAATAAAATCCGACCATGATTAAAACGGAAAATAACAGCAGTAGCAAAAACTTATGTTTGATCGCAGACATTGCTTCATTCTCACACGTTTACATTTATAATACTGCATCAGAGACAGCAGAAAAGCGTGCTATGTCCATACAGAGTACTACGTTCGAAATATCTGTTCTCCTGATCAACCCATTAATTAATTGCTTGTAAAATATTGGCTCAAATTCATTCAGGAGACGCGTAATTCATTTTAATTCTCTACAAAAATGGACCGTTTAATTACTTAACTGTTCTCTTAACTTTAACTTAATTTTCAAGATGATTAAAACATAAAACGCTATACGTACGAAATGTATCATGATCATTATACATAGGGGTATAAGTAATAAAGTCGCGGACCGGTTTTCTTGGAATTGGAGACTGTGGACCAGACATGTCTCTCCAGCTGAGGCTACCTAGATTATCCAATTGAATTATATGCTCTATTTTTTTTTTTTTTTTTTTTTTTTTTTTTTTGTAATTTACGTCCTCCACCGTTAAGTCATATCGGACGATGAATGTAATGGGTAAAATGATGCTCAAATGAGCCTAGGGTCCATAGAGCTTAGAGTTACCCGACATTCGTCTTTCAGTATAAGGAAAACCCCGGAAAAACCTTATCCAAGTAACTCACCCTGACCGATATTCGAACTCGGGCCTCTTGAGCGTGAGGCAGACATGCTATCACCACGCTACCAATGCGGGCATGTTTTTCTTACCAGTATGTTTTGTAGGAATCGGGTTGATTTTACCTGTACTGCATAATTTCACATTGATCTCCTTTACATGACTAACGTCGCTTTAACTTCTTGGTTATATGACACGGTTATTGCAAGTTACTTGGTTAAATTGACGGATGGTCTTAATTGTATAGCCATCTTAGGTAACTTATGGTTTAGGAAATCACCGCCAGATGATCTTAGTGGCGCAGTTGCCTTTCTGCACCATATGTTCTGTTGCCCTGATTTTCTGCTAAATGTGTCAAATTCGTTCGAGAAGTGCTGACTTTATTTAATATTTTAGTAGTCCTTGTGTCACTAGACAGAGTTACCAACATGTACCACAGGTATAGTGTCATACGTTAATTTTAACGTCATTACGATAACGTTTGACTCCGAGTACTCATTATTCATTGCAGGCTTATTTTATTCTTAAAAAATCTTCATAGTATACGCTGGTGTGAAGACTAATATTTGTCCAGGTGCAAAGTCCGTTAGTCGGCAGAGTTGTAAAAATCCATAAAATTAGTTCCTAGTATATGTCGTTCATTAGCTCGTTGCACTGTACATCAAATCAAAATATGACAACTTAATTTTATTCAGCAGTTAGAAATGTGTGAATTAATTAAATATACCGCCTCTATTACACATCTATTTAACAGAAAATAGAAGAGTACTTTGTTTCAGCCAAAAATTCTGTATCCAAATTTCACCGCAGATACATGTTTACAAAGTGAGATTTGTGGTGAACAACACGGCGCTGGGCGGGTTTTCTCCGGGACCTTCGGTTTCCCCCGCCATCTCATTCCACCGGTGCTCCATCTTCATCTCATGTGCCATCAGTGTCACTGCCTGCGGTACCGTATGTAGTAAAAGCGGGCTGTTAAATACTACACATTTTACATGTTTACATGTTTTAAGACTTCTGCAATCTGCCCAAAAAGAGTTTGCTGAGAAATCCTTACCTCTCCTCTATCTCTCTCTTGTGTCTGTGCATCCGTTGGTCTCTCCCCCCCTCTCTCTTTCTCGCTCTCTCTGCTTTTCTATTAAATATTCCATTGGATATTCTATTAAATACTAATCTGAGTATTTAGTGAAATAATATGACTTTAACAGTCTTTAATATATTAGATATTTTTAATATATAGGCACTTTCAGAACGTATAAAACATATCTTAAATGATTTACTCTGATTACCTTTGCATTTCTGGCAAACCGTAAGAGATGAAGAAGTCTTACTACACAAAAATTAGTTCGCCTTGGTAGCGTAGTGGTAGCGTGTCTGCCTTACGTTCAAGAGGTCCCGAGTTCGAATCTCGGTAAGGGTGAGTTACCTGGATACGGGTTTTCCGGGGTTTTCCCTTATCCTGAAAGACTAATATCGGGTAACTCCAACCTCTACGGACCTTAGGCTCATTTGAACATCATTTCATCCATTCCATTCATCGTCCGACATGACTTAACGCTGGAGGGCGTAAATTACAAAAAATAAAATAGACCTTGTTAGGGCATACAGACTAACACTTCCGAGATATTCCTTGTTATTGCTTTCAATGTTCTAATGTTTCTACTTTTCTCAAAATGAAAGTGTTTATCGTTTTTAAGTAGATATTTTGTAACCACCACTCTGTGGTGCAACTTTGTGTGGCAACGCTGTGATCCTCTCAGGAAACATAGTATAACATAATCTTAGATTAGAAATTTGGATTTTATCTCCATGCCTTAATATTACATCCTGTGCATACACCTTAAAACGACCTTCCCTTTATTATGTCATTGAAAGTGTGCTTAGAAGTATTAGTTCTAGTGATCTGTCAAGAAATCTTAATGATCAGTAGAGAAGTATCGAACAAAACCGACATTCCTTACGGAATAAAGAACATGTCAAAATCTTACAATTTTCGAAGTGCCATTAAAAACATTTCCCACTTTGGTAGAAATGATATTAAAGAACTAGCAAAAGTTTCACTAATAATTTTGTTACCAACAACAATACAGTATTGTGAGCGAGTATTCTCTGAAATAATTCTATATAAACTAAAATTCGGTGTCGAATGGACTAGATACATAAAATGGCCATTCTTTCTTGACGGCATATGAAAAAATATTATGGTGGATTTGAACCTTAGTTATCACCGAGGTTAAGTATGCTACTGCTGCAGTTCTGAGTGGAGATGAGTAACTCGAAACTAGTGTGCTGATCCTAGTTGTAGTCATTAGTATCGTAAGGTTTATAAAATACGGATTTTATCGTCATATTTATTTGGTAGTATTCTAACTTTAATGTAAATCTATTTGGAGTGGCTGCTGCGACGTTTCTATAGGTATTCAAAATTTGGCAACCTAAGATAGACGAATGATACTTATCCACCTTGCTATACCATCTGTTGGATGATGGATAAATGCACTTGCAAGGGAACTATCATTATGCTTACACCTGAACGTGTTTGAGAGTTTGATGGCATCATCTCTCCTGTATGTGGGACCTGTATGCCAAAAATTGGGTGCGGAGTAAAGCTGGAAGTACCCAAAAGTGACTTCAGAATACATAGGAACATATAGGGATTGTCTACCCTTGACGGGTAGCAGTCTACACTAGCGTACGAAAGGATCACCGTCCCCCACACCTCCCACAGTGCTGACGAGGGATGTCCAGCAGCTTTTTGAAAGTGGTCGCATGCAGCATTTCCAGGCTTCAGTTTTGGGCTTCGCCGGTTTACGCCGCAGAAAAATTTTGGTACTCATGGTTTATATGTCATCAAATTTTCAGGTGCTCATCAGTGTGAGTAGAGTAACTAGCGACCTTTCTATGCCATTTATTTTCCTGTATATTTTATTCAGCAAGCGAATTTTGGATAATGACGTATATCCAATCCGGTGTTTAGCTGGAACATTTGGCAAACTGCAAAAACGCTTCGAAATCGATTGAATTCGAATGCGAACCACAGCCTTCATCAGCATCACTCGGAGCCCACCTCGGTAGCGTAGATGGTAGCGTGTCTGCCTCACGCTCGAGGTCCCGAGTTCGAATCTTGGTCAGGGCTAATTACCTGGATAAGGCTTTTCCAGGGGGTTTCCTTTATCCTCAAAGACGCATGTCGGGTAACTCTAAGCCCCATGGGGCCCGGACACATTTCAGCATCATTTTACCCATTTCATTCATCGTCTGATATGACAACGTTGGAGGACGTAAAATAAAAATAAAAAATAAACAAGGCATCATTCGGTTCACTGTATTTGCAGTCGCCAGTAAAATGGTCCTTAGATGCAAAATATGTGAATATCGATGGAGTAAGGTTCAACTAACTCTGTCAAATTTATTTAAAATGTCTGCAGAAATACCTACCAGCGTTGCCCGTGTTCTGACGATTTATCCTTAGTTAGGCTTAGATTGAACTTGCTCAAAAGTCTCAGGCATCTTTTGAGATATTTAAAATATATATCTTAAGTTTTCTTTGTCAACTTCCATGATATTAATATTTGATATTTCGAATGTAGTACAGGAAAATGTCAACTTTAAATTTCGAAGAGAAAATGTCGATACCATTTCGACGACTGCTACCACTGGAATTATATATAACTATATGTTTTTTTCTGTTTTTATGTTTGTAAATGAGCTTTAGATTTATCAATTTTAGTTTCAATAACTAGTAATCGTGGAAAAAGCACCCAGAGCGAACAGAGTATTTAAGTCGAACCTGGATCTTCAGAATATTATACCAGATGTCACACCTGAACATGGAAGAAATACGAATATAAATTGTATTAAATCCATTAATTCTACGAAAAGAATTATATCACCCGATTATGAACAATAAATACATTCTCTATTCCTTATTTGAACACATCCTATGAATTTTCAGTTATCTAAATAATTTAGATTATAATAATGATTTATAAATATTTATAATTATTATAAAACGCATTCAGAAGTAGAAAACTCGGCAATAGAAAATTTATTCCTATTTTTCTATCTGAAACGTAAAATGTTTAATTCAGAGGAACACATTGAAAATCTTTATGCTTCATGTTTGAAAAATGCCAAAACTGAATACACAGTTCGGTGTTATACCACACATAAAAGTCCAGACAGTGCGCCTACCGGGGGGTGAGGTGGTGAGACTCAAAGAGTATTCTTTGCAACCCATGTTTTTTGGTGAAATCTTGATTAAAATTTTGCTTTGAATGATCACTCTTTTCTTGTCATGCTTAAGTGGTAGAGAAAGTAATGAATCTGATACAACAGTAAAATGTGTAGCATTGGCTTAATATAGGCTCACTTTCTAGCGATATGCAACTTTTTTCTTGTACATAACCTGTAATATCCTCAGCAATTTTTAGGTATGACGTCATACTTCATAACTCTCAAGTGGCGAATTAAAAGCTATCCTGAAATGCGTCATCCTCACGACAGCCATTGATCCGACCGTCTTTTCGATTTATGTCTCGAGAGTACCTAATACTCATGCTTGTATTTCGCTTTTTTTCCCCTTCTTGTTTCGTGTTTTAAGATCGGCACAAGATTGGCTCTACCATTATGCAAGTTCAAAACGCTGTTAAACAAAAGGAAATGAGTATTCATTAATCTACTTCTCGATCTGAGCAGCATGGTCGTTAAAGCGCAGGTAGACAACTTCTCTTCCCCTAATTGGTCAGTTTTCTTCGTTTGACCAACGTTTACTAAAGTACGGTTGAATGGGCTAGTTGCAGGACTTTGGTGATTGCTAAGTTTTATGGCAACACTAGACGTGTACAGGTGCAAAAGGGAATGAAAAATATTAACTTGTATGTTTATCTACCTTAAACGAGCGGGATGGCTCAGGCGGTTTCGTATGCCACTCGCATTCGGGAGGCGCGGGTTCGATTCCCCTGACCGAACTACCCCTTTCGTATGCTTTTCTAGGTCAAAAGGCGAATGCTGAGTAGGTTAGTTACGTATCCCGAATTTCCTGTCCCTTCATTTCATCTCTATTATCCTTACACATATCAAGTGGAGGGCTGAGAAGAGCAATCGAGGCAGCCAATTCTTATTCCAATAAACGTGGTTTGACAGTGAATGAAAAAAAAAAAAAAACTAAGATTGTGGTCTTCAAAAAAGAATAAGGTTGTGTAAGGATTAAAAATGGGAGGTTAATAGAAGAGAAATATACGTAGTAAGGAGATTTGATTATTTGGGGACAAGTTTGAGTTTGGATGGCACCTGGAAAGAACAAAAACAGATGTCTGTGGAAAAAGGTAAAATGGTCATGAGAGTGATAAGATCATGCTACAGTAAACTGCCAGATATAAATGTCAAATAGTTGGAGAGGATTTATACGGCAGTAATAGAAAATAGAATGTTACATGGATCAGAGGTTTGGGGGGTAGATGAGGCTTGGAGAGAGACTGATAGAGTGCATAGATCCTTTTGTAAATATATACGGGGATTACCAATAGCATCACCTAATTGGGCAGCACAACTAGAACTAGGCAGGCATTCTAATAAAATTAAAATTTTGTCAAGAGCAATGAAATATTTATATAGAATCACTAACTTGGAAGATGGCAATATAATTAATTAATGTTTTCATATTCAAAAGAGAAGTGACTGGAGTGGGTCTTGGGCACATAAAATGAATGACGTGTTGAAGGAGATAGGTATGGGTCATTCTTGAATAAATGCAGAGTATGAGTATCGAGGCTTCTGGAAATAAGTTAAGCTAAGATTAGAAGATATTGACACACAAGACATGTTCGCCAATACAAGTGACAAAAGCTCACTGAGATTATATAGAGAAATAAAAACAACCTGGGGGAGGGAAGGATATATAGATATATGTAGTAAGTTAGGACGAGAAGGTTTTGCTTGGGTGAGAACAGGAGTGAGAAACTTGAAAGATATAGGTCAAGAGAGGGAGCTAAATAAATGTCCACTGTGTGGAGAAGAGAATGCAGATTTCCATTGTATATTAAATTGTAGTCAAACAAAGATATGGAGAGAGCAGGCTAGGCTATGTAAATGGGACAATTTGAGGGGTGAAGTAGTCATTAGAAAAATTTTGTCAGTAAAAGGAGAAAAGAACAGGAAAAATATAGGGAATTATTTAGGGAAAGTTAAAGAGAGATGACTAAGAACAATTAAGAGAAAAATGTAGAGTGGGATAGGTGAAATGGCAGAAAGTGTAAAAAGGAGTAGAGGGCCTCCAATACACAAAAACCTAGGGTTAGGTGTATGGAGACCGAATTATTATTCAGTGGCGGGCAACATGATAGGATTTTCAGGATTTAGGAATATATGGCATATTTCAGTATGGATTTTATAATTGTAATCTTGATTTTGTATTTCCATTTCTTGATGTAAAAGGAAAGATGAGAAATAAATTACTATCAATTAAATTACTATCAATTATCATTTCATATCATCTCTCTTTCAGGGTAGAAGTGTTGGTCAGGATCTCGGCGATTGCGTGACTCCTTGGGTCGACCTCTTTCTGTCGTCTCTCATCTCATCCTTCCTCCCGGGGACGCTTCACTTGGAGCTTATGTACAATAAACTACAGGTTTAGGTCGGACTTCACAGTTACCACTATTAGGTAAATTTATGAAAATTAATCATTCTTAGATACTGTTCGTGTATAGGCGATGATTTGACTAGGTAGGGTCAGACTGAAACATATGTGAGTGTTTTGCAATATTGTAATGCTGTTTGAGAAACCATTCCATTCTATATATTTAAAACAATCGAAAGAAACGTATATGTATTTGAAAAGTTATTGCAACCCAATAAAGATATTTTGGTTTCTCAATAATATTTACTTCTTCCTGACAAAAGAAAAACTACAAAAGAACACGCGTAAAAAGATCTTCAAAGGCTAAGACTTTAAGACTGCTATAGTTTCAAAGCTCTGCCAGTGATGCAGTTTTGACCTAGCAGTAGCTCCAACATACCCGGTTCCTCCTTTCCTGTGACTCACTTCTGCTTTGGCCATTTCGTTGCTTTCCTCGAAGGTGTCAGAGCAGGAACTAACTTGATCTCGTCCTCTCAGCTACGGTATACTCCGCACGCCTGTCTATGCATTCCGCCCGACGTCCACTCTTGTGCTTAAGAATTGTTTTGTGCTTATGGAATCATAGTTTGACGCAAGTAAAAACCTACAGCAGGTGACAAAGGATTTCCATAATATTTTCCATGCTAAAAGAGGTTGACACAACTTCCTCGATTGTTTATCCGTTTGTTGGGGTTAGCAGGAGAAGGAATCCCCACCTTAGTTCGACTATATTATAACGATTTTCAAATTTATTAAAAGCTTTTCATATTTACATAAGGAAGCCCAGTGCACAATGTGTAATTATACAAAAGTCTCAAATCACAGCCAACAAAAAGCTGTTATAATGAAGTGAGCCTACGAAAGAGTTTGCTTGTAACATTTACATCAATGGAAGCTGGAAATACGAACTCTCCTAGGGAAATGCAGGCAGAATGGGGAGAACGTGCCAAGAAGAAATTGGAGGATTACTTGAGTATTGAGTAAGGGGATGAGATATAAACGAAAATCAATAAGGAAGTGGAAGGAGAAGGACAAGATGGGGCCGGAATTAGCCACTCTGCTTCTCTTTTTCGATTAGTTATGTATGCAACAACATGTCGAAGGTTTGCAAGAAGCAGGAAGGGTCCCATCACAAAGAAGGATAAACAGCAAAACTAACCATCATTAGACAATTTCCTTCCCCCTCCTTTTGTTGCCCTCCACAAGAAAATCTCTCCAGAAGGTACTTCTTGGAGCTCTTCTTAAACTTGTGCTACATTTGTCAGCTTTTAACTTATATCTGTCACATTATAAGTGGATTCAGAAATATTAGGATTGAAAAGTTGAGATTTTAGTCAGTAAAAAAGTTAATGTTATTAAATTAGTTAATTAGATTATACTATACTTTAGTTATTACTAATCGCAATGTAGTTTTACGTCTAATAATAGGTCTTAATTGTTCGTAAGCGGTAAGGGCACATGAACAAGACTTTCTCAAATGTAGAGTGTGACCAATATAAACCTGAACCATTTCAATAGGCCATGTTGGGAGATTACGTTACATTATTTAAATCTCAGAGAAAAGGTTGGAAGTGTCCTCCACCAGCATCTATACATGTTTGCACACATCTCACCATATTCTCTGAAGTTTTACGGAGAGTATCCTAGCCAATGTTACTTATTTTGGTTCGAATGGATTCCTTGAGAACATCAATTGTCATGGCCTATTCTTGTATACTCTATTTTTTTTAGATACCCCCACAAGAAAAAATCCGGTGAGGTTAGATCAGGGGATCTGGAGGGCCACAGACCTTTTGAGATTATTCGATTATCAAATAAACTGGTTACAAGTTCCATGGCGTCATTAGAATTATGGCACGTTGTTCCATCTTGCTTGAAATAATCTTCGCTCAATTCGATATCATATCCGCAAAAATTCAGAGAATGTGGTCAGACGATTGCAAACATCTATAGATGCTGGTGGACGACACTTCCAACATTTTCTTGAGATGTAAATAGTGTAATCTCCTAATTGTGTATTATATTCTCCCAAAGTTGCACATGTGTCCAATTATTGGTTTAAAATGAACCAATGGGTCAGGTTTATATGGATCGCACTATATCTGCAGTTAGGTAGTCTTTCAATTCATTTTAAAGGTTTGAATTTGCATGGATATTAAAGAGGGAACTTAGATTTTATATATTCGTGCTTTATGTACTCGTTTTGCGCAAGTACATTTAATTGATATATAGATATTTTCTGGAAAAAGTTGTTACACATTTGGAATGTTATGATAATACATTAATTTTTAAAGCGAAAACAAAAATGGAGCTTTATTTACCGAATGTTCTTATTTTCTTTTAGCTTCTCCTTAGTGTGAATTACGGAGGCTGTACTGCACTAAGCTACGGAGGAGATTTGACAAGAAGGTCCAGGCTTGCTCTATTGTATCTATGCCCCCAAATGGGACACCCTGGGAAGGAAGAACGAGGCGAGAGGGAACAGTGGCCGTCCCAAGGAGCCATGATAGTGCAGAGGGCAGGACTAAGGAGCCTGTACTGGACTAAGCGAGGAGATTTGTCACGACGGTCCAGGATTGCTCTATTGTATCTATGCCCCGAAATGGAGCACCCTGGGGAGGAACAACGAGGCGAGAGGGAACAGCGGCAGTCCCAAGGAGCCGAGATAGTGCAGAGGGCAGAGTACCAACACTTAGGCAGCTGTGAACTCCCTGGCAGCACAATACAAGCGGTATCCCT